>LR989876.1:50000-650000 GCA_905146925.1 Autographa gamma
ACCTAACTTTGTCAAACCTAACTTTTTAAAATCGTCCGTTTTTTGCAAGTTAGGTTTGGCAAAGTAAGGTTCGGGACAAAAAATGTTAAATAAAACGACCATAAAACCTAGCAATGCCAAACCTAACTTTGTCGAACCTAACTTTCTCAAACCTAACTTTGTCAAACCTAACCTTGTCAAACCTAACTTTGTCAAACCTGACTTTGTCAAACCTAACCTTGTCAAACCTAACTTTAACAAACCTAACTTTGTCAAACCTAACATTGTCAAACCTAACCTTGTCAAACCTAACTTTGTCGAACCTAACCTTGTCAAACATAACTTTGTCAAACCTAACTTTTTAAAATCGTCCGTTTTTTGCAAGTTAGGTTTGGCAAAGTTAGGTTCGGGAATTTTTTTTTTAAATAAAACGACCATAAAACCTAGCAATGCCAAACCTAACTTTGTCGAACCTAACTTTCTCAAACCTAACTTTGTCAAACCTAACTTTGTCAAACCTAACATTGTCAAACCTAACTTTGTCAAACCTAACTTTTGAAAATCGTCCGTTTTTTGCAAGTTAGGTTTGGCAAAGTTAGGTTCGGGAATTTTTTTTTTAAATAAAACGACCATAAAAACTAGCAATGCCAAACCTAACTTTGTCGAACCTAACTTTCTCAAACCTAACTTTGTCAAACCTAACTTTGTCAAACCTAACATTGTCAAACCTAACTTGCAAAAATCGGACGATTTTAAAAAGTTAGGTTTAACAATGTTTGGTTTGAGAAAGTTAGGTTCGACAAAGTTAGGTTTGACAAGGTTAGGTTTGACAAAGTTAGGTTTGACAAGGTTAGGTTTGACAAGGTTAGGTTTGACAAGGTTAGGTTTGACAAAGTTAGGTTTGACAAGGTTAGGTTTGACAAGGTTAGGTTTGACAATGTTAGGTTTGACAAGGTTAGGTTTGACAATGTTAGGTTTGACAAAGTTAGGTTTGACAATGTTAGGTTTGAGAAAGTTAGGTTAGACAAAGTTAGGTTTGGCATTGCTAGGTTTTATGGTCGTTTTATTTAACATTTTTTGTCCCGAACCTTACTTTGCCAAACCTAACTTGCAAAAATCGGACGATTTTAAAAAGTTAGGTTTAACAATGTTTGGTTTGAGAAAGTTAGGTTCGACAAAGTTAGGTTTGACAAGGTTAGGTTCGACAAAGTTAGGTTTGACAAAGTTAGGTTTGTTAAAGTTAGGTTTGACAAGGTTAGGTTTGACAAAGTCAGGTTTGACAAAGTTAGGTTTGACAAGGTTAGGTTTGACAAGGTTAGGTTTGACAAGGTTAGGTTTGACAATGTTAGGTTTGACAAGGTTAGGTTTGACAATGTTAGGTTTGACAAAGTTAGGTTTGACAAGGTTAGGTTTGAGAAAGTTAGGTTCGACAAAGTTAGGTTTGGCATTGCTAGTTTTTATGGTCGTTTTATTTAATAAAAAAATTCCCGAACCTAACTTTGCCAAACCTAACTTGCAAAAAACGGACGATTTTCAAAAGTTAGGTTTGACAAAGTTAGGTTTGACAATGTTAGGTTTGACAAAGTTAGGTTTGACAAAGTTAGGTTTGAGAAAGTTAGGTTCGACAAAGTTAGGTTTGGCATTGCTAGGTTTTATGGTCGTTTTATTTAAAAAAAAAATTCCCGAACCTAACTTTGCCAAACCTAACTTGCAAAAAACGGACGATTTTAAAAAGTTAGGTTTGACAAAGTTATGTTTGACAAGGTTAGGTTTGACAAAGTTAGGTTTGACAAGGTTAGGTTTGACAATGTTAGGTTTGACAAAGTTAGGTTTGTTAAAGTTAGGTTTGACAAGGTTAGGTTTGACAAAGTCAGGTTTGACAAAGTTAGGTTTGACAAGGTTAGGTTTGACAAAGTTAGGTTTGAGAAAGTTAGGTTCGACAAAGTTAGGTTTGGCATTGCTAGGTTTTATGGTCGTTTTATTTAACATTTTTTGTCCCGAACCTTACTTTGCCAAACCTAACTTGCAAAAAACGGACGATTTTAAAAAGTTAGGTTTGACAAAGTTAGGTTTGACAATGTTAGGTTTGACAAAGTTAGGTTTGACAAAGTTAGGTTTGAGAAAGTTAGGTTCGACAAAGTTAGGTTTGGCATTGCTAGTTTTTATGGTCGTTTTATTTAAAAAAAAAATTCCCGAACCTAACTTTGCCAAACCTAACTTGCAAAAAACGGACGATTTTCAAAAGTTAGGTTTGACAAAGTTAGGTTTGACAATGTTAGGTTTGACAAAGTTAGGTTTGACAAAGTTAGGTTTGAGAAAGTTAGGTTCGACAAAGTTAGGTTTGGCATTGCTAGGTTTTATGGTCGTTTTATTTAAAAAAAAAATTCCCGAACCTAACTTTGCCAAACCTAACTTGCAAAAAACGGACGATTTTAAAAAGTTAGGTTTGACAAAGTTATGTTTGACAAGGTTAGGTTCGACAAAGTTAGGTTTGACAAGGTTAGGTTTGACAAAGTCAGGTTTGACAAAGTTAGGTTTGACAAGGTTAGGTTTGACAAGGTTAGGTTTGACAAGGTTAGGTTTGACAATGTTAGGTTTGACAAGGTTAGGTTTGACAATGTTAGGTTTGACAAAGTTAGGTTTGACAATGTTAGGTTTGAGAAAGTTAGGTTCGACAAAGTTAGGTTTGGCATTGCTAGTTTTTATGGTCGTTTTATTTAATAAAAAAATTCCCGAACCTAACTTTGCCAAACCTAACTTGCAAAAAACGGACGATTTTAAAAAGTTAGGTTTGACAAAGTTAGGTTTGACAATGTTAGGTTTGACAAAGTTAGGTTTGACAAAGTTAGGTTTGAGAAAGTTAGGTTCGACAAAGTTAGGTTTGGCATTGCTAGTTTTTATGGTCGTTTTATTTAAAAAAAAAATTCCCGAACCTAACTTTGCCAAACCTAACTTGCAAAAAACGGACGATTTTCAAAAGTTAGGTTTGACAAAGTTAGGTTTGACAATGTTAGGTTTGACAAAGTTAGGTTTGACAAAGTTAGGTTTGAGAAAGTTAGGTTCGACAAAGTTAGGTTTGGCATTGCTAGGTTTTATGGTCGTTTTATTTAAAAAAAAAATTCCCGAACCTAACTTTGCCAAACCTAACTTGCAAAAAACGGACGATTTTAAAAAGTTAGGTTTGACAAAGTTATGTTTGACAAGGTTAGGTTCGACAAAGTTAGGTTTGACAAGGTTAGGTTTGACAATGTTAGGTTTGACAAAGTTAGGTTTGTTAAAGTTAGGTTTGACAAGGTTAGGTTTGACAAAGTCAGGTTTGACAAAGTTAGGTTTGACAAGGTTAGGTTTGACAAAGTTAGGTTTGAGAAAGTTAGGTTCGACAAAGTTAGGTTTGGCATTGCTAGGTTTTATGGTCGTTTTATTTAACATTTTTTGTCCCGAACCTTACTTTGCCAAACCTAACTTGCAAAAATCGGACGATTTTAAAAAGTTAGGTTTAACAATGTTTGGTTTGAGAAAGTTAGGTTCGACAAAGTTAGGTTTGACAAGGTTAGGTTTGACAAAGTTAGGTTTGACAAGGTTAGGTTTGACAAAGTTAGGTTTGACAAGGTTAGGTTTGACAAGGTTAGGTTCGACAAAGTTAGGTTTGACAAGGTTAGGTTTGACAAAGTTAGGTTTGACAAGGTTAGGTTTGACAAAGTTAGGTTTGACAAGGTTAGGTTTGACAAGGTTAGGTTTGACAAGGTTAGGTTTGACAAAGTTAGGTTTGTTAAAGTTAGGTTTGACAAGGTTAGGTTTGACAAAGTCAGGTTTGACAAAGTTAGGTTTGACAAGGTTAGGTTTGACAAAGTTAGGTTTGAGAAAGTTAGGTTCGACAAAGTTAGGTTTGGCATTGCTAGGTTTTATGGTCGTTTTATTTAACATTTTTTGTCCCGAACCTTACTTTGCCAAACCTAACTTGCAAAAATCGGACGATTTTAAAAAGTTAGGTTTAACAATGTTTGGTTTGAGAAAGTTAGGTTCGACAAAGTTAGGTTTGACAAGGTTAGGTTTGACAAAGTTAGGTTTGACAAGGTTAGGTTTGACAAGGTTAGGTTTGACAAGGTTAGGTTTGACAAAGTTAGGTTTGACAAGGTTAGGTTTGACAAGGTTAGGTTTGACAATGTTAGGTTTGACAAGGTTAGGTTTGACAATGTTAGGTTTGACAAAGTTAGGTTTGACAATGTTAGGTTTGAGAAAGTTAGGTTCGACAAAGTTAGGTTTGGCATTGCTAGGTTTTATGGTCGTTTTATTTAACATTTTTTGTCCCGAACCTTACTTTGCCAAACCTAACTTGCAAAAATCGGACGATTTTAAAAAGTTAGGTTTAACAATGTTTGGTTTGAGAAAGTTAGGTTCGACAAAGTTAGGTTTGACAAGGTTAGGTTTGACAAAGTTAGGTTTGACAAAGTTAGGTTTGTTAAAGTTAGGTTTGACAAGGTTAGGTTTGACAAAGTCAGGTTTGACAAAGTTAGGTTTGACAAGGTTAGGTTTGACAAGGTTAGGTTTGACAAGGTTAGGTTTGACAATGTTAGGTTTGACAAGGTTAGGTTTGACAATGTTAGGTTTGACAAAGTTAGGTTTGACAAGGTTAGGTTTGAGAAAGTTAGGTTCGACAAAGTTAGGTTTGGCATTGCTAGTTTTTATGGTCGTTTTATTTAATAAAAAAATTCCCGAACCTAACTTTGCCAAACCTAACTTGCAAAAAACGGACGATTTTAAAAAGTTAGGTTTGACAAAGTTAGGTTTGACAATGTTAGGTTTGACAAAGTTAGGTTTGACAAAGTTAGGTTTGAGAAAGTTAGGTTCGACAAAGTTAGGTTTGGCATTGCTAGTTTTTATGGTCGTTTTATTTAAAAAAAAAATTCCCGAACCTAACTTTGCCAAACCTAACTTGCAAAAAACGGACGATTTTCAAAAGTTAGGTTTGACAAAGTTAGGTTTGACAATGTTAGGTTTGACAAAGTTAGGTTTGACAAAGTTAGGTTTGACAAAGTTAGGTTTGAGAAAGTTAGGTTCGACAAAGTTAGGTTTGGCATTGCTAGGTTTTATGGTCGTTTTATTTAAAAAAAAAATTCCCGAACCTAACTTTGCCAAACCTAACTTGCAAAAAACGGACGATTTTAAAAAGTTAGGTTTGACAAAGTTATGTTTGACAAGGTTAGGTTCGACAAAGTTAGGTTTGACAAGGTTAGGTTTGACAATGTTAGGTTTGACAAAGTTAGGTTTGTTAAAGTTAGGTTTGACAAGGTTAGGTTTGACAAAGTCAGGTTTGACAAAGTTAGGTTTGACAAGGTTAGGTTTGACAAAGTTAGGTTTGAGAAAGTTAGGTTCGACAAAGTTAGGTTTGGCATTGCTAGGTTTTATGGTCGTTTTATTTAACATTTTTTGTCCCGAACCTTACTTTGCCAAACCTAACTTGCAAAAATCGGACGATTTTAAAAAGTTAGGTTTAACAATGTTTGGTTTGAGAAAGTTAGGTTCGACAAAGTTAGGTTTGACAAGGTTAGGTTTGACAAAGTTAGGTTTGACAAGGTTAGGTTTGACAAAGTTAGGTTTGACAAGGTTAGGTTTGACAAGGTTAGGTTTGACAAGGTTAGGTTTGACAAAGTTAGGTTTGACAATGTTAGGTTTGAGAAAGTTAGGTTCGACAAAGTTAGGTTTGGCATTGCTAGGTTTTATGGTCGTTTTATTTAACATTTTTTGTCCCGAACCTTACTTTGCCAAACCTAACTTGCAAAAATCGGACGATTTTAAAAAGTTAGGTTTAACAATGTTTGGTTTGAGAAAGTTAGGTTCGACAAAGTTAGGTTTGACAAGGTTAGGTTCGACAAAGTTAGGTTTGACAAAGTTAGGTTTGTTAAAGTTAGGTTTGACAAGGTTAGGTTTGACAAAGTCAGGTTTGACAAAGTTAGGTTTGACAAGGTTAGGTTTGACAAGGTTAGGTTTGACAAGGTTAGGTTTGACAATGTTAGGTTTGACAAGGTTAGGTTTGACAATGTTAGGTTTGACAAAGTTAGGTTTGACAAGGTTAGGTTTGAGAAAGTTAGGTTCGACAAAGTTAGGTTTGGCATTGCTAGTTTTTATGGTCGTTTTATTTAATAAAAAAATTCCCGAACCTAACTTTGCCAAACCTAACTTGCAAAAAACGGACGATTTTAAAAAGTTAGGTTTGACAAAGTTAGGTTTGACAATGTTAGGTTTGACAAAGTTAGGTTTGACAAAGTTAGGTTTGAGAAAGTTAGGTTCGACAAAGTTAGGTTTGGCATTGCTAGTTTTTATGGTCGTTTTATTTAAAAAAAAAATTCCCGAACCTAACTTTGCCAAACCTAACTTGCAAAAAACGGACGATTTTCAAAAGTTAGGTTTGACAAAGTTAGGTTTGACAATGTTAGGTTTGACAAAGTTAGGTTTGACAAAGTTAGGTTTGAGAAAGTTAGGTTCGACAAAGTTAGGTTTGGCATTGCTAGGTTTTATGGTCGTTTTATTTAAAAAAAAAATTCCCGAACCTAACTTTGCCAAACCTAACTTGCAAAAAACGGACGATTTTAAAAAGTTAGGTTTGACAAAGTTATGTTTGACAAGGTTAGGTTCGACAAAGTTAGGTTTGACAAGGTTAGGTTTGACAATGTTAGGTTTGACAAAGTTAGGTTTGTTAAAGTTAGGTTTGACAAGGTTAGGTTTGACAAAGTCAGGTTTGACAAAGTTAGGTTTGACAAGGTTAGGTTTGACAAAGTTAGGTTTGAGAAAGTTAGGTTCGACAAAGTTAGGTTTGGCATTGCTAGGTTTTATGGTCGTTTTATTTAACATTTTTTGTCCCGAACCTTACTTTGCCAAACCTAACTTGCAAAAATCGGACGATTTTAAAAAGTTAGGTTTAACAATGTTTGGTTTGAGAAAGTTAGGTTCGACAAAGTTAGGTTTGACAAGGTTAGGTTTGACAAAGTTAGGTTTGACAAGGTTAGGTTTGACAAAGTTAGGTTTGACAAGGTTAGGTTTGACAAGGTTAGGTTTGACAAGGTTAGGTTTGACAAAGTTAGGTTAGAGATGGTTCTGTTTTCAAAAGTAATACTTGGCCAAGTTCTTACAAAAATATAGAATTTGTTAAGTGATTCCTTATTTGTTTACCCTTTTTGACTTATTTGGCCATCGATTTAGTTATTCTTTGATCCAGAAGTATGGAATTATATTAGTTTGTCTAGTTCTATTTTCAAAATAATATGTTAAGTAAGTTATCTAAGTTTTTTTACGTGAACCTTATTTTTTATAAGCTTTTGGAAAGGGTTTTTTTGTACCCTTTGTAACTATATATCACACCTGGGGTATCTTGATACATTTTTTCATAGAAAACCGCTTTTATCAGGTTTTCTCACGATTTTTGTTCTACGATTCATAATATTTTTACTTATTCAGGTAGCAATCAACAAGACAAAGCCAACGATACCACTTGCGTTAAGATCCGATAACTACAAGTCCGGGAAATTCCGAAAAAAAACCCCTCCCACCCACCCGTTTGCTCCTGGCCATATCGATTCCAGAGGATTTGAGCCGCACATTATACGACCGCTCATCTTTACATAGCTGTAACTCCGGCAATAAGGGACCTAGAGAGGAGCGGTTTGGACTGTTGGATAGCTTTTAAAATGTACTTTGTTATTATTTCCATAAAATTGAATTTTCATCATATTAATGCAAGTTATTTCAATAAAAAGTTAAATTTTATCATTTTTGGTATCATAATTGCCTCTTAAACTTACTTTTTTTACAACTTTTACTTCTATTCTTGTTTTTATTTTATATCGATAACGTAGATACACATTATAAATCTATTTTCCACATACTTACATGTGTGGAATTATTGTTATCATCATTTTAACCTACAAATATACTTTGTTTCAGTTCTTGTTTGTTATTTCTTCACGAGATTAACTTTATAACGACTATTGCTTCTTTACTGTTGTATGTCTAAGTAGTTTTAAGTCGGAATAATATTTGAAAATTAATATTATTTTGAAAGTGATAAATTAAAGTCAATGACTTTGAAATTTAGACTTTATTTTCATCAAATTTTGTTTGTATTTTTAACAGTATTGATGTATTTTAGCTACGAGTATTTATTGGTGGATTTTCGGAATTCACGATTGCGAGAGATAACCATGATTTTAATGGTGAAATTCAAATTACAATTTTTAAATATTTTTACTCGGTCCGGTAGTTTAGGAGCTTATTCGGTACAAACAAACAAATTTTACCTCTGTATTAGTGTAGATTTCTTTGTTTTGTAAATAACAACTCTAGTTTATTTACCACTAGCGGCCCGCCTCGGCTTTGCTCGAGTGCAACGCTGATACCAAATATAACTACACAATCATAAAGTTCTGTAGGGCGAAGCACAGCCTTGGACCGCCGCGCGCCGCAACCGCTATGTCCCTGCGTTTTAATATCTTCGAAAACATTCATTTAAATTACTTGCTGTAAAGGGCAATATTGATCTATATTACATGCACAATTTATTAAAGGTACTTAATTGGATAAGGATTAATACTGTATTGCTTAAAATCGCTTTTCCATAAATAAGTAATAAATAAACGATAGAAAATGGTTATTGTGGGTTATCCTCAAGAGATAGACATATGCCCTCGTGGACTTTTTTGTAGATCTTTTTAAGGTGCATAAAACTGTAGTACATTATTTTGATCTATCTCGTAGGGTTCAGCCAGCGTTTGCAATGAAAGCGCAAAAAAAAATTGTTCATTTACGTCCTTACATTAGAAATCTCTAAGATTATCCGTGCTTCTCTACTATATTATGCATGTATTATACATATAAACCTTCCTCTTGAATCACTCTATCTATTAAAAAAAACTGCATCAAAATCGGTTGCGTAGTTTTAAAGATCTAAGCATACATAGGGACAGACAGCGAAAAGCGACTTTGTTTTATACTATGTTGTGATGTCTGGAGCTTTCGTAGCGATGTATAGAGTGCAACCTGCCGTGCTTAACATATCATTACTAAAGTTTTAAAATTATAAATTCGGCAATAATTGTAATCCAGATATCTATATATCTGGATTACAATTATCTGGATTTCTATAAATGCTTTAAATAGTAGAAAACTGAATACCTAGGTGGAAAAATCGTAACCTATTGAAATTTCGAATTTCTGTTGCCCGAATCTTAAAACAAGCTTAGAACCCAGAAAACGGTCGGTAGAACCTTTAAAAGCCAGATGTCGCGAATGACAACTTATTAAAATTCCTTTTTTGATTTCTCTGATGAAACAATGTCCAGGTGCACTAAAACCAAATTTCCAAAAAGCCTTGTTTTGTTTCCGTTAACGTTTATTTGAATATAAAAAATCTTGATTTTAAAACTCTGGAAACTGTTTGCCTGGATATCAATTAGCTAACTGTATTAAAAAAAATGTGTTTTTAAAATAGAAAGAAAGAATAGTAGTAATAATAGGAAGAAAAGATTTAGAGCATTAAGATTTCGTGTGCCTGGAACTCATTTGTCTGGATTATAAAACGTCGAACAAATGTATAAATGGGCAAATGAAATTCTTAGTTGCAATTATGGTAAACAAAATGCGGAATATTTAAATTCGGGATTAAGATAGGTTATTGAAAAAAATCGGAGGATCGTTCTTTGGACTCTGTTAAATAAACTGAAATGGGTCCATAATCGTCTGCGAAGATATCACGGTTATCCTTGTTGTTTCAGAGATAGTCGTTTTTTTTCAAACTTTCTCTAATTCATTACGTTTGATTATTTTTACTTCACAGTTTACCTGGATAACATTTTGTGATTGACTGTCCTACTGTGCTTGATTACCGTATATTTTAACAAATAAACTTGCATTATTATAGTGTGACTGTATGATCGATATATTTATAAAATTATAATAGAATTTTAAATATTTGCAAATGCCGTTTACATTATTATGAATGGAAATGGAACTAACAGCAGGATACCTGCTTTAGTAAAAAAATTGGGTAACATCAATGATATTCTAATAAACAGATATGTTATAAGCGTGCAATCGTGAAGACTCGAAAACGTCCTAATTGGGACGTATTGCCATTAACAACAACACTATTTGTCTCTTTTTTTCTTATGGGTTTTATCGCGCTATCTCTTTTGCTCTGCTGCTGCTGCGCGGAACACTTTTTTCGATTGTTTTGTATGCGTATAACATATCTGTTTATTAAAATATCATTGGGTAACATGATAACTTAAGAAACTTTAAACTAAATACTAACTAAGATCATAAGGCAGTAAAAAAATATCCGTTCGTTGGCAGTGCTTGGTCTATAGTTAAGTTTGTATGTTATTGCAAATTTAGCTTAGTGTTGAATTAATTACTCACTAATAATAACCTCTTGAAATTAATCACATAATATTCTATTTAAACATTTAATTTGATTAAAATAGAAATTCTGTGGTTGTTTTTGTTTTTACTCTGTTATTATGAATCTGTTCCGGTTCTATGTACTCTATGGTTCTGTCTGTCACTTCTGTCAGTGTCAATGCCGGCGGCGGGAACCTACCGTCATTGTTGTTGTTTGGTGCAGAGCGTGCTCGCGTGGAGTATTGTGTTGTGTTGTGGATGATGTGTTGGTAGTGCAATGGTGGCGAAGTACTTTGTGTGGGGCTCGGGCGCGTGGCGCGAGCTGGACGTGTCGACGGGCGCGGTGCGCGGCTGGCGGCGGCGCGCGCGCTTCGTGTTCGTGCGGCGCGGGAGGCTGCAGTTGGCGCGCCGCCGCCCCGTGCTGCGCGCGCTCGCTGCGCTGGCCCGGGACCAGCCCTCCGCCGCGGCTGACGGCCCGCGACTAGCACATCTCAGGTATTACCTACTGACACTGCTTACTTAACTAACGAAGCTCCTGCTCTGTTAATACTCCTCGCTAGCAGACAACAACCGCTTGTTGGTCTAACACACCTTCCTGTTAGACTCTTCTTGCTGTCCAAAGCACTACAAGCCCTAGTTTAACGATACTATCAAAGTGGTGTGTCATCACAACCCACTATAACTCACATACATTATGCAGCATCAACACCAGGGCCGTATAACTCAGGTTATCACATCGTAAGATCATAAACCTATCATTAGTGAACCAGCAGTGTTGTACTGGAGCAGGTTTTAATATGAAAGTAAATAGACGATTACAATTCACACATACATGATACAACACTGATTGATATGGTAATTAAGTATATACTCCACCGTGAGACACCAGCCCGCTCCAGCAGCAGCTGTGTAACTCACCCGGGCTGTAGCCAGTCCAACATTAAGACTTTATGAAAAGTTATTGCATAACACAATAATGTTTAACTGTTGTCGTTGTCTCACATACATTGCAGTAAAGTATTGTCTCAAATCAAAGTATAGTTACACTTGCAAGAAAACAGTTTGTTTTATGTCAGCAAATACTTATATTAATTATGTTGGCCATGCTTTGAGTTTGTATATTACATGTGCATATTAGATAACTCATTTATTTAAAATACACTGCTATGTACCTAGTTTTTTAACCAGCACCCACCATAACCCACCTTTTCATCACTTCCTAACTGCTCTGGCTGTGAGGGAGGAGACAGGGTAACAAACTCCCCAGCAGCACTATCTTTCCGCTGGTATAAGAGTGTGTAGCTTCCTACACATTCACCTGCGACTAGTTGTTAGCTCCGTGAACAACTTGTATTGCTACCAACTTATTAGAGCACACAGTACAACACCAGTGTCATGATATCACTGGTCTTAACTATAATCCACACAACTATCTTAATGTTGTCTATATAAGTTTGTTACAATGTTATCTTGTTGTCTGTGGGAATAAACTAGATAATAAAGTGAGTTTAATAGAAAGTAATTCACGAGGTAGGTTTGCATATGGTGGACCAGATCATAGCGTCAATAGAGAAAATTTAGATTCCTAATACCTTGGGTTATGCATGTTTATCTATGTATGATAGTTTAAGAGATTTAACTTTTATTGAAATTGTAAGTAAATAAAGTCTGCATTTATAGTGGCATATATTTTTTCACATTGCCATAACAAGAGTTTATATTTAAATAAATCTTTCTGATGACATAGCATCTTGTTATTGGTTCCTAGGTAGGCCTCCATACATTTTCCCGTTCTCCAGTTTTTAACAATATGGCTCACTTGAGATGTAAGAATAATTCAATTTTTATAGAGTTGTGTGTTATTTAGTGTGTGTATTCTGTGTCCCTCAGAGAGCAGAGCTCGCGGCGGCTGCAGCCGATAGCGGCGCCCGCTCCCGCCCCCGCCGCGCCCGTGCATCACTGCTGTGCGCACTACAATGGGTAACTCACGCTTATGTTCTTACATTATTGCTATGATGTACTGATTTTGTATTTGCTTTCAATTCTCTGTGTGTTTAAGATAATCTTTAAAGTTATGGGCTTCAATGTTAATGAATAAATAGATAATTTTAAAATATCCCTACCATCTGTCATTATCACAGGCCATATGTGATAAGGACAGAGTTTTTGCAGGACAGAGGAATATGACCATCACTTATTACGTACAAATGAAATTTGTAGTAGATAATACAGGCGATTGTTTTGATTCAGATGTATAAGCAGTCACTCGAGCGTGTCTGTCCAGCGCGAGGCGGGCGTGCAGTGCGGGGCGGCGGGCGCGGGGCAGGGGGCGGGGCCGGGCGCGGGGGGCGGGGTCACGCTGTCGCTGCAGCGCCCCGCCCACAGCTCGGGGGAGGAGTTCGCCACGCCGCGGCCCCGCCCCGGCCCGCGCCGCTCAAAGTCGCGCTCCGCGCAGCTGCACGCCGACACCACTGACTTGTTCCGCCCGCCACCCGTCAAGGATGTGAGCGAGCCGAAGAAGAAGACTGAGAAGAAGAGAGTAGAGAGGGTGGCGGAGAGCACCAGCCCGCCGCGAGCCAAGCGAGCTCGTGTGAGCAGCAGCTCGGAGGCGGCGGAGGATTGCAAGGAGCTGGTGGTGACGGAGCGGGACCTGGCCGCGCTGCGCGGGTTCGTGGCTCGCTCGCGCCGCGCCGCGCTCGAGCGCTTCGACGCGGACGAGCACTACCGCCGCGCGCTCTGCTACGCCATCAACCCGCTCGTCACGCTGCGCCGCTGCCACCAGCTCGAGCGCCTGCAGCGACAGCAAGCGCGGACCAGCGTTCACAACGACGCCGACGCTGACAAGGTAACACATGTTTCGGCGCGGACTCTACTCTATGACATCACCAAAGAGTGCTACACCATCATCCAGGAGTGCTACGCCATCACCCTGGTATGCTACGCCATCGTCCTGGTATGCTACGCCATGACCCAACAGTGCTACGTCATCACCCAAGAGTGCTACGCCATCACCCAGGTATGCTACGCCATCACCCAAGAGTGCTACGCCACCACCCTGGTATGCTACGTCATCACCCTGGTATGCTACGCCATCACCTAGGTGTGCTACGCCATCACCCAGGTATGCTACGTCATCACCCAGGTATGCTACGCCATCACCCAAGAGTGCTACGCCATCACTCAAGAGTGCTACGTCATCACCCTGGTATGCTACGCCATCACCCCGGCATGCTACGCTTTCACCTAGGTGTGCTACGCCATCACCCAGGTATGCGACTTCATCACCTAGGCGTGCTACGCCATCACCTAGGTGTGCTACGCCATCACCCAGGTACGCGACTTCATCACCTAGGCGTGCTACGCCATCACCTAGGTGTTCTTCGCCATCACCTAGGTGTGCTACGCCATCACCCAGATATGCTACGTCATCACCCAGGTATGCGACTTCATCACCTAGGCGTGCTACGCCATCACCTAGGTGTTCTTCGCCATCACCTAGGTGTGCTATGCCATCACCCAGATATGCTACGTCATCACCCAGGTATGCGACTTCATCACCTAGGCGTGCTACGCCATCACCTAGGTGTTCTTCGCCATCACCTAGGTGTGCTACGCCATCACCCAGGTATGCTACGTCATCACCCAGGCATGCTACACCATCACCCAGGCATACTACGCTTTCACCTAGGTGTGCTACGCCATCACCTAGGTGTTCTTCGCCATCACCTAGGTGTGCTACGCCATCACCCAGATATGCTACGTCTTCACCCAGGTATGCGACTTCATCACCTAGGCGTGCTACGCCATCACCCAAGAGTGCTACGCCGTCACCCTGGTATGCTACGTCATCGTCCTGGTATGCTACGCCATCACCCAGGCATGCTACGCCATCACCCAGGCATGCTACGCTTTCACCTAGGTGTGCTACGCCATCACCCTGGTATGCTACGCCATCACCCAAGAGTGCTACGCCGTCACCCAAGAGTGCTACGCCATCACCCAAGAGTGCTACGCCATCACCCAAGAGTGCTACGCCATCACCCTGGTATGCTACGCCATCGCCCAAAAGTGCTACGCCATCAGCCATTTCGCCACGGTCACTGACCACTGTGCATACGTTTGGCGTTAGCTAAATACCTTAGTACCATTACTTATACAATGTTTTATAATTTCTATTTCTGAAGGAGAACAAGGCGGTCCCTCCACCGCTAGCTGACAGCGAGTCGCGTCGCAAGCAGCGCCCGCTCGCCACACACAGAGACAAGCTACGCCGTAGCTTGCGCGCGCGACCCGATGCCGGGAGCGAGCGAGCGCAGGACACGCCCGACAAGGCTGCGGACACCAAGCAAGCCGCGCCCAGAGCGGGCTCGTCTACGAAGCCGCATTCCCCTATGAAGGCACCGCCAAAGCCGAGCTCCCCTATTAAGGCCCCACTAAAATCAAGTTCACCTAAAAAGGCCCCTTCCAAGCCGGGTTCCCCAAAGAAGGCGCTGCCCAGAAAGGCGGTGTCTCCCCCAAGAGCGCCGGCCACGAAGCCCGGCTCGCCTGTGAAGGGCGCGGCGAAGGCCGGAGCGCACGCCGCCATCAGCAACCGGTGAGTGCGGCTCCCTCCCTGCTGCATGTGTGTGTAGAGTGCGCCTACAGCGAGTGTTGTCGTGTGCAGGCCGAGCGCGTCGCGCAGCAAGGAGTACTCGAGCCTGGAGGATCACTGCATCGTGTCGTGGCTGACGTGCGGCGCGCGCGCCTCGCAGGTCAACGGCAACCGCCTGTGGCAGGAACTGCAGCCAGAGTACCCGCGGCTCACCGGACAAGGTCAGCACACACACACACACACACACACAGAAACATATACACACAACACACACACAGTAATTATCGCAACACCTCGGCGAGGCACAGGCCATTAATCATCTCGCTTGCTCATTTGTACAGGATTTAAAATTCAGAATACAATTATTCCTCACGATGTTCTACCAATTGTTCGGGAGTGACATAAGACGGAAACATTCATACGTGTCGTGGCGTGTCGTGATGCGCCAGAAACATATTGGTTTCAACATTTAATATGGTCAGGGACATATTTGCATGTTGTAAATAAGTATGTTTCCGCCTTAATGTGAAGTGTAACCGGTGTGTCGTGTTGTTGCAGAGCGGTCCTGGCACTCGCTGCGGAACCGCTACCTGCGCTACATCCTGCCGTCACTCGGCGCGCTCGGCCTGCCGCCGCCGGACGTGTCGCGCCTGCGAGCCGCCGCCGCCACTGGTGTGTATATATGTGTTATTGTTGTGTCAGTGTCAGTGAGCAGCAGTGTTGACGTGTGTGTGTGTCAGGCTGCATCAAGCACGGGTCGCGGTCGGGTCCGGCATCGCGGCGCGCGTCCATCTTCCGTCAGGACGCGGTGCGCAGCGCGTCCGGCCGCCGCCCGCGCGTCCCGCCCGCCACGCCCGCACCCGCACCACCCGCAGTGCTGGACGCGGCCGCCAGACCCACGGACAAGCAGGAGGACAGCAAGACTGGTATGCTATACTGCACTTGCTATTATTATTTTCATAAGTTAATGCTCTATCCAACTGACTGTTTTGTAGAAGGATGCATAAAGGTCTATGTGAATAAGTAAAATATTTTTAAAGTACGTCACATAAATAAAATATACCTTTTTTCCTGACGTATTGAATTATGGCACTACCTCATAGAATATATGTATATTTGTCAAACCCTACTACAATATATATCATTAACTCTCTAGAGTCTAGCACGTCGAGCGCGCGCGTGACGCGTCGCTCGGGCGGGCCGCCGGAGAGGGCCACCACTCCGCAGCCCTCCACCAGCAAGGACAACCGTAAGACAACACTATATACATATAGCAATAATATGTTCGTGTACTTTAGCCCAAACAAACTTCAAAGCAAAATTTTATCGTCGATATTGAAGATTATATTATTTTTGAATTCAGTACTTTATTATTGTTTTTCCAGTGCTATTTTTATATACCTACAAATATTAAACTGGGTTATTACTCTAAGTAGATAAATAATTGGGAACAGGACGAACAGGAAGTCATGTTATAGTAGTAACATTCATTGTTTTTTAATCTACCTATGTAGGTACTTAAGTAGACGTTTGCCCCCCACCCCCCTTTCTAAAAATCGGATTTTAAGGACACAAAGTAATTAAGTGTATATCCTTGGGCCTGTTGGTTAGTGACCTTGACACTATACTGAGAGTCGTGGGTTCGATTCCCACACAGTACAAATGTGGTGTGATGAGCACGATCATTTGTTCCGTGTCTGTGTGTAATGTTATCTATAATATGTATGAGTTGTCCCAGCATATGATATTATTACGATCGTGTGGCAGGAGTCCGGCCCTCTCCGCCGCGCACTCGGCCGCGTGTGTCGCGTGTGTCGCGTGTGTCGGCTCGGAGCGCGTCGCAGTCGGAGAGCTCATCATCCTCCAGCAACGAGGACACATCACTCGCTACAAAGGACAACAGTAAGTCCACACTACTTACAAAGTTTATTATATGTACATACATAAGTAATATATTGTTATTGTTCCAAATGCGAATGAGCAAATCATCGCATGAAAGACCATGATTTTCAGAGCCGTTTCAGAATTGTGAAAAGTTTCGAGATAATGAAAAAACTTAAACATATAAACACATTTTTTTTTAAGAATAATTTTCTTATGTTCAATATTTAGAGTTTAATTCTATCGTTTAGTTAGTCCAAACCCTACATTTCTACTCTTTCTTTGTAAATTATGTAATGACCTACAACACATTTTAGAGTAGGAAAAAACAATTTTATTTCCTTGCATAAATAAGGCGGAAACTAGCAATGTCCATTTATTTCACAAGAATTTATTAGTAAAAGTTTTCAATGAACAAGATGTATGCTAGGGTCAAAATAAAGTGGGTTGATTATAAAACACGGATATAATATAATAATCTATTTAATCATAAAGTTACACAATTTACACATCATCCTTGGAACCCCCCAGGATTGCATCCCGACAGTATCCATTGGAATAGGGACATGTACTAACGTATTGAATACCAGAGTAACTGTCTGTCTGTCACACTTGCATGACTTGACACTCGACGGATTCTGATGACATTTGGCACGTAGTCAGTGAGACCGGGCTAGCTATACACAGAAAGTATTGAAGAAACGTTGATGCTAGAGCTACCAAACTTGGTATTTATCGATTGAATATGAAAACAATAATTGTGCGTAACTTTTTGGTATGATAACACACACAATATGTAAAGTAATGAACAGTCCATTGGCGTGCTATGTGCTCACACAACACTACCGTCCCGCAGCCCCGCCGCGTCGCGGTCGCGGGCGGCCCCCCGGGCGCCGGGACAGCGAGCGCGAGCCCACGCCCTCCTCCTCCTCCAGCCAGCAGGACCACTCCTCCGACACCGGTCAGTACACCACTATATATTACATAGACCTATGCGCGCAGTTGTTTATGCCATTCAATATTTTTCACTTTTTTTTATTCTTCACTGAGACTAATTGCACTAAGCTCGTTACTGTCCTCTTCGAAGATAGATATATTTTGTTGTATTTCAGCCATAAGGAGCAATACTGTTGTGTTTTCTTTAATAAAGTATGTTGTGTGCAGACGTTGCGGCGGCGGCGGAGCGGCGGCGGTCGCTGCGGTACTCGGAGGTGACGCGGCGGTTCGCGGCGCGCCACCGGCCCGGCTCGGGCTCGGGCTCCGGCTCCGGCTCGGGCTCGGGCTCTCCCGGCCCGGCAGGCGCGCGCCCCGCCCGCACGCCGCGCCCGGCCCGGCCCGCGCCGGACCGCTCGCGCTCCTCCGACGACTTCGAGCCGGACCGGCCGGCGCGCGCGCGCAAGCTCTTCAACCCTAACGCCAAGCTGTAGCCCGCCGCGTCATCCTGGCCGGTGTGTTCGGTGGCTGAGCTCGCAGATCGTGTTACGTTGTATAAATTTGTTAATCAACACTGTTGTTCTCAAAGGATTATGGATATATTAAGAAATAAAGAGTGTGGTTCGGGAGGGCGTGTTTTATTGCTAGACGAGCTCGAGCACCTTGATGGTGCCCTGCGAGTTGGCGGCAAGCAGCACGTGCGTGTCGTGCGCGCGCCGCCAGCACACCGCCGACACGAACTCCGAGGGCTCCTCGTCGCGCCGCTCGCGCTCCAGGAACCCGCGCACGGCGTCGAAGCGGTACGCCAGCAGCGGCCGCGAGAGCCCCGAGTAGTACACGTACAGCGCGTTGTTCTCCGAGCCGCACGCCACGTAGCGCCCGTCCGTGGCCAGCCCCACGAAGTTCTTCTCGTTGGCGTGGCCGGTGAAGGAGCGCACGCAGCGGGGCGACTCCACGCGCCACAGCTTGAGCGCCGAGTCGGTGCTGGCCGACACCAGCGTGCGCGCGTCCAGGAACTTGACGTAGGACACGGCCTTGCGGTGGTCGCGGAACACGGCGAGCGGCGTGCGGGGCGCGCGCAGGTCGTAGTAGTGCACGCAGTGGTCGGCCGAGCCGAAGGCCAGGTGGCAGCTGGAGCGCGGGTTGAAGCGCACGCAGCACACGTTGAAGCGCGCCTCCAGCGTGGCCACGGAGCGCTCGGCGTTCAGCGCCCACAGCTTGACGCGCGCGTCGTCCGAGCCCGACGCCAGCAGGCGCACGTCGGCGCGGTTGAAGTGCACGGACCAGCAGCGCTTGTCGTGCTCGTGCATCGCGCGCGAGCGCTGGCCCGTGCCCGCGTCCCACACGCTCACCGTGCCCTCGTAGTCCGACGACGCCAGCACGTTCTTGTGGTAGGCGTTCCACGACACGCACGAGATCTTGTGCGAGCACTGCATCTCGGCGCAGGGGTAGTGCACGTCGACGCAGTCGCGCACCACGCTCTCGTACTCGAACACCTTGATGCGCTTCGTGACGCCGGCGATGGCGAAGAACTCCTCGTCCTTGTCGAACTCGATGGTGGACACGATGGTGGAGTAGTTGATGGCGTCGCTGCAGTAGGAGAGCGTGGCGAGCGGGCGCAGCGCGCGGTAGCGGGTGAAGGCCAGCAGGTCCTCGCGGAAGGCGTCCAGCCCGCGCGGGCGCGAGGCGGGGCGCGTGTTGCCGGACGCCGGCTCCGGCCCGGACGGCGAGGGCGCGGGCGCCGGCTCCGGCGGCGAGCCCGCCTCGTCCGGCGCGCGCTGGTCGCCGCCGTGCGAGGCCAGGCTGCGCGTGTCGGCCGGGCCCAGCGGCACGTGGCTCTCGTCGCTGGCGGGGGGCGCGCTGGGGGGCGTGGGGGCGGAGGGCGCGGGCGGGGGCGCGGGGGGCGCGCCTAGCAGCGCGCACGGCTCGGCGGGGGTGAAGGCGGGGGGCGCAGGCGTGGTCGACGACGAGCCCGGGAAGTACAGCTCGTCCGCGCGGTGCGCGAAGTAACACTGCGGAATTCATTAAGCTGGGATTTAGTACAAACTCTTCACAAAGTTTTTCAAGAAATTTAAAGATCTCTGATTTTACTGAATAGTCACAAATTAAAAGAATATTTATTTGACTGGGCTATTAGTAGCACTTTCCTTACGTTGATCACAAAAATAGACAACCCCAAATCGGCCAACTTTAACAGCTGCCTAAGTGCTCTGGTTGAGTGAGAAGAAACGATAGAACATGTAAAATTAGGGACTGGTATCAGGTTAAAAATTTAGGGCAAATGTGTTAATAACATTACAAGCTACAAGGCCACAATCTATCGCCACTAGTGACCACGGACTGTGACATAATAGTCTCACCTGCACGAAGTCATCGAAGTGTGCGTGCAGGCGTCGCCAGCGCGCGGCCAGAGCGTCGCCCGCGCCCGCGCCGCCGCCCGCGAAGCTCTCCTCCTCCGAGCCCACCAGGCTGCCGCCTGACCCAACAACAGTATTCACATGTTATACATAAAATAAATATTATGTATTAAGGATTAAACGCAAAATAAGTTGTCTCAAAGCAATAAGTTATCAAGAATCGAAATGGACGGTGTCCCACAAGCCGTATATTAGTATATGTACCTTCTGTGTGTGCGGCGGTGTCCCCGACGCTGTCGGCGAGCTCGGCCAGCTCGCGGCGCAGCGCGCGCACGGCGTCGCCGGCGGCCGGGTCGGCCCCGCCCGCCTCGCCGCCCTCCGCCCCGGGCGGGTCGGGCAGGCGCGCCAGCCCCGCGGCCCCGTGCTTGAGGTCCCGCAGCACGGCCGCCACGTGCTCCATGTCGCCGCGCACCAGCGCCGCCTCGCGCGCCAGCTGCTGCAGCTGCTGCGCGCGGTGCCGGTGCAGCTGCGCCAGGAACTCGTACAGCAGGCGGTGGTGCGCCGCCGCGCACTCCGCCTCCAGCAGGCGCTTGCGGCGCGTCAGCAGCTCCAGCATGGCGTCCACGTCGGCCAGCGGCAGGCGCCGCGCCTCGGCCGCCACCAGCGCGCGCACGCTGGGCCCGCGCGGGGCCGGGGCCGCGGCCCGCGCGCGCACCCGCCGCCGCGCCACCAGCTCGTTAAGCAGGAAGTTCGGGAAGATGTGGTCGCGCGAGGCCAGCGCGGCGCCGCACTTGGGGCAGCGGCGGTGCAGCTCCACGGCCTTGCTGATGCAGGCGTAGCAGAACGAGTGTCCGCAGCGCGTCACGTACGCCTCGTCGATGAGCTCGAAGCACACGGGGCACAGCAGGTCGCAGTCCTTGTCCTCGAGCGAGCCGCCGAGCCCGCCCAGCGCGCCCACGCCGCCCGCGCCCGTCGCCGCTCCCCCAGCCGCGCCCCCGGCCGCGCCACCCGCCGCGCTCGCGCTACCGCTTGCCGCGGCGCCTGACATGCTGCTGTTTTCTGACCAAATAAAATATTTCACATGAATCTCACTATGACAGTTTTCATTAATAACCAACATATTTGAATGCTTAGAGCTATATATTATAATACTACGGGAAAAATTGCATTGAGGGTATATACCACAGTACAGATGTAACCAATGTTTAATATCGCATTTAAATTTTTCGCAAGAAATTAAATTAAATTTCTTACTTAAAAATAAAGATACTGCATGTATTTATTTTTTTGCAATGTAACCAATAATAAAACATAATCCTTCAAATAATATAATGATAGTCCTCTGAATTCACTGAAATTAATGTGAGACACTAAATTTGAATTTTTACATAAAGGTAATTTATTTCGTACAAAACACATTGCGCATTATTTGCGTAAACTTAGAATTTTGTAACCTCTAAATATAAATAACAAAATATGGTAGTTCATGAAATAAGAAAACAACAGTAGACCTGTAAGCATCACTCTCCGTTACATAGTTTGAAACACCGGGCGCCTATCCTGATCAGTATGGAAATGAGAAATGTGTGATAAGAAGCAAGATGCACCTGCTAGAATATAAATGGAAAGAAAACATAATGGCTATAAGTGCCAGAGCAGTTACACCTGTAGATTTGACGGGCCTGTTGGTCTAGCGGTTAGTGACCCTGACTGCTATACCGGAGGTCGTGGGTTCGAGTCCCACTCAGGACAAATGTTTGTGTGATGAGCACGATCATTTGTTCTTCGTCTGGGTGTAATTTATCTATAATATGTATGTATTTAGAGATATATATAAGTATGTTTATCAGTTGTCTGGTTACCATAACACAAGCTCTCTTAGAGCTTAGCTTGGGATCAGATTACCGTGTGTGAATTGTCCAGGAATATTATCTGGGGGCACGGCAGTGCCCCTGCCAAGTCTCGAGCAAAAAAAAAAACGGGCACAGCCGTACCATACTTTTCTCGAAGCGTTTCGCGGCTATTTCACCCCCCCTGTATCATCGAAACGGACAAAGCTAGGGGTTTAGGTTTTCGATGATCTAGAGAAAGCATTAAAACAAGATTAGCCTCAAAATTACATGACATTTGAACCAATAGTTTTAGAGTTATGAGCGATCAAAGTTACACCATTTTGTCACTCACTGACTGACCGATCATCAAAAGTCTAAGGTACTTCTAGCAGACTTAGAACCTTCAAATTTGGCACCAAGATAGGTTTTTAGCTACAAGTAAAGGGAAAATTATAAAAACGGTGAGAAATTATATACCTTAGTAAATATTAGGAAACAAATTTACATTTGCGGTTTCACAAGAACATGGTGTATGAATTTTGACTGCATTGTTAACTTTGTTCTTCGTTTATGTACAAAATTATTAAAAAAACTTGAGAGGTGTCAAGGGACACCCGGATGGAACAAAGTTACTTTAATTTACGTTAGATAATTATAAAATAAAAAAATATTAAACAATTTATTAAATTAAATATGTTATGATAAGTTGGAAACGCAAAAAGAAACCTGCTTATCGTTAGGATTTGAACGCAAGACCCGCCCCTTGGCAAACTCGTCATGTGTCAACACCGCCATCTGAGAAGTTAAGATATCTATCGAAATTCTTAATCATAAAAGACTGTTGACTAATGACGTCATTAAAAGAAATCGTTACTACTTATCGTAAGAATTTCTTCCGTCTAGCCCCCTTTCTCAACGCGCGATAAGGAACTTCATTCCAATGAATTGTAATAATGTATCTAGGGGCACAACAGTGCCGTCTTGAGCAAAACGGGCACGGCCGTACCATACTTTTCTCGAAGCGTTTCGTGGCTATTTCACCCCCCCTGTATCCTCGATACGGACAAAGCTAGGGCTTTAGGTTTTCGATGACCTAGAGTGAGTATTAAAACAAGCTTAGCCTCAAAACTACATGACATTTGAACCAATAGTTTCAGAGTTATGAGCGATCAAAGTTACACCATTTTGTCACTCACTGAATGACCGATCATTAAAAATCTAAGGTACTTCTAGCAAACTTAGAAACTTCAAATTTGGCACCAAGATAGGTTTTTAGCTACAAGTAAAGGGAAAATTATAAAAACGAAATTATAAACCTTAGTAAATATTAGGAAACAAATTCATATTTGCGGTTTTACAGGAACATGGAGTATGAATTTTGACTGCATTGTTAACTTTGTTCCTCGTTTTTGTACAAAAGTAAAACAAATCGATTTATAGTATTAAAAAAAACATACGAGATGTCAAGAGACACTCGGATGGAACAAAGTTCCTTTTAATTTAGGTAATAATTTGAATTAATTAAATTTAATTTAATAAACGTAATTTAATTTAATGAATTTAATTTAATTAATATAATTTAATTTAACTTATTATTAAATAAAAAAAAAATATGATTCGTTTTAAACGCAAAAAAAAACATAGAACCTAATTACCATTAGGATTTGAACGCAAAACCCGCAGCTTATCAAACTCGTCGTGTGTCAACACCGCCATCTGAGAAGTTAGGATATCTATCGAAAGTCTTAATCATAAGACTGTTCACTAATGACGTCATTAAAAAGTTTCGTTACAACTTTTCGTAATAAGATTTTTTTTCCGTCTAGCCCCCTTTCTCAACGCGCGATAAGGATTTTCGTTCCAATAAATTGTAATAATGTATTGAATTTACATATTAATAAACAAACCTAAGATAAAATGAAATGAATAAAGCTACAATCTTTCATCCACATAATGCAATGCTATAAATATTCTATGCTCGCTCGACTTCAATTCGGGGATCTTTTACAGCTACCTAGTAAGCAAGCTAGTAAGAAAAAATTCACCTTTTAAAAAACTTTCATCTACTGAAACTAATAGGTTGTTAGGTTCCCTCAGTATGCCGAATCTGTAGAATGAACTATTTATATACGATGAACTTACAAATGATATGCGACAGCCCAATGATTTTGACTTCGTTGACATGCTCAATAGAATAGGTGTTATGAACCCTGGTTCAAGAGAAATCTTTATTTTAGGTTGTTGAATTTGAGGTTATAAAAGTTATTCTTCAAGGTTTATCAACTTCTAAATAGATATTCGTTTACTATTTGAATTGATATTGTGGTAAATGCTAATGGCTCCCACCTTTTACAGACATTTTCATCTTGGTGGCCCAAGTGAATGGGGTTGTCGAGTCAAAGTTCCATCCCATTGGGGTGGTTATGCTAAAATCACAATGTATTTTAACTAATCCTAATACACAGGTTTATTAAAACAACAATTTACGCACCGGCGAGACAGTGGTCGGTTTGTCCGATATCCACCCGGTGTAGACATTTCTCGTTAAAACTAAAGTTGATTCTCTCGCTTAACAACAAAACAAAAGTCCGACGTAATATAATATAAGTAAATACGGAGGACTATTGTACAATGTTTACGAATAACCGGCTTATTATTTGACAGATAAATCTACCCTACTAATTATTTTTCTATGTTTGTAAAAGTACAAAAATGCAGATGTCGGTACTGAGATTCAATTAAATAAACATTTATTACGTTTTTCAATGCTAGCGTTAAATAAATGCTACTAAACAACGCATATACATTAAAAAAAGATATGAACTTTGTATAGAATTAAGATGAGACACTGCGCCGCATAGTCAACAATTTCCTATATGCATTGCTTATGCTATAACCACCCATAAAAGCCAGGGGCTAAGTCTAAACCACGCGATGAAGGACATAGGTTCCTCCGTTTTCACCTATGGTCAAGTATACGTGCCTCTTTCAAGAGTGACAAGTCTGGGTGGATTATATATGGTAAATATCGATTTTATAAGCATCAAAGTTCAGGAGACAGCAATAGTTGAATATAATCGACTCAGAAATATTTATCGCCCAAACTTGTGTGCCTTATAAATTACGAAACATCACAATACAGGCAACATAGTAAGACACAGGAAATGGGCTCTAAGCAAAGCAGCAGCTGAAGCACAAGTAATTATTAAAACACCTAAAAATAAAAGAAAGAGACCTACCAAAAATTAATAAGATCCCACCAAAAACATTCAATGTAAAAAAAGCCAAGTCTCTCCATGCAATTCTGCCATCGTAAAAAGTTTTGAGATCGCATAGGAGCCAAGCCCTGTTTAATTTTATTTGTAATAATAAATAAATATTTTGTGACTATATCAATAGTTTTGTTTGCATTGCAATAATAGTGACTTGGCCATGAGCACAATAAGGTACAAATATAAAACGGCATATTTGGAGCAGTTGAAAGTAAATAATAAATAATATCAGGACACCTTAACCGACAGTTCGTATCATCCAAGATCAGTGAACTGCACATGCACTATGGCGCATGTTAAGTGCAAAGTGATCTCAAATTCCAATTAGTTACAAAATAATTTTAACGATATTTGCACGTAATTACAAGGAGCAAACGACATTTAACTTGTGCTCATGGCCAAGTCGCTATTATTGCAATGCAAACAAAACTATTGATATAGTCACAAAATATTTATTTATTATTACAAATAAAATTAAACAGGGCTTGGCTCCTATGCGATCTCAAAACTTTTTACGATGGCAGAATTGCATGGAGAGACTTGGCTTTTTTTACATTGAATGTTTTTGGTGGGATTATTATATACTTCTACACAGTTACTCAGGAAAAAATATATTATATTGATCAGCTTTGCTAATCAGGGAATGCTAATTGAACAAATAATGTATTAATTGATCATATACTATTATACACATAATTGTTAAAACTTCTATGAAATTTTAATTGGTCCACTTCTGAGGTTTGCAAATTACCGGAGACATTGGGAAACAATAAAACTCAATAAACTCATTTAGAAACTACTTTCTTGAAACTGGTTAAAATAATCCTCATATACTCTTATAGAACCTCATATTGAAATTGATCTCAGTGAAAGCAATCAAGAGCTGTATTTAAAATATCAATGTAACACAAACAGACATAAAGAACTAACAACTTACTTATTATTTTAACCTGCTTTTCTTATTGTTGGTCCAATTAACAAGAAGATGTATCACACAACAACCAATAGTCCATATGTTTCCAGTTCCATAACTTTTTTGTTTACGAAAATAACATGCAACTGTTATCAGTGAAGCTATCTCCAAGATTCGGATAATGGTATTTATAAGTGATAGCTCCTCTCTGGAACGTTCCAGAAGGCACGCATCACTGAGACCGGCCTCCGATCCCGCGCTCCAGTGCTCCGGACACCAGGGCTGGCGTATATTTAGCACGCAATCGATACATATTGATCATAACACGGCTAATTGAACATCAGTGACCCAAATAAACAGGACCTTCGTCACTTACATATTATCTGTGTGGTGCGCAGCGAACTAGTCTGCTGCAGGGTCATGCTCGGGCGAGCCCTGCGCTGGCGCCCGCGGGAATGCTCGCGCTCTTCAGATCTGCAACACTCGCAAGATCTCGACACCGCCCCGGCTCCACTGCACTAATGTCCTCCTCCACTCACTGTCTTCACTATAACTACTGTTATCACTTAATGTTTTACACACTAAACACCGATCAACACCAAACCCCATCGTATATAATTACGATTTTATACATTTTACTACGATTTTATAACAAAACTCGCATTATCGGCACACATTGACGTTTGGCACTGTGAAGTTGCCAGCAGAAAATTAGCACCAAATTATTGGGTCAGTCCTGGCGAGCCCGGGGTCAAGGACTGGAAATCAGGTCACGCCAAAGGTCATTCCCTAATGGTTAATATAGATAAAAAATACATAAAGCTGAAACCTTATTTTTGATCCTGTTATTTAACCAACAACAACCGAATAAACATTTCCAAAGTTTTTCAGTAATACTAGTAGCGACATCTAGGCGACCTCTCTAAATTCTTATGGGAACCTTTTTACCGACTCAGACACACCGTAAACTGTTTGACTGACAGTTCAAACGCCATTTTGCTATTATTACAGAAGGTTGCATTATCTGTTCGTCAACAATGTAAAGTGAAATGTTTGCAAGATTTTTACAGTAAATGTAATGTGAAGTTAAGTTTTAACCCTTGGGAATAAATCTAGGGTAATGGAGGAGTCGAACGAGGAGCTCAGGGTCATTCCCGGTAAGCGTGGTGCTTGTAAAATAATGCTCGATTCTGTGAGTGTCTATTGTGCGAGGTCGTGTAATGTTAGCTTCCCCGATTTCAGAGCTCTACTTTCTGATAGCGAAATTTCTGTCGGGCGGTCCTCTGAAAGAAACTGCAAAGGTAATTTGGCTCCGAATATCATTGTAATATTCTTTTATATAGTCAGATGTGGTAATTTTGGCCGTTTCTGTTACAGACACTGCTAAAAGAGCTCGAGACGATAGAGGTAGGTCTGAGCTTTTCCTAGTGCCGGGTTTGAGCTTATATTGTTGTTTTGGTCGCGGACGCACGTGGCTGCGGCTGTCAAACTCGCTGAAACTTCGCTGAAAAGTTGTTATAACGTTTTGTGCGGTTGCAGGTGCTGCCCCGACGACTCGACTGGGAGGGCAACGAGCACGCCCAGTCTTACGATGAGTTGGTGAGTTTGCCGGGTTTTTGTATTGGAAACTGTGTTTATTTACGTTTTATGGCGAGTTTTGCGAAGATAAAATATTAAATTGTAGAAAAACGGCAAAAAATCTTAAAATGTGTTATACACGAAATTGATCGTGAAAATACCGTGGAATATCGTGTAAAATGTTTTTGTAGTGTTTAAGTGATAAAATTAATGTTTTTGGCTAATTTGCGAAAAAATTGTTATATCATGCACTATTGGGAAGGAGCAGTGTCGTAATTAGAAGTATTCCCGTCTCTGTTCGTCACACGCTTGGGCGCGCACCTGCCTTGCGCCGTCTCGCTCTAACCGTCGAATGCAGTAGCGCTGGGCGGTGATTGGCTCGTGCGATCCCGACGTTATCCGAACTAGTACGACCACCTGACGTCAATCGGGTGGCGCCATGTTTTGTATGAAATTCGTATTGAATCTCGAGACTTGTATTTTTTATTTTTACAAAGTAATTATTTCTACACCAATTATGTATATTATTATACATATTTGTATGTATAAAACTCACACCAGTATTTTATTTATTGACAAGAGGTATACAATGCCTTGCCTTTTTAATTTATTGGGAACCATATTACTATGATATTAATTTAATTAATAATGTAAAGAACAAACTATACGACACATACATAAGTTATAACATAAATACCTCAGGATTAACCTTAATGTAACAAAACAAGAATATCAGACCTCTGTAAGTTATTGGTAAAGCAAGTAGCATGTTCTAATGAATAGTCACAGGTTTGAGTCCCGTCTGAGATTAAATTTTCTCTTCTATTGTTTGTATAGTAATCAGAATCTTAATTTTATTTGTGAAACAGGTAAATTTACATATGCAGGTCTTAAAAATAATCAATAGGGACGCTATGTTTTGCCACAGAGGCGTACAAATATTTGGGCAGGAACATAAAGATGTAAAAATAATTCAAAATCAAAAATCATTTATTTAACTTAGGCTACAAAGTAGCACTTATTAAACGTCAATTTTTTTTTTACAAAATACAGCACCCTAGGGGGTCGGTTCATATCCGGCATTTTATTAATAAATAATCAATAATAAGATCACAAAAATCACATTTTCTAATGCAATAACATAGAGAGGTGGAAAAGTTATTAAAACTAGTTTTTAAAAGGTAATAAGAACGTAAATAATGTAACGTAAAAAAATAAAGTAGCATTGTATTGTGTTTATATTTTGATCGTCTCACATGATAACACACAGTCACAAGGTAACATAAATTAATCCATCATTCTGTCGCCTTCACAAGGCAGCCATTAAGTAATGATTAATGACTTCAGCAATGTTTTAATGTAAGTAGTCCACATTAGTACATGTTCAGTAACCTTCTGAGATGCATTAGTAAGAATTAAATGTTATTGATTGGTCTATATTTATATTTCACATGATATGTAATGTACAGTATGTACACACATCAGGGAAACGTAAATAAAAAAATCATGAATAACTATAATTTATGGTACTATTTTCAGTACTAAATAGAAAAAAGTTAATAATGAGCAGATGCAAAGTAATTTAGAAATCTGAATAACTGATAATAAAGTAAAATATAAATAGCATGTTGTAAATATACAGCAAAACTTATTTAGGAATCAATTGTTTGGTACATTTGCCCCTGCCCAATATTTACTTTTTACTCTTTTTTTTTTGTCAAAATGGGGGTATATTTCATCGTTTTTTATAAGAAGAGGGGGAGAATGGAAGTTTGAAAATTAGACTTTTTTTGAAATTTTATCAATGTGTAATTATGCTCCAGTTACAGTATGTAATTATTAGGTATTAAAGAGCTTTTGAAAATCCACATCCTGAAGGGATGAAAAAGGTTTTTTTTTCTACGAAAATGATGTTCTAATTTTTGTTGCAAAAAATGGTCATATATCAAAAATATTCCAAATTTAATATTTTATTTGGGCATGTGATTATGAGCACTATACCACCCTTTCGGTTCTATACGGGGTTTCCTTAACACCCTGTATAGAAACTTATTAAAGTTTTTCTAAGTCTACCACTAAAAAGGTTGACATAGATGTTGCAAGCTTATATGGGAAGTTCGTTATTTTTTAATTTAGTTTAGATATACGTAATATATAGTCGTTTACTAGCTTCAGTCGAGAAGTTAATAATAGTATATGACACAGTTTATGGATCTTTCCCCACAGAGGGTGAACTTGTAAGTTCATATGGGTATCCATATTTTTTTGAGTTAGATGCAAGAATTACACACATGAGCTTTTTTTCATGTCCCGATAAAACCGATTATGTATGTGTGCAGGCATCACAACACGCAGACATATCATGGCGGAGACTCGTGTCCGTGTGCGAGCGAGCGCTGTGCATCGCGCGCAAGACGCCGGGCGCGCTCGCCGCCGCGGCAGAGGCGGGGGGCGAGCCCGGGGGCGCGGGGGGCGCGGGTGACTGTGATGCCGGGGGCGCGGGGGCGGGCGAGCTCGCCGCGCGCCTGTCGCTGCTCAGCGAGACGCTCGTGCGCCCCAAGCCCAAGTACGCCTCCTTCAAGCAGGACCACACGCTCGGTGAGTACCTGCTGCAGTGTGTGTGTGTGTGTGTGAGGCGGTTGAGGAGAGTGTGTGACGGGTGTGTGTGTGTCGCAGTGCGGCGGCTGGTGTCGCGCGAGCTGGGCGTGGGCGCGGCGGCGGCGGCGGGCGGGCGCGGCGGCCAGGCCATGCTGCCGCCGCGCCTGCTGGGCGGCCTGCAGCTGCAGCGCCGCACGCTGGGCCACCTGTCCGCCGTGTACTGCGTGGTGCTGGACTGCACCGGCCGCTACGTCATGACGGGCGCCGACGACATGCTCATCAAGATCTGGAGCGCGGCGGACGCGCGGCTGGTGGCCACACTCCGCGGGGTGGGCGCGGAGGTGACGGACGTGTGCGTGTCGGCGGACGGCGCTCTGCTGGCGGCGGGCTCGGTGGACCGGCTAGTGCGCGTGTGGGCGCTGGCCGACGCCGAGCCGCGCGCCGTGCTGGCCGCGCACGCCGGCACCATCACCTCCGTGCACTGGGCCCCGCCCGCGCGGGCTGACGTGCGCTGGCTGGCCTCCACCTCCACCGACTGCTCCGTGGCGTTCTGGACGTGCTCGCCGGACGGGCACTTCCTGTCGCAGCCGGTGCAGTACGTGGAGCGCATGCGGCCCGGCGTGTGCCACATGATCTGCGCGGCGTGGTCCGCGGGGGGCGCGTTCCTGGCGGCCGGCAGCGCGGACCACCACGTGCGCATCTACACGGTGGAGCACGAGCCGGGCGGGCCCAAGCGGGTGCTGGAGACGCCGGTGCACGACGACGCCGTGGACAGCATCGCGTGGGCGCACCGCGGCCTGCGCTTCGTGTCGGGCAGCAAGGACGGCTCGGCCGCGCTGTGGACGCTGCACGCCACGCAATGGCGGCACGTGTTGCTGCGGCCCGCGCCCGCGCCCGGAGACACCAAGCGGCTCAAGATGACCATGGTGTGCTGGGACCGCAGCGACGCCTTCGTGCTGACGGCCGTGTCGGACTGCACGGTGCGCGTGTGGTGCGCGCGCTCGGGCGCCGCCGTGCGCACGCTGCGCGGGCACCGGGACGAGGCCTACGTGCTGGAGGCGCACCCCTTCCTGCCCGCCGTGTTCCTGTCGGCCGGACACGACGGCCAGCTGCTGGTGTGGGACGCCACCTCGCCCGAGCCGCTCGCGCGCTTCCACAACCGCATCGACGGCCACGGCGACGGCGCCATCTTCGACGCCAAGTGGGGCGGCGCCGCCAGCGTGGCCGCCACCGACTCGCACGGCCACCTGCTGCTGCTGGGGCTCGGCCGCGGCCACCGCCTCTACTCGCAGCTGCCCACCGAGCTGTTCTTCCACACGGACTACCGGCCGGTGGTGGTGGACGCGCACGGCGGGGCGCACGACGAGCAGACAGACACGCCGCCGCACCTGCTGCCGCCGCCCTTCCTCGTGGACGTGGAGGGAGCCCCGCACCCGCCGCAGTTCCAGCGCCTGGTGCCGGGCCGCGAGAACCTGGCGCTCTCGCAGCTGATCCCCGCCGCGGACGCGCCCCGCTCGCGCATCGACTCGCTCATCGAGGCGCTGGCGGCGCCGCCGGCGGGGGGCGCGGGCGGGGGCGCGCGCGGCGTGTGGCGCGGCGAGGGCGTGCGCTACACGGCCGGCAGCTGGCAGCGCGGCGACCCGCTGCTGCTGCCGGCGCGCCCCCGCGCGGTGGTGGCCGCGCCCGTGCCCGCCGCCGCCCGCGTGGCGCGCGCCGCGGCCGAGCTGTGCGCGCTGGAGCAGGCGTGGTACCGGCGCGAGATGCGGCGCCGCCCGCTCATGATCAGCACGGCGGGCGAGGGCGCGGCGGGTCCGCGGCGCCGCGCCGGCCGCCGCCCCGCGCGCCCCCGCCCCGCGCCCGAGCCCCCCGAGCCCGCCTCGCCGCCCGCCTCCGACAGCTCGGACGAGTGGGTGCGCGGCCCCGCCCGCCGCCGCTCCGAGCCCGACTCGCCGCACTCCAGCCTCGACCTCTCCGACACCGACACCAGGTACCTACCTCACACACACACACACACACACACACGTACTGTACCTACATACATGTAGCATCGCTAACGCTCACGTTTCTCTTAGCTCGCACGCTGGGACTAAAAGCGACAGGTGGGTCTCGTCAGTAACACACATTCACCTCATTTATTTTGAAAAACAATTTTATTTTGTGCATTCTTTCGTTTTTCATCATTCATTATCACATAATTTACAAGATTCTTTAAAAAAGGAAAATTGCGTTTGTTTAGTTTTTCAACGTTTTATTTACACTAACTCAGTCTTAATTGTTATGAGTTGGTCCTTGTTTGACTATTTTGTTTTGCACACATTCCTTCAATATACTCATATATAGTACATGTTATCAACACAATGTGTCTCCCCCGCAGCTCGTCGTCGTCGTCGCAGTACTCTGACTGGGAGGCGGGCACGGCACTGGCCCCGCCCGCCCGCGCCCGCCGCCGCCCGCTGCCCACCAACCGGTGCGTACTACACACACACACCTGTACGCTGTGTAACCTAGCTGTATGTGTGTGTGACCTGGTGGTGCCAGTTACAGCCCCAGCACGGTGACGGCGAAGCGCGCGCAGCCGGCGTCATCCGGGCCGGACGAGCCGGACGCCGAGCCCGCCTCGCCGCCGCCCGACGAGCTGCCGGACGCCTTCCGCCCCGGAGACTGGATCACCGCCACCTCGCCGCGCAAGGCGCCCTACCAGCCGCAGATGGGCGACCAGTGCCTCTACTTCAGACTCGTCAGTACACTACACCAAAATGAAATATAATCGAATTTGAGATTGAATTCCTGAATAAATGTAATTATATGTGTCCAGGGCCACCAGAGGTACTTCGAAGCAGTCGCAGAGAAGGACGTGTACAAGCTGAACCCGCGCGACAAGCCCTGGGAGCGCACACATGTATACGTGAGTAGCCCCGGCCCGAGCGCTCCGCACTGTGCAGTACTAACTGCTGTAGTGAGTGTGGTGGAGAGTGTGGAACGCTAGCGTGACGTCGGTGCTGGTGTCGGTGTTGCAGGAGTGCGAGCTGGTGAAGGTGGTGGGCATCAAGTACGTGATCAAGCCGCCGCGCGTGGCGTGCCTGCGCCTGGCGTGCTCGCTGGCGGGCCCGCGCTCGCTCACCGTGCGCTACCACGACATGCCCGACGTCATCGACTTCCTGGTGCTGCAGCAGCAGTACGAGGCCGCGGCCGCGCGCGCCTGGGGGCCCGGCGACCGCTTCCGCTGCATGATCGACGACTGCTGGTGGACCGGCTCCGTGCTGGAGGCCAGCGCACCGGCCGCGCCCGCGCCCGCCGCCGGGCTGGCTGGCCCGGCCGCCGCCGCCTGGGCCGCCGCCGCCGCGCAGCAGTTCCTGGCGCTGCGCGTGCGCTGGGACAACGGCGAGGTGGAGCGCCTGTCGCCCTGGGACCTGGAGCCGCTGGACCCCGCGCGCCTGCCGCCGCAGCCGGGCGGGGCCGTGCCCGTGCTGGCGCCCGAGCTGGAGGCCGTGCTGTACCGGCCCGCCCCGCACGAGTGGGGCGGCGAGCGCGCGGCCGCGTGCCGGGCGCTGGCCGCGCACGTGGGCGCCGTCATGTCGCTGGCGGCGGCCGAGCCCTTCCTGGCGCCCGTGGACCTGGCCCGCTACCCGCAGTACGCGCGCCTGGTGGCCTACCCCGTGGACCTGGCCAGCATGCGCGCGCGCTTCGCCTCGCAGTGGTACCGGCGCGCCGCGGCCGCCATGTTCGACGCGCGCTACCTGGCCAGCAACGCCGAGCTGTTCAACGAGGCGCACGCGCCCATCGTGCGGCAAGCGAGGCTGGTGTCCGAGCTGCTGCTGCGGCTGATCGCGCGCTGGCGGGACGCCGACGTGCTGGGCGCGTACCGCGAGCTGGCGGCCGCCTACCGCAGCGAGGACGAGAGCCCGCCGCCCTGGCGCGCCGCGTGCGAGGCCCTGCTGGCCGAGCTGTCCGCCTCCGCCGACGCCGAGCCCTTCCGCCAGCCCGTGGCGCCCGAGCAGGCGCCCGACTACCTGGCCGTGGTGGCCGCGCCCATGGACCTGGGCACGGTGCGCGCGCGCCTGGCCGCCGGGGACTACGCGCGCGCGGAGAGCTTCGCCGCCGACGTGCGCCGCGTGTTCGCCAACAGCCGCCTCTACAACACCAACAAGCGCAGCCGGGTGAGCACACACACACACGCCCTGACACACACGTACCTACAGCACACACTGACACACGCGCGTCTCGCACAGATCTACTCGATGACGGTGCGGCTGTCGGCGCTGTTCGAGGCGCTGTGGTCGCGCTACCTGTCCGCGCGCCCCCGCGCCCGCGCCCCCGCGCGCCCCCCGCGACACCAGCGCCGGACGCGGAGAGCGGCCAGGGAGAACAGAGGTCAGGACTATATACTTGTCGCAGCTAATCTCCAAACTTCAATTGTGAATAGAATACTTATTGTATTGAATTTGTCGCAGCATTAGCACTGACGAACGGCTCAGTAGCGGTAGAGTCAGCGAGCTCGGACTCGGAGACGTTAGCGGCGACGTCGCGGCGCGTGCACGCCAACACGACGCGCGCAACGCACGTCGCGCCCGACTCCTCCGACAGCGACGTGCCGCTGCACGTGCACCGGAAAGGTAAAACATGTCTTAGAAAAAAAAAATTCTGAAAGTAACTCCTACAAAAGCGTTTGACATTGCCAATCAGCAGGAATATGAAAAATCCAAAATATTGAAACCTATTAAACTTATTTAAATCTAGTATATCGGGTCATTAATATCTAATCAACCATAAAATCATTTTTTATATCTAATATTTAATATTTTTTTATATCATCCCATACTATCTATAGTATGTTTTGCAAGGTGTCCCTCAGGGTCATATCCATGGCCACGTACTACATCTGACCTACCAGTGCAAGACTGAGTGTATTGACAGTACTACTGTGACATGTTCGCACACATATCTGAGCTCGTGTATATCGTCCACACTAATGCTACTCGTGTGTGGCAGGCAAGGGCGTGGGCAAGAAGAGCAAGAGCAGCAGCGCCAGCGCCGAGCCGCTGCCCTCCACCAGCAGGGCGCCGCCTGAAGGTACACACACATACAGGAGATAACAACAATATTCTTATACAATATATTATGTCCAGAAAATTCTGTCAATATGTTAAGTAAAGTCCGAATCCAAGTGTGATATAGGTATGAAAAAAATTACGGGATAATTCAATCTTTGTTTTGTTGTTTTTACGCGATATTTTTATAGATCGGACCGAGTTCTCAATAAATGTTATAAACTGTGACTAATATTTTTAATAGATTTGAAAAAGGATGCCCTGAAACGTGATGATGACAAATGTTTTTTGTGTCCTTGTATAGTTTATCTTAATCAATTTTATGTTTCTTTTTTCTTGGAAATTTTCTTTTTTTGTCGAGGTTGTAATTCATTACAATTAACTTGGCCCCCACCAGAATGTTACGAGCCCGTCAACGGCTCAGCAGAACCCGGCTCTTCCTGGGCGGGGTCGGGCTCTACCTCGGGCTCGGGGTCCTCCTCCCCGCGCCTGCGTGTGGAGGAGCGCGAGCTGCGGGAGGAGGAGGAGCTGGCCTCCCGCAGCCCCGCGCGCGCCCGCAAGCGTCGCCGCCGCTACTCGCCCGCCAGCGGGGGGAGCGCGGGGAGCGGGGGCAGTGGGGGGAGCCACGACACCAGCAGCAGCGGCCGCCGGGGGAGGAGGCACAGGCCTAAGAAGAGGTCAGTTTTAAATTTTTGCTTTATTTGGGAAAAAACGATATTACATTTTCTACATATTAAGGTAGTAAGCTAGGAGGGAGGCCTTTGTTCAGCAGTCGACGTCTTCCGGCTGATGATGATGAAGGTAGTAAGGGGCTTTTTTGTTGAAAAATCCGGCCAAATGCGAGTCGGACTCGCGCACCGAGAGTTCCATACAAACAAATTATTCGAAAAAAATATGTATGTAACAACATGTGTAACTGACTTGGGGAGGTGTCATGAGTGTCTGGCTTTCGAGGGGACGTCGACATTCGGGGGGTAACATGTGTAACTGACTTGGGGAGGTGTCATGAGTGTCTGACTTTCGAGGGGACGTCGTCATGGGGGTGTCTCATGAGTGTCTGACTTTCGAGGGGACGTCGACTTTCGGGGGGTAACATGTGTAACTGACTTGGGGAGGTGTCATGAGTGTCTGACTTTCGAGGGGACGTCATCTTGGGGAGTGTCATGAGTGTCTGACTTTCGAGGGGACGTCGTCATGGGGTGGTCTCATGAGTGTCTGACTTTTGAGTGTCTGTCTTTCGAGGGGTAACATGTGTAACTGACTTGGGGAGGTGTCATGAGTGTCTGACTTTCGAGGGGACGTCGTCATGGGGGGGTCTCATGAGTGTCTGACTTTCGAGGGGTAACATGTGTAACTGACTTGGGGAGGTGTCATGAGTGTCTGACTTTCGAGGGGACGTCGTCATGGGGGGGTCTCATGAGTGTCTGACTTTTGAGTGTCTGACTTTCGAGGGGTAACATGTGTAACTGACTTGGGGAGGTGTCATGAGTGTCTGACTTTCGAGGGGACGTCGTCATGGGGGGGTCTCATGAGTGTCTGACTTTTGAGTGTCTGACTTTCGAGGGGTAACATGTGTAACTGACTTGGGGAGGTGTCATGAGTGTCTGACTTTCGAGGGGACGTCGTCATGGGGGGGTCTCATGAGTGTCTGACTTTTGAGTGTCTGACTTTCGAGGGGTAACATGTGTAACTGACTTGGGGAGGTGTCATGAGTGTCTGACTTTCGAGGGGACGTCGTCATGGGTGGTCTCATGAGTGTCTGACTTTCGAGGGGACGTCGACTTTCGGGGGGTAACATGTGTAACTGACTTTGGGGGTGGCTCTAAGTGTCTGACTGGGCGAAGGCCCAACCGCTCCCCACTCTGGTGTTGCTACGGACACGGTGATGGCTTTCGTCCGGCACCCTGCCGTGACGCCGGGACAGACGAACACGGAGATGTTAGTAGTTGAGGCAGAAGCAGAGGAAAACTAATGTCATTCGCATCATGGTGTGACTTGTTCTATAAATATAAAATTTTTTGGAGAACGGTAACTCACTGCGTCGTTTTGTCGCAGAACCCGCGAGCGGCTGACGACCACGTGGTCATCGTCGTCGAGCAGCAGCGCGGGCTCGGGCGTGTCGGACGCGTCGGACGCGGCGGGTGGCGCGGGCGGGCGCTACTCGTCCGACCGGTCCTACCGGCCGCGCGTGTCGTCCGACGAAGACGCGCCCCTGCAGCGGTATCGGTCGCGAGCTCTGCGCTCCCGCCGCCGCCGCCGCTACAACGAGGACAGCGAGGAGGACTCCGTGGCCGCCATCAGCAAGCGCCTGCAGCACCACCACCACGCGCGCACGCACCACGCGCACGTCGCCCGCCGCCGCCGACACCACGCGCAGCAGGTACACACACACCACGCGCCCGCACACACACCCTGACACACACACACACACCCGCCGCCGCCGCCGCTACAACGAGGACAGCGAGGAGGACTCCGTGGCCGCCATCAGCAAGCGCCTGCAGCACCACCACCACGCGCGCACGCACCACGCGCACGTCGCCCGCCGCCGCCGACACCACGCGCAGCAGGTACACACACACCACGCGCCCGCACACACACCCTGACACACACACACCACGCGCCACACACACGACACACCCTCCCTCCATGTCCCCTACAGTTTCGTGCCGGTTCTTCTCCATCTGAATGACATGTTGGAACCTGCAACTATAGTCAGTAATGTATATTATTGTGTCCGGCCCACTGACTGTATGTATGTATGTGTACTCCGGCAGAGCGCGAGCGCGGAGGGCAGTGCGAGCGCGTCGCACACGAGCGACCACAACTACTTCAACGGGCACGCGCATGTGCAGCACGACGTCGGCAACGGTCAGTAGCCACGCATAAGGTAGACCACTCCCTTGTTACCGTGTTACCGCCACTCCGGAACACTCGGGCCCGGCTCACTGCCCGGTGGCATGCCGACACTTGTAGTACCGACAAGTATCATGTAGCTCCATATTTCATGTAAATTTTTGTTCTAACTGTGATTATTCCCTTATTAGAATTGTTCTCTAAATTCTTAAATGTTAATTTCTAACTTTTAGTTTATATTCGCCCATAGCGACAGTATCAAAGGCTTGAGTTAAATCTGAAAACCAAAGTAGATTTCATATTCCTGCAATGTGTTTTCCGTGTCTATGTAGAATTCACTTAGTTTACTTGCTTAGTGTTATAGCCAAATGCTCAAATTCAACTTTATTTTAAGTCGCCGTCATGTCTCATGCCATGTAGCGACCGATAAACTGCAAGGTCTTTAAGTTTAGACATTTGGGTGTTAGACTATGATATGTGTGTGTTGGTTGTATCTTCTACTCCGCTTGTTGCGTGCAGGCGTGGCGTCGGGCAGCTCTGGGGGCGCGGACGGGGGCGCGGAGGGCGCGGAGGGGGGCGCGGGCGCGGCGCCGGCGGGGGGCGTGTCCATCTCGTCGCGGGGGCGCGTGCGCAAGCTCACGGCCAAGGCGCGCGGACTGCTGCGCGAATGAGCGCGGCGAGCGGCGCGGCGCAACACTAGCGACACGCGCGCGCAGCACTAGTGCCGAGCGTGACGTCAGCGCCGCCCGCACGCCTGCCAGGAACACAATGACACTGGAACTCTGTACAGATATATTTAGGCACTTGTTACAAGTCTGACATGTTTTGATACATACATTATTCTAACTCAATACCCTTTTGGTAGAGTTAGACTGTAAAAACTCAAATAATAATAAGTTGTATACATAATAATTTAAGTGAAAATGTGTAAATTCTGAATATTGTATTATTGAAGAAACGAATTTGGGCCGCAGTATGCCATAGTAGGGTGAGCCCCGGTCGGGCGCCAGTAGCGTCGACACGACGACGCACGAGCGCACACGAGCGCGCACGAAGTGATCCGAACAATATGTGTTATATGTTATGTTAGTACTTAACGCACAGCCGACCGCCGTGTACAGTCGCCGACGGAAGTACAAGTACTGCTACAAGAGGAACATCTACAATGAGTGAAGGTATGTGTTCACAAATGTCTGAATAAATGATTTAGCTTTAAATGTATTATTATTATTTATGAAATGCGATCCTACGACTGTTTTAGGATTATATTTCGTTTCGGAGGTAACAGCTCAAGTATTTATTATAATTCAGTATTTTTGTCAGTGACTGTACACAGGTCGTTTAGTTTTACAACGCGCGCTAAAATACTCGAACTCAGTTTTTAATATTTCATCCAAATATTTATGATTGTTTCAATTTTAAATATAGGTTATTGATTTATAATTTAGTCCAATTTTTATCACTATTTTGTACAACACTGAAGCAATACACACACATCATTTGTGTACATGTCCGTACGCGCGCGATGTGTGTACTTATCATTATTTATAAGTAGTGTAATGTGCTACTCTCTGCACTAACGTCTGAGATACTTACTGAGTAAGTTACTAACGTTAAACTCAAGGGGAGTTGTTAGTGAATGTATGTCATGTAACTGAGTCGTGTTAGTGCTGAATTAATTCCAGATAAAGGTGTTAAGTAACTCCTGTCCGATCCGTTAAGGCGTTGTTAAGTATCGAAATCAGATTACAAAAATGCAAAAAAAAAAGGAAGGAAAGGAATGGAAGGAATTTTTTTTTTCTCAATTTTCGTGATACATTTTCGACGTCGTCACAGATACTTGATTATTACGAAACAAAAGGCCCCCAAAAAGCCGACGAAATTGGTTTTGTAGTTTTTGGTTTATATATTACTTGGGCATGTGATTGTGAACCCTCTATCATCCTTTCGGGTCGGACAGAGGTTTCTTAACACCTTGTATTTTGTTAGTCTATTCCCCCGCTACTGTACTATCAACAATCAGTATTGAATGTTTTTGTTAAAACCATATGTAGTGCAGTAAACCTCTCGCCACTGGTAACGTATGACAAAACTGAGCCTTGCTACAATACGATAAAGGCGTTTTCAGAATTGATACTGTCGTTTGGTCTACTGTACGCGTTATATACCGGGCGTCGATTCAGCTATTTAAGAGTTGCTTTAATTGACTAAATGACCTGCATAATTTGGTAATTTTTACTATTATCGGCATTCTGCTGTCATTACGATCATTCTCTTCGAGAGTTAAATTATATTTTATGGAAGTGTTATTTGAATACGAAAATTAGGCACACTGACAAGTACACTGACCGACCACTGACATGCATTTCAAGCTGAATCGAGGCCCAGTAAGTCTCCACTGTAGGGTCTGCGCGGAAAGAGTACCGCCGTAAGCTTGAGGGCTGCTGTGTGTAAGGACCGTAAGTGATGTTGACACTGACGCCTCATTTTAGTACGACCTTGGTATTTTGGAACTACGTATGTTAGAATATTAATATTTTCAGATTCCGTATTAATATTGTTGTATTGTTATCATAATGTTAGAACCATTTATCGTCACATCACGGCGTTTCTGTTTTCGCGCAGACCAATACCTTTCTTTAGCGGTGATATAGTATTTCTCCACGTATGTTTTGATGCCATTAATATGTATTTGAATATTAGAATTTAACTCATGATATATTTTATTTCTTGACCACATTGTTTCTCAGCCTGACTGTTGCGTTAAATACATATCTAAATAGTTTCATCTAATTATGGTTTTTGTTATTAATTTGTTACGTAGTTTCCTGTAATCATTTCGAAAACATTACTGTTCTATGTAAAAGGTTGAGAAATAATTTGAATTAAATACAATGAATTATTGCCTTCAAACACAGCAGTCGATATTATATCATAATATGTCGTTTACAATAGAAACAGATATTTTTGTATGAAGTAATGTTAAGAGGTAACATTAGTGTAATAGTTATTGTGATAAGCGCGCGCCGGCTGCTGAGCCGCGGTGTTGCTAGTAACAACAATACGCACAAACACTGGTGTTATGAGAGACGTGTTGCCAACCTACACAGCTATAATGGTAAATCTTTAAAAACATATAAGTAAGATTACAATATTGGTTTAAATGTGAGCAATACTTAAAAACTAAACTTTTTTGCGATTTCTAAACACAAGGTTTGTCAATTTTGTGTGAAAATGTATTCAGGGTATACCACATTCCAGTACCGATTTTGTATTTAAATGTTTAAATAAATAGATTTGCCGCCTCACGAATCTCTATTTCTTATCAATGGTGTAAGGCTGGCAACACTGGCTCGTGTGTGAAGCGTGTTATAGTTGTGATTGTAATACGAAGTGTTCTGTACAGACAAGTTTTGTATCACTCGAGTGTTACGCCATGCTCAACCACTGCTCGACTGCTCGAGCCGGCTCGACTGTGCTCGACTGTGCCCGAGAGTGCCCGAGTCTGCTCGAGCGAGCGCTCTAGCTGTAAGAGTAGGATAAGAGTGTGTACATTGTACTTATGTATATAATGTATGTGTGTGTGTGTGGATGTATGCGCGCGTGTGACGTCATAATGGTGTATGTGTGAGGGTAGCGAGGGCGTTGTGTTGATACCAAACCGAATAAAATGATTATTTTGTAAAACAAAGCTCTGTTTTATTGTTCCTCCTCATTACATATTTTTCATACATTATTTATGAGCAAGCTTTTAACATAGTCTGAAAGCAATTTCTTGACCATGACATTGACTTTCACGAAGAAATGTGGTTAATACCATATTACAACATATAAGCTGCATATTACATAACTTCTAGGCTTCTACTTATTACTTTGTTCTGTGGGCAGCATAATACATCTTTTTAAAACATTAATTATACTACAAGGTAATATGGAATCTCAAAAGCCTCATAGCCAAGTTCTTCAAAGAGACCCACTTGAAAAAGTACAGGTCATGTTGTCATTTTGACAATGACATGACATAAACACACGTCATTTAATTCAACTCGACTTTACAAACCAAACAGCGACACGAAATAAAAAACATTCCAGAATTAACGAGAAATAGGAAAACTGAACCAGAAAGCATTTAAATGTAATTGTAATGTGTTGAATCTTAATTATTCGAGTATTCACTGATTGTACCGAACTAACGTAAGTGTTGCGTGGGAGGCGGTTTAGAAACATCCAGTTTTGGTGCGAACTCGAGGGTTTTACCGTTTGCACAGAAATGGAACCAATGATTGAGAAGGAGAACCCCTATTCCTCGCGAGTCGACATGTTCAACCCCATCAGTTTAGGTAAGTTATAAACATCAGTACATTACAATAATACAAAAATATTTGTGAAATCATGTTTTAATGTCAAACTGTTCTCAAAATAAGTCATTTCTATGTAAATACTAGATTGATTTCAATAAACATAAGTTGACTTTGGTTGTGATGGAGCAATGAACTTAAAATCACAATATAATGACCTTACTAATTAAATTAATGCAACATTAAAGTAATAAAGGTTCAAAGAGCAATCAGTAATGCATTAATTACTCAGGTGTGTGATACTGTACTGATTATTACAGTTATATCTTTATTAATGAGAATTTAATATCCAACATCTAATCTGAAATGATAGATTCTTTATAAAATGAAAGTACATGAAATGGAGATGAATGGAAGCTAAATATGCATAACAGTCAGTCCAAATAATTGGGAACAGGAAGATAGATTGATAAGCTTGCAAGGAAACCACAATATGTTGTTAAACAATCCATTTTCCTCTTGTAACCTAGTGATTCGTCGAAAAGATGCAAACCAATGAGTAACATGGAAGTTGATTGTGTAATGCAATGCTAAAATTAAACCATTTTTAATAAATTTTCTTATTAATTTTGGTTACGAGGTAGGTAAGTCGGTATTCAGAGGCCAGACATCATGATTACTATTTAAAGACTTATTAAATACCTAAATTCTTAAATAATATACAATGTGCAATAGTAAACTGTCAAGTAATTATACACATTATGGAAATTAAACACATAGTATAGATAAGCACTCGGTGATAATGCTACAGGATATTCATACTCACATATTAAGCTGTTATGCCTGTAATTCAACAGTTTAACATAATAATCATTAGTGGTTTTATTACACACAATGCGAGTCTAAGTGATTTAAATAATTTTATTTATTTCAACTGCCTAATGTGCACTTGACAAACAGTGGATATTGATTGCATAGAATTTGGCATAAATTAAAGAGAGTTATAAGGTAAAGTGAGATAAATTTGATGAATGTTTGGGGAGGTAATACATGTTATTTAACTAATTATAGAAATATCTAGGTCCCCAGCCATGTCCAATTGTGCATACATAATAAACTTAGTATGTTTCCCTAGCAGACATCTTACTCTTAAGGGATTTACAATAAAGCTTAGTTTTAAATGTTACAAAAAGTATGCTATCTCTTGATTCACAGAAGTATTCGGTTCTGGTTGGTATGGTCAATATGGTATGGTTGCTGAGTGCATATCTGACACATATCAGTTGCTGTTAATCTCGTGTTCATATGGCATCGTCTTAAATTCTCATTAATGCTAAAGACAGTATGCTGTTGCGGTGTTTCTTACGCCATTTCATCTCCACAGCCAGAGCAATTAAGAAGTGGTGAAGGGTGGGCTAATTAGGGTCGGTTAATTTCTGGTGAAGGGCGCGTCGCGTGTTTACGCTTGCTTGGCGCCGAGGCGGTCGAATGCATAGTGGGGCATTAGACCTTGCGATTCTCACCTACTCACTCCTGAAGATACGTTAGTGCGTCATGTGTGAGTGGTTGGGTGTCTCATTGCAAGTTAGTCTGTTATGGCGCTCCGCGGGCGATGCTGCGCGGTGCGTTTTACGCTGGATATGAACCAACCCTTAGAGCGCTGTCGATTATCTATTGTGTAGCGTTACTCTGTAGCCTTAACCAAATCATGATTTTTGATGTGATTTGATTTGTCTGTGTGCAGTGCTGCAGTTCCTGGCGTCGTACGGCTGGCACATAGTGGGCGCGGGCGCGCTGCTGCTGTACGCGGCGCACCGCCTGCGGCCCGCGCTGCTGCGGCGGCGGGAGGCGCGCGACGCGGCCGAGCACCACCGCAGTGAGCCCTAGCACTATACACTTGTCACAATCACTGGCACACTGACACACGGCTACCTACCTACCCACTGCACCTGTAGTCACTGAGGCTCGTGTCTCCCGCAGACCCGGACCTAGCGCTGGCACGGCTGGAGGCGGTGCAGCGCGCGCGGGAGCTGCAGCAGCAGCAGCTGGAGGCCGCCTCGCAACGAGCGCTAGAGCTACAGCGAGAGGTAGGCACACACACACTACTTATCAGTGGATCACATTGCAAACTACCTCTGCCGTGGGAAAGGCGTGACTCGACGCCTCTTCAGACCGACTCCTACCGAGACCGACGCCTCTTAAAACCGACGCTTACTGTAAACGACGCCTCTTAAAACCGGTGCTTACCGTAAACGACGCCTCTCAAAACCGACGCTTACCGTAAACGACGCCTTATAAAACCGACGCTTACCGTAAACGACGCCTTATAAAACCGACGATTACCGTAAACGACGCCTTACCGTAAACGACGTCTCTTAAAACCGAGGCTTACCGTAAACGACGCCTTATAAAACCGACGCTTACCGTAAACGACGCCTTACCGTAAACGACGTCTCTTAAAACCGACGCTTACCGTAAACGACGCCTTATAAAACCGACGCTTACCGTAAACGACGCCTTATAAAACCGAAGCTTACCGTAAACGACGCCTCTTATAACCGACGCTAACCGTAAACGACGCCATATAAAACCGACGCTTACCGTAAACGACGCCTTATAAAACCGATATTTACCGAAAACGACGCCTCTTATAACCGACGCTAACCGTAAACGACGCCTCTTAAAACCGACGCTTACCGTAATCGACGCCTCTTAAAACCGATATTTACCGAAAACGACGCCTCTTATAACCGACGCTAACCGTAAACGACGCCATATAAAACCGACGCCATATAAAACCGACGCCATATAAAACCGACGCTTACCGTAAACGACGCCTCTTATAACCGACGCTAACCGTAAACGACGCCTTATAAAACCGATATTTACCGAAAGCGACGCCTCTTATAACCGACGCTAACCGTAAACGACGCCTCTTAAAACCGACGCTTACCGTAATCGACGCCTCTTAAAACCGATATTTACCGAAAACGACGCCTCTTATAACCGACGCTAACCGTAAACGACGCCATATAAAACCGACGCTTACCGTAAACGACGCCTTATAAAACCGAAGCTTACCGTAAACGACGCCTTATAAAACCGAAGCTTACCGTAAACGACGCCTTATAAAACCGATATTTACCGAAAACGACGCCTCTTATAACCGACGCTTACCGTAAACGACGCCTCTCAAAACCGACGCTTACCGTAAACGACGCCTTATAAAACCGACGCTTACCGTAAACGACGCCTTATAAAACCGAAGCTTACCGTAAACGACGCCTTATAAAACCGAAGCTTACCGTAAACGACGCCTTATAAAACCGATATTTACCGAAAACGACGCCTCTTATAACCGACGCTTACCGTAAACGACGCCTCTTAAAACCGACGCTTACCGTAATCGACGCCTCTTAAAACCGATATTTACCGAAAACGACGCCTCTTATAACCGACGCTAACCGTAAACGACGCCATATAAAACCGACGCTTACCGTAAACGACGCCTCTTATAACCGACGCTAACCGTAAACGACGCCTTTTAAAACCGACGCTTACCGTAAACGACGCCTTATAAAACCGACGCTTCCGTAAACGACGCCTTATAAAACCGAAGCTTACCGTAAACGACGCCTTATAAAACCGATATTTACCGAAAACGACGCCTCTTATAACCGACGCTAACCGTAAACGACGCCTCTTAAAACCGACGCTTACCGTAAACGACGCCTCTTAAAACCGACGCTTAACGTAAACGACGCCTCGTTAAACCGACATTTACCGAAAACGATGCCTCTTTAAACCGATGCTTACCGTAAACGACGCCTCTTAAAACCGACGCTTTCCGAAAACGACGCCTCGTTAAACCGACATTTACCGAAAACGATGCCTCTTAAAACCGATGCTTACCGTAAACGACGCCTCTAAAAACCGACGCTTACCTTAAACGAAACCTCTCAAAACCGACGCCTCTTAAAATCGACGCTTACCGTAAACGACGCCTTATAAAACCGACGCTTACCGTAAACGACGTCTCTTAGACCGAGGCTTACCGTAAACGACGCCTCGAAAAACCGACGCTTACCGTAAACAACGCCTTATAAAACCGACGCTTACCGTAAACGACGCCTTACCGTAAACGACGTCTCTTAAAACCGAGGCTTACCGTAAACGACGCCTTATAAAACCGACGCTTACCGTAAACGACGCCTTACCGTAAACGACGTCTCTTAAAACCGAGGCTTACCGTAAACGACGCCTTATAAAACCGACGCTTACCGTAAACGACGCCTTATAAAACCGACGCTTACCGTAAACGACGCCTTACCGTAAACGACGTCTCTTAAAACCGAGGCTTACCGTAAACGACGCCTTATAAAACCGACGCTTACCGTAAACGACGCCTTATAAAACCGACGCTTACCGTAAACGACGCCTTACCGTAAACGACGTCTCTTAAAACCGACGCTTACCGTAAACGACGCCTTATTAAACCGACGCTTACCGTAAACGACGCCTTATAAAACCGACGCTTACCGTAAACGACGCCTTACCGTAAACGACGTCTCTTAAAACCGACGCTTACCGTAAACGACGCCTTATTAAACCGACGCTTACCGTAAACGACGCCTTATAAAACCGACGCTTACCGTAAACGACGCCTTACCGTAAACGACGTCTCTTAAAACCGACGCTTACCGTAAACGACGCCTTATTAAACCGACGCTTACCGTAAAGGAAACCTCTGAAAACCGACGCCTCTTAAAATCGACGCTTACCGTAAACGACGCCTCTCATAACCGACGCTAACCGTAAACGACGCCTCTTATAACCGACGCTTACCGTAAACGACGCCTCTTATAACCGACGCTTACCGTAAACGACGCCTTATAAAACCGACGCTTACCGTCAACGACGCCTCTTATAACCGACGCTAACCGTAAACGACGCCTCTTATAACCGACGCTTACCGTAAACGACGCCTCTTATAACCGACGCTTACCGTAAACGACGCCTTATAAAACCGACGCTTACCGTAAACGACGCCTTACCGTAAACGACGCCTTATAAAACCGACGCTTACCGTAAACGACGCCTTACCGTAAACGACGCCTTATAAAACCGACGCCTCTTATAACCGACGCTAACCGTAAACGACGCCTCTTATAATCGACGCTTACCGTAAACGACGCCTCTTATAACCGACGCTTACCGTAAACGACGCCTCTTATAACCGACGCTAACCGTAAACGACGCCTCTTATAACCGACGCTTACCGTAAACGACGCCTTATAAAACCGACGATTACCGTAAACGACGCCTTACCGTAAACGACGCCTTATAAAACCGACGCCTCTTATAACCGACGCTAACCGTAAACGACGCCTCTTATAACCGACGCTAACCGTAAACGACGCCTCTTATAACCGACGCTAACCGTAAACGACGCCTCTTATAACCGACGCTTACCGTAAACGACGCCTCTTATAACCGACGCTTACCGTAAACGACGCCTCTTAAAACCGACGCTTACCGTAATCGACGCCTCTTAAAACCGAGGCTTACCGTAATCGACGCCTCTTAAAACCGATATTTACCGAAAACGACGCCTCTTATAACCGACGCTAACCGTAAACGACGCCATATAAAACCGACGCTTACCGTAAACGACGCCTCTTATAACCGACGCTAACCGTAAACGACGCCTTTTAAAACCGACGCTTACCGTAAACGACGCCTTATAAAACCGACGCTTCCGTAAACGACGCCTTATAAAACCGAAGCTTACCGTAAACGACGCCTTATAAAACCGATATTTACCGAAAACGACGCCTCTTATAACCGACGCTAACCGTAAACGACGCCTCTTAAAACCGACGCTTACCGTAAACGACGCCTCTTAAAACCGACGCTTAACGTAAACGACGCCTCGTTAAACCGACATTTACCGAAAACGATGCCTCTTTAAACCGATGCTTACCGTAAACGACGCCTCTTAAAACCGACGCTTTCCGAAAACGACGCCTCGTTAAACCGACATTTACCGAAAACGATGCCTTTTAAAACCGATGCTTACCGTAAACGACGCCTCTAAAAACCGATGCTTACCGTAAACGACGCCTCTAAAAACCGACGCTTACCTTAAACGAAACCTCTCAAAACCGACGCCTCTTAAAATCGACGCTTACCGTAAACGACGCCTTATAAAACCGACGCTTACCGTAAACGACGTCTCTTAGACCGAGGCTTACCGTAAACGACGCCTCGAAAAACCGACGCTTACCGTAAACAACGCCTTATAAAACCGACGCTTACCGTAAACGACGCCTTACCGTAAACGACGTCTCTTAAAACCGAGGCTTACCGTAAACGACGCCTTATAAAACCGACGCTTACCGTAAACGACGCCTTACCGTAAACGACGTCTCTTAAAACCGAGGCTTACCGTAAACGACGCCTTATAAAACCGACGCTTACCGTAAACGACGCCTTATAAAACCGACGCTTACCGTAAACGACGTCTCTTAAAACCGACGCTTACCGTAAACGACGCCTCTTATAACCGACGCTTACCGTAAACGACGCCTCTTATATCCGACGCTTACCGTAAATGACGCCTCTCAAAACCGACGCTTACCGTAAACGACGCCTCTTTTATCCGACGTTAACCGTAAACGACGCCTCTTATAACCGACGCTAACCGTAAACGACGCCTCTTATAACCGACGTTTACCGTAAACGACACCTCTCAAAACCGACGCTTACCGTAAACGACGCCTTATAAAACCGACGCTTACCGTAAACGACGCCTTACCGTAAACGACGTCTCTTAAAACCGAGGCTTACCGTAAACGACGCCTTATAAAACCGACGCTTACCGTAAACGACGCCTTATAAAACCGACGCCTCTTAAAATCGACGCTTACCGTAAACGACGCCTCTTATAACCGACGCTTACCGTAAACGACGCCTCTTATATCCGACGCTTACCGTAAATGACGCCTCTCAAAACCGACGCTTACCGTAAACGACGCCTCTTTTATCCGACGCTTACCGTAAACGACGCCTCTTAAAACTGACATTTACCGTAAACGACGCCTCTTAAAACTGACATTTACCGTAAACGACGCCTCTTAAAACTGTCATTTACCGAAAACGACGCCTCTTAAAACTGACATTTACCGTAAACGACGCCTCTGAAAACGACACTTTTCTTCTTTAGCCTTATTTATTGTTGACTGTTCCAATATGTGTTGCAGCGTGAGGAGAAGCGTCGCTTGGAGGCGGCGGAGCGCATGCGCAAGTACGGGCCCGACGCCGAGCACGGCGGCCAGAGGCTCGGCAGCGGAGACGGTGAGTATCTGCCATGCACCCTGTGTAACAGTATATAATACAAGGTGTCCCAGTTTAATGTTTCAGTTTTTTTATGTTAATATACTTCTATATTATTAAAACATAATTTATCTGAAGTTACCGATTGCTTTGATATTATGCTGACAACTAAAAACTTTAGTGTGACTCATTGTGTCTTTTCTGTTAAGCTTTGAAGTTTCGGAGCAGTTGAACGTTTGTGAGTTGTCCAAAAACATTATTTTCACATATTTTATCTACTTGCAGACTACATGCCGCTGAGCGCGGGCGCTTCCACCTCCTCATACCGCGCGCCCAAGAAGTCCAAGTGTGGCGGCGGCGGCTGCGGCCGGTGAACACCACCACACACCACCACCACCACACCACACCACCACCACCACGCCGTTCTGCTGACCTACATGTTTTATATGTCACCATAATCGTGTTTGTGAACATCGTTAGCTTAACAACACTTAGATTGTCATTAACTGATGAGAAATAGTTTCTCATCAGCAAAATAATTTTTCGTCAATATATAATAAAGGGTGCGTCTAAATCTGGCGAACGCTCACCGAATGCGCAGGTATAGACGTACCCTAATAATTGTCTATGATTAATGATGTTTATAATTTAATAGCCACATTATGTAATAAATTGTATTTCGTTAAATGTTCTGTCGCTAATATAATAATATTTACAAACAATAATAAATTATTATTTGTCTGTCTGTATATATTTTGGAAGCAAGATGGCGTACTTAATAGGAAATGATTAGTAATTGCTAAATAAATGATACATATTACAGTGCTAGAGTGCCCAAAGTGACCGGACATCTGCACTTTGGAGGACTTGAACCTCGCCAACGACGCTGCAGTTGGTGTGGCCAACTACTGGGCGCAGCGTATTTAGATTTAAATAAATTAGTTTACCATCGACTCGAAAAGAAGAAGAAGAAGATTACAGTAGGAAAATTTTATGTAATTTCTTTTTCGTTCTGTACAAATGTTTGTTGTAAAAAGCCATGTATAGCAGACATAAGTCTATTGCTTAAAAATATACTTATATTTGATTAAAACTATATTTGTATGAGCGTACATCACTACTTTTAGACCCTAAAAACCTTGTTTTATTTTTTATTTTTGTTTAAAATTCTGTACGTCCTATGAAGGCCCCACATTTGGCTTCTGACTACCCTATTACGAAGTAGCGAGGTGTTAGGTAAATATATAAATATGTTGAGTCTCGTGTACATAAGCTATGTGTATGACATTTTGTTTTTATACTACTAATAAAATAATTGAATTTACTTCCACTTTGTTTTATTTAAACCACATTTATTGAAAACTAACATCGTGGAGAGAATCTTGAAAAGATAACATTTTTGAGGCTATAATGTTAGACTGCAACTCTAGAGGTCTTGGGTTCGATTCCCGAGTCGAACAAGGTGTTACAGTAGCAGGTCGGAGTTTGGATTAGTGCCCGGTTAGTGGCAATAGGCTCGCCCCAATTACATGGGACCTAAACATACCGGGAACTGTGGGTGTACATTGGTACACCTCTGCTGAACCCTTCGGGGATACAGGCGTGATGGTATGTTACGTTATAGTTCAAAACTACTGTGTCCTTAGCAAATGTAAGGCTACTACCCAGATTAGCAAGCCAGGATGGTTCCTGAACAAGGTAAGGTTAAGGTCGTCTAGGCAGGCATGTTGTGCATTTTGAATTAAGGGATTTGACTTGATTACACAAGGTGAAAAGGATCATTATTTCCAGCGATATAAACGCAAATCGCATATCGTCAAAGTTGCGGGCACCCGGTGGATGCAATTGGCGAGTTGTCGTTCATTGTGGCGTTCTAGGGGGGAGGCCTTTGTTCAGCAGTGGACGTCTTCCGGCTGATGATGAAACGCTGCCAATATTTCTTTGCATAGTGTCAAAATTATCTTTCAGAGGGAAGAAAAACAAATCAACTTCATAAGCCACTTAATGAAGGAAAACCATTATTTCACAACTGCACTTGTAAAACAAATTAGCATCAACAAATCATTTGTCTTGAAGTAATTGCCGCTTGTGATAACTTCCTCGGCCATTTGTCTCGCTGTTAAGTAGAGACGTCCGACAGCTAATGAGGGGCAATCGATCGATTACGCTAGTGATGTCACAATGAAGACGATCGATTGACAAATTAGTGCGAGTTGGAACATAAGGACTATTATAGTAGCTACCTTATACCTAGTTAGGGTGTACTACTAAAAGATATATAATTGTTTTGTTTGGATTGAATCAATACAAACATAGAGCATGAATGAAGGAAATAATGAAAGTGGACGAAGCGAATTTAAAAATGTGTGTAAGAATCGTTGTAAGTGGAAATACGTGGTCTCTGCCTACCCCTACAAGGGAAAGAGGCGTGATTTAAATACATGCTGACTTTTATTTGGTGTTATAGTTTAAGGACATATGAATAACTTAAGTAATTATGTAAGCAACATACTTAATTTTACTTATAATTATGTCATAGACTCACGATAGGTAATTACTGGAAGCCAAATGCAGTTGTAAAAGCAACATTGGTAATACAAGGATATGCCGCTCTACATAAAATATTGTCAGTGCTTCTTATTCCAGTTATTTCCAGCCACTTTTAGTACAAGGTAAAAGGAAGGACTTTACTGAAAAATGTGGTCTTATTTGAAGTACTACTTCTGCCCATACAAATGAAAAACATTTTCTACGAAAGTAGCAGATGGGACTAGGATTTTTTAACAGTTGGCAATCATTATGTATGGCAAGCAAGTACGGCAATTTGGAATTTGTTTCATCTGTTTTTCTTTCTGCATATTTTGAGCTTCAAATAAGACCATCCATTTTCACAGCACCTGTATATATATACTCTACTATAATGGCTGAAATTTCGACCAGGTTGCGGCCGCGGTCGCGGCAAGTAGACTGTAGATGAAGTGTCATCGCTAAGTGCCTGAAGTAGATACACTACTACCCCTGATTTTTCATCTAGAAAACACACTACACTGATCGTGTTTGTTTTCTGAGCGTTAACCAATTGATTAGAAAAGCGAAGTTATGTTGATCGAATCACGGGATACCAAGAGCCTCTTTTTTAAGCCTCCTCGACGAAAGAAAGGGCATTTTTTAATTCAGTCGCTATTCGCTCTGTTCTCGAACATAAATAGCGGTTCTATAGATCGATCTCAAAGGAAATCCTAAGGTGTAACCATTTTCACCGTAAGATGTGCTTTGGCCTCGGGGGTGTAAACAGTCAAAAAAGAGAGCTGTTAATTTTGGTCCGCTTCGTTGGTCGCATAATTTTTCCCGTCACTTGGAATCCATTTTATACATAGCCTGAAATGAATTATGTACTAAAATGATGTGCTGATGCTTAGGTTAAATTAGTAGGTTGTTTGCTTAATTATAGGTAGTAGGTAGTATCTGTATCATGCCACATGCTGTAGAGACTTTGTCAACTGTCCCACTTTTATGGTTGAAGCACAAGACAGTTTGTGATAAAATTGGGTTTGAGGTAGAGCTTGAATCTCAAGAAAGCACACCCATAGGAGCGAAGCCGCGGAGACAAGATATGACATACATCATAATTTTTCCCGGAATCACTCACTGCCGTGTAAAGGCCTCCCCTTTTCGCCATTGTTTTATTTCTTTCGCGTCCATAATATAACATACCATCACGCCTGTATCCCCCAAGGGTAAGGCAGAGGTGTACCAATGTAGACACACAGTTCGCCGGTATGTGTAGGTCCCATGTAATAGGGGGCGAGCCTATTGCCACTAACCGGGCACAAATCCAAACTCCGACCTGCTACTGAGAATTTCATAGAAAAACCCAATAACACCTTGGTCGACTCGGGAATCGAACCCAAGTCCTCTAGCGTAGCAGTCGCGCTCAGCACCACTAGGCCAACGAGGCAGTTCCGCGTCCCTCATCCGTTATTCTCTTCATAATTTTCAATAATCATTCCCAGTTTTTTGAGTCATATTAGCATGCAATACAGTAAGCACATTAAGTTATGTTTCCAATACCCGCCACATTGTTGCGCCACAACGAGCGAGCGCGAGCGGTCCCGCGGGGCGGCGCATGTTTATGACGATGTTTGGATACGCCAGTAAGTAGTGACTTGATGCCAGCTGTGCGGGTAGTGGGAGCGATGGATAGATGGTAAGGATCAGTAGGGAAATGTAGAGGCGTTTTGAAGAGTGATTTACAATAATGTTGACTACTATGGCGGAAGACTTAGGTTCGATTCCTACAATAATATGAATACACAAACAGTACACATTACATCATATAAACTAATATAGAAAACAAATCATATCAATGCGTAACTCACACCGTTATCCACAGCATATAAAATGTACTTAGAAATTCATCATTATGTTTATCACTGAGCTGGTAATAGCACAAGCTGTGCTTAGTGTAGGATCAGATGACGTGAGTTGTCCTAGGATATTATTTTATGAAGTCAACCCTCAAAATAAGATATATAGTAAGTGGGCTGAAGTGCTAGAATAGTAATTACTCAGAAAATAATACAAAATAAGATATAAAGTGAACCTACCAGGAGCCCGAGTCTGCTATTGACAATTGTTTGAATCGTCTGAGTGGGTGACGTTAGTAGGTCCATTTTAGGATAATTAGCATTCTACTTAATGTCAGAACGTCAACATTGGCCGTCCCAATGGCCAATTTTGACGTTAAAATTACGTTTTACCTACGTAATTATCCTAAAATGGACCTACTGACGCCACCCACTCAGACGATTCAAACAATTGTCAATAGCAGACTCGGGCCCCAGAACCTACTTAGTTATAGTACTTATATTAAGTCTGGTAACAAGGTTACTTTTTGCTAAATAGTTTTATTAAGGTAAAAACATATCCAAATCCTCAATATCATCAAGACGAAACCAAGTGATCTTCATGAATCCTTCGTAGAAGAGGTTTCAGCAGAAGTAGGGCTACAAACATAGATTACTTGTAAGGTAAGAGATGAAAAAACCTTGTAAGTTAACTTCCTCGTACCTACTTGCAATTTGGAAAGTATGAAGTCGAAAGTTAATTTATTTATTTGATGTTTCTGAAAGAGACATGCATCATAGTTAAATATTACAAGTTTAATGTACAATAATTATGCGTGCCATAGTTCAATCAATTATGCAACGTTTACTATCTTGCTTATTTTGCAATTCACAAAAAACACGGTATATCTTTTTACATACTGGCATATACCAATCTCAGATAGGTCAATCAATCTAAGATGGAATATTGAAACCGGAATACAAATTACTTGGAGTTATGAAGATGTCTGTGGGAACAGCGAGTGCCCTTTATACAGTTTATACAGATTACTTTAAAACGTGTCGGGCATGTTTCTAACTCGGTCGCCCGGGGCAACGCGACGCTGCCTGCCAGCCAATCAGACATCAAGACACCTCCTAGTTGTTATGACAGCCTGGTACCTGGTCATAGTTGGTAGAAATATTTCAGACAACGAATATTCGGTATTCGGCCTATTCGGGAATATTTTTATATTTCACCGAATATTTACCTAAATTTAGCCGAATGTCGAATAGTTAAGTCATATCTTAGGAACGAAGCAAAAAACATTGATGACATTTGAATCATCGTAATCAAAACATTTTATTTTCATAAATCCAATAAAAAGATTTGATCTCAACTTAAAACAACTAGAATTCACTAAGAAAGTAATTTAATCACACGGCAATTGTCTTTTTACACAACAAATTATTTTACACTTTCATTTATATATTATTATTAAGTCCCCATATGCCTCAGTACAGGACAGGCGGGGAGGAATCTTACGTATTTCATTAATCGCACAACTAGAAAAACAATAGGCCCAATCAAAATAATTCATAAAATAATTCACAAATAACAATAGCAGGGTGACAACACACCTGACCTAACAAAAATTACTTAATCTAGCATTTTTCATGAGAATCGCAGAAGCATTACAAAAATAATGTCATTGACATATTCCATGACGCCTGTTATTGTTCGCCGATAGATTCTCACGGCGGAGACCGGCGGGGGGAGGGGTGATGCCAGGGGGGGGGGGGTAACAATAACCTCTGCGATCGCCATTATAAGCGGTTTGTTTACGTTGCTAATAGTAAAATTTAAAACAATTACCTTTCAACAGTGAGATGCTATCCCGCGGCGACGCCTGCGCGGCCAGCCTCACGCTCACGCCGGTCAGGTGTCGGCACAGGTGGTGCTGTGACCTTGAATGTTATGTTACAGATAACGCTTACTACCAACTGTTCTCACAATAAGAAATGCTTTAGAATGCTCTCCTATTTGAACGCTGACTCTATACAATATGAGAGATAATATATGTAGAGTCAGCTTAAAATAACTGGTAATAATAAGGAGAGCTAGTACTCGTACAAAGTTATTAACTTTGAGTAAATATCATGACTTGCATGTAAGAAGTTTTTGCTGGCTCAGCAATCCAGTTTGTATGATAGGTTGTTGTATGTTAAGATTAAATGTGGACAGGTAGTGCGTGAGCCGCGACCTTGTACCGGCGCCAGCGGACAGCTGATCAGCCGGGAGCATGCCGAGGAGCTGGCGTCGTCCGCGCTACATGCATGCTGCCGGGGAGCGAGGTCAGGTGGCCGCGAAGCCCTACGAGCGGGGCTGCCGCCAGTTGCTAATACGCATCGACGCAATATCCTTTGTAAGACACATGACGTCCCGCTCGCGACCACGGCGCCAGAGCGGGACGGGGCGCTACGGTTGACACGAAGAAGCCTAGCTTAGCGTTCCGGGCGTGACGTCACGGGGGCGAGGGGCACCGCGGCGCGGCGGGGGCGCGGGACGGGGGCGCGGGTGCGGGGCGGCGGCGCAGCGCCGGCAGTACACGGCCGGCCGCTAACCTGCGCGGACGGATGCACGATGCGTGCACGGTGAAAAAAACAATCGCGATGCTGTTTGAGAGTCCCAACGCGAAACTGTTCCCGGCGTTCAACATCCCGCCGCCTGTGAGGCTCAGGTGAGCAGTGTGGCGCTCGGCTCGACTGCCAGCTCCGTGTGATACAGTGCCAGTGTTTCTAGTTTTTGCCGAAGCCATAAAAAATGCCTATAAAGTGTTGTTATGTACGGCGGGCGCGCCGCAGCCGCGACAGTGCGTCTGTCCAGTAACGCTCCAGCGACCGACGAATGAAACGTCGATACGACGTCGTCGCTCTATATTTTTTTCTCACAACCGACCATGATTGTGTTTAGAGTGATCTCAACGTGTATTACTCCAAGCCTAGTGATGTATGGCGCACGATGTCAATCGATGGAGTTTCCTCTCTCCCGCGACATCCGAGGCGGCCGTATCGGAAGCTTGCGTCTACTAAAAATAGTATTAAATTCCGTTCAATTGCCGTCTGATCGAGACAATCGATTCGTTCGTGTCAGGGCTGAGTTGAAGTCGAAACGGGAATCGATTCCGATTGCTTTGTGTCGCGAAAACCAGAGAAGCGTAGGAGAAAACTGTTGCTTCGGTTTCTGAGTATTTCTGAATGTAAGTTTAAGTTGTCTGTGCGGAGCCGGTCGGCACAGGGACGGTGGAACATAACGCTTTTGTCAATAATGGTTCGCATGGTGGCGGCCGTGTCGCGAGCTTCTCGGAAGCGTGTCGGCTGTCGGCTCGTGGCCGTGTCGGGCACGTCGCGCTGTAAACACGCCGCTTCCTGTTGCGCCGAGCAGGGCTTAACTAAGTTGTGGAGCAAATCGTTAGAGCACTGCGGTGGGGCAACACTCGCATCGACTGCAATTCGTTTGTTTGTCATTTTTGCGTTTGTAAAGTAACTGTAAGCGGTAGTTTTTGTGAGGCCTCTGCGGGTCATTGCTCAGCTGCGACAACGATTCGTCTCCAGATCTTTGCATGACTCCGGTCACGAGCCATTAGTTGTAAGGCGCGGCGTCTTACGCTCACTATTATTAACATGCGATGTCCCCTCGCCGCTGCCATCCTCGCGGTCGTTTACCTGCTGTATCTCGCTCGCCATCAGGCAGCTATATCGCGGGTTAGCACAACCACTCCGTGCTCTCCACAATAACCTAATTCCCTCATTTGGCTAAACAAAGCCGTGGTCGCTACTTTTTGTTTGTTGCCAACAAACAGGTTTGCTTTGTGCAGCGCCGGTGGGGCGCGCGCTCGTAAAACTATACCGAGACCCTCTGCCCGCAGCCGCTCCGATGGCCCTTACGTACATATTTATCTATAAAGCAAGCTTATCCCTACTTACAAGGTATCAGGATACTAATCTTTTCAAAACCACACGGATTTTCGTTAATAAAAAGACTATGTCGCAAAAGGTTCGCAACTTTAAATTATTTTATTCACGAGTTCAATTTAGCGAAAGAGGTATAATTAAGAAACTCCAGAACTCTTGGTTTCGTTACTCTGACGTTTGCAAGAAATAACTTTACGGAGCGATTCTAACCTCGCCAGTTGTTGTAATCTAAGTTTTTCATCAGCGCTCCATAATTTAACAGATCGCGCGGACTCGAGACGTTTCGTTTAAAATTGAAAACATTTCGCAATTTCTGTTTAATATTATCTCAGTTCGGATGTTTTATCCTTTGTGAAGAGAACTGAGGAGGAATACAGAACAATGGTACTCCAGCAATGTAATACTCGACCTATATTAAGTATTCTTATTCAAAACAGTTCTCAGTTTGGGACTGTATTCGATAATTAAAACTAATTGCCGATGTATAAACGGCGAACAATTAAGCCATCCTCTGTAAATTCAATACATTCATGAATACACTTTTAAAACGGAATGCACATGCACTTGCACATGCAAGCCGCTGCAGTTATGATGAATTGGATATGTTAAACAAAAACAAATACACTTCCGACAAGTCGTTGATTCACTCTAAAATATTCTGTACGTTTGTCATTTGTTTAAAGAAAAACAATAAACATATCATCCGATTCCAATATGCTCGCAGAATATTAATCTGATTGCAACCTCTTTGGAATAAGAGTGATTTTCAAAAAAGTATTTAAATCTAGAAAACTACAAAATACGTCAGGTAAATATTAATAACGAGCTGGACTGTTCTATTCCTAGGCAAAAGTCTAATCTCTATAGAGAGAACAGAGGTTTCCAAATTCTCTTTTTAGAATCCTGATTTCCTTAAGAAGGTTTTCTGCACCGGTTATGTGGTGGGTTAAAAGAATAGAAATAGGTATTCAATTGATTATTATTAACTATTTGTTCAATACAGATTTTGAATGTATTTATGTAATTTAAAAAGAACAGGGTAGCTTTATAATACAATTTTAAGATTTCAAAATTAGCTTTTGTCCTAAATTGTAACAAAAACAGTTCACCTGAGGCACTTAAGGCATGGCTGTTAGGCTTATGAAAGAGACACATAAAAGCTTTGTTATGTTATTTAGAGTTAAACCTCTTCGCTCTTATTAAATATTTTTTATATAAATCCGGAAGTAGGCTTAGTGATAATTGTACCCAATCTCTACATATAACTATGGAGTATAAAAAGTATGTTTTGAGTTTTCTAATTAATTTCATAAAACCAATAGTTTTCGTGAGAATATACTTTCCCCGTTGCTATCTTGTCCAAAATTACCACTAATTTTTAATTCGATAGTTTAAATGAAGAAAATATTTTTCTTAAACTATCCGGTATGGGGGATATTTACCCAAAAAAATAACTTTTTCTACTATCCCAGTATTTATGATTTCCTAAACATAAATTGATAGATAACTTGGCCACTACATAACGTATCGTGTGGCAAGTACCAGGGGCACATAACAAGCAGGATGCGATTGCTTCAGAATCACGTCATTAAAAAGGCGTAGATTATAATAATCGATTTGTATTGTGATTACAAGATTCTAATTACGCTATAATAGCTGATTTACTACTAAGTATAGTTTTTAAGCGTAATGGGCAAATTCCTTCCACGCGCTGACTTAAAATATCTACATAAATAATTTGTCTTACAAAATGTGTGCAAAAAAACCGTAAAAAAATAGTTTGCTAAAAACGACGAAATTAATGGAAAATCTATAATTAAAACGTTTCATCCCTCATTTTTCCACTTAAAAGGATCGACAATGTTAGTAAAAATTCAAATTTTATTCAAAATAATGTACGCAAGAACTTTAGCTGAACTAAGTTTCAGATGTCATGAGTAAGCACGACTTTTTTAAAGATTTGCCGGGCAATAATTTTTATGATCAATAATTATTTAAACCAGCGTAGGATTCGAAATAGAGCTCAAAAATAATTATAGGCCAAATTAAAAGGAATGATATCATAGTATTGATACAAAATCAGTAAACTGTGGGATAAGTGGAATAGGGAATGACGGATTATTAATAACAAAAAATTAATCTGGCGCAGTCTGGTACATATTTCTTATTGGCACCAAAGTATGTATTGAATTGATTGAATTCCATAAAATAAAGCGTGATAGGGAAAGATTTATAATATAGAGAAAGTAGTGAATATTCGATGTAATTCTAAGTACCAGGTGAACATAAGCGTGGCGTAGGTATCTCAACTCGTACAATAGACAGAAATATCGAAATAATGACGAACTCGTTAACAAAGGGCGCGTGCGTCGATCGCCAATTGTTCTACACGAGAGGCAGTGGAGAGGAATATCTTAATAATATGCGTAATATAATAATGTTTATAATAGACTTCCATACCTATTTGGATTGGACCTACTGTTCGTATTAGGCATAGTATTCGGCCTGCGTTAGTGATGCGCCGAATATTCACAAATGACTACATAGAAAATTAAATTAAAGAAATTAACTTGCTTTATCACTCCTTTTACCACATACTTGTACATTGTATGGGCCCATTCTCCTTAAATTAAAAATCAATTACGTCTTGGTTTCAAATTGTAGATTTCTTAGCGTATATTTTCCTAGAATTTGATGAAACTAGATGAAAAATCACGGGCTATTTAAAATAATGCAGAGTGAATACTCCCCCTATAATTTAAAACAGTTAACAGTTAAGTTTGCTAGATATAGTCTTGCAATCCTTCAGAAAAAAAGACGAGCCTATAGAGAAAATTCATCAACAAACAAGATACTCGTTATAAAAGTACTAATTCTTGTTTTGGATTTAACACACGAAATAATTAAGCCTCGCTTTGTCAAATTAGGGTTATGTTGAGCTGAAACAAACATACAAACTTTGAATTATAAATTGATACATACATACCACATACAAGTATTCTAAACTTTTGTGTAATCACTTTAAACTCGAGATAGAACAATTTAAAAACAGAAACATGTTGTCATCTGTATTCGGCCTAAAATTTTCGGTGCATTTTGGTTGGCCGAATATTCGACAGATGCAGTGTGTACATCACTACACTACAATATATAATATTGAAACATTTATACAATTTAGTGTACTTTCTGAATACACTCTATCTACATTCATACTTCGTATGTTTTCAGGAATAGCAAATAATCTTTTATACATCATACTTACATACAAAGTAAATGTGGTCAGTGGTGATTTAGTTACCAAAATATATTCTACTCTTTGGCGAGAATAGCATCCAAATAGTAAAAAAGAACAATCATAATAAAATCGCTAAAATCCTCCTTTTTGAAGTCGGTTGATAAGGAAAAAAAAAGGGTTAAAATAAAAGTACCAGGTGCACATAAAGCTACAAAGTCATCTGGTCAAATTATTGGTAGGAACTATAATTAGATGTCCATTACCGCATTACTGAGAACGTAACCCGCTCGATGTAGGTAACGAGCAATGGAGTGAAATGCGTTAAGGTTGACCAATATGGTGCAATGTTTGAAGGTCAATGCCATTCTAAGTTGAAGCCTTTATTTATGGCGGCTAAATCACAATTATTTGCGATTGCAGTGCAAACGAATTTAACAGCGCACTTACTTGCAACAGTAGTTAGAAGGATTTAATTATGAATATTGGACCATGCCTGAAATATAAAAACATACAATTAGGTAAAGAAATTTACATAAATAAAAACTAACAGGCGTCAAAGAACTCATCGTCATCCTTGTCAATGGCGGGGAACGTGCCCAGAAGGCTGGCAGCATTGCCACGTTCAATGGCTATGCCGATTCTCTGTGCAAGGAACAAACCAGTCCTCTGATCACGAGTAGATTCTATCAAACGTTTGGAATGTTCTTTGAAAAGATTTTGTGCGCTCGGACTCCATGACCCGAGCGTTTCAACCCCAAGGGTAAAGAAATAACCTTCTTTGTAAAAGTTTAAAGCCTTAACTCTGCCTGTGACGACAATAACATCGGACTTAACTCTTACAAACTGAATAAATTAATGAACGCATGTCTGACGTGACAAAGGTAATTAACCGCGTCTTTTTCTGTCAGACAACACAATCACTGCATGAAGACGCCTGCACTTGCTCATAAGTTATGACTTCCTGGTACCTACAATGTAAACACGGTGTCACTTTCCACGCGTTCCGAGAAATTATACTAACGACCAGTTGTTTTCCTATTTAGATTTAAATCACACATTCAAATTATCCAAATAAAACTACTTCATTTATTGTAGATATTATTGAATCTTAATTAAGTCATAAATGATAAAATGACTAGTTAGAAGAGGATTGTCAAAATTCAGTTTTTGGGCGCCATCTATTGATCATATCTTCAAATGCCTGAGTCAGACATGAAACATCATTTTCCTTATAACCAAAAACATTAAATTTCTTACTAATCAAATTGTAAATCTTTTAAGGAAAACATCAAAACCGCTGGACCTAGATACAGCTATTTTAAATACTTGTCAGTGTACTTTGATTATATAATGTCTAGATGGACTGTCAAGTGCGCGCAGACGTGTCAAAAAATATCAACCAAAAGTGGTTGTTAAGTACTTTCCCACCACCAGTACAGATCGTGCCGCATTCGTGACACTACGTTTTAAGCGCTCTAAGGAATAACCACATAACAGCGATAAAATGGCAGTATGTGCTTCTAAAGTGTGCTGGAATTAAAAAGGAAGGCAAAAAAATACCAACACACATCACCTATCACTAAAACTACTACACACTATTTAAAGAAACTTTATAACTAATTTTGTTTTTATGATTACCAAAATCACGCCATATTTTATCAGTGTTACCAGTTTCTGTTTTTCATTCTCCCATTTTTGTGGGTAATTTTGTTGGTTTATCGTTACGTTTATAAAATTGCGCTGATGTACTTTTTCAAATAAAAAAATAAATTAATAAATAACTCAATGTGAAAGTACCTATACCTTATTATGTTTTAATATTGTACCAAATACTAACTTAGTTGATTTAATACTCGATTGAAACACACAACTCCAAATTTCTTTTTTTTTATTGATTTAAAAAGTAAATACTTACTAAAAATATTTTTTTATTATTATTAAACTACACTTAAACTGAATAATACCACATAAGTACATATATTATATAGTATAACTAAAATAAGTAAATATTTTTTTATAATTAATTCGTCTTTATTTAATGTGATTTATGGGAGAATTTGTAATAGCTGGTATTACTATTTACGCACACAGAGACATTGACGTATAGTGTAAAACGACGCCTGCACGCACACATACACAAATGGCGTCCTAGTTGTCTTTGGTATGAATGTAGAGCGACGCTCCATCTAGACATTATATAATCAAAGTCAGTGTATTAGTCATTGTGCCTAATTTTCGTATACAGATAAGCCTACAATAAAAACTCCTTGAACTCTCGAAGAGAATGATCGTGATGACCAATTACCTATCGTAAAAATTACCAAATGAAGCAGGCCTTTCGGTCAATTCAACATAAAATAACATACCATCACGCCTGTATCCACAGTTCACCGGTATGTTTAGGTCCCATGTAATAGGGGGTGAGCTTATTGACACTAACCGGGCACAAATCCAAACTCCGACCTGCTACTGAGAATTTCATAGTTTTCCGATAACACCTTGGTCGACTTGGGAATCGAACCCAAGACCTCTAGCGTAGCAGTCGCGCTTAGGAGCATTACGCCAACGAGGCAGTTCAGTCAATTCAAGCAACTCTTAAATAATAAATGCGGACAACATCACATACATTGTTCTGAACCCAAAGTTAGTAGCTGAAGCACTTGTGTTATGGAATTCAGAAACAACGAAGGTACCACAAACACCCAGACCCGAGGCAATGTAGAAATGTGAGTTTGTACATTGGCCCATCCGGGGATCGAACCCGAGACCTCAGAGCTAGCGACACCTTGAAACCGGTGCGTACGCCACTCGACCACGGAGGTCGTCAAAATAGCTGAATCGAGGCCTTAGCGTCCTACCGTGGGTCTCACAAGCGTCGTGATCAATGCTCGTTCTGTATGAGAGGCCTGCAGTAGCAGTTGATGTTACCTTGGTCACATAATCTGGCTTATCTTGTTATTCATCTAACTCCTAGATGAAGCAGTTAGAGTGCAATCAATGTTATCTCAATGCGATCAACTTTGTCAACTGTTTATGCGCTTTTAATGAAGTAATGCTGTGATAATAGCCATGTGGTATATGATGTTTTTACAATGATCTAGGAGTTTTTATTCTCGGTATTAATAACCTAATCGTAGATATTGTCTACCAGGGATAGATTTTTCTTCATAAACCTAATTTCCTTTTTTGTCCTAGTTAGCTATATGCTTAAATCTTTCTATGAAATTGTTATTTTGGGCGTAAATTACATATAAATATACTGAATTTACCTAAATTATTAATCTGTCTAAGTTTATTGTAGATAGTGAAGGTAAAATAAAATTCAGATTAGTTCTATAATGCCCCGATGTTTGAAAGAAAATATGTCAAATAAATATGTGTTAGTTGATAAATGAAAAGTTTGAATGAGAACAATTATTGCAAAGTTTTTAGTGCCAAGAGTCGCCATCTGCCGGCCACACTTCAAGACTCCTCTACCTTAAATATTATAATTAATGATGCAAAACTCATAGTTTCGTGAAACTGCTGAAAGGCATGCTCCAATAGCGAATGGCAGGCAGACAACAATGTTTCATAATAATGGTTGTTTCTTTGAAATCAATATTCGTGGTAAAACTTGGTAACGATGATAGCCAAAGTTTTTTGGTACAAGGCTGTAATAACTTCGAAGAGCTCTAAGTTACGGCTGTTTAAAAAGTTATTCGTCGAGTTTTAAAGGTCCAAAAGATATCAAGCTTATGTTACTGAGACCTTTGTCCATCTGTGTTTCTGACCTTTATAAGACTATATTATTATTACTAAACATTTTTAAATACGAATAAAAAAAAATTAATGTTTAAAAATGTATAAATAGAAAAATGGCCGATCGAACGAAAGAATCATTAACATCGTCTGAAAGAAATAAATAAAATCTACGTTTTCATGGTATTTTTAAAACCTTAAAAATATATTAGAAATTTTGAGAAAACATATTATATTTATTAAACAAGCTATTTAATTAATGTCTTTTTTTAAGTTCGGGGTCGATCATCTTATTTCAAGGGTACCTATGTACTAGGTCATCATAAGTATGAAGAGAACAAAGAGGTACCTCAGCCGCATTTAACATACAGCTCACGGAAAAACAACATGATTATTGTGAAGAATAATGCCTTTGTGTCAAATCAATACAAAAACCTTTATATTGATACAAACGAGATACGCAATGAATTTTGGAGGAAATAGACTTTTTGTTTGTTATTCACGAATTTGTGAAAGTAATTTAAGATAAAGAAAAATGGACACCGGTATTGATTCAGATTCACAGATAGAAAAGTTTTGATTTCAATTTGTGTATTCAAATGATAATTCTCAACTTTTATTTTTGTAAGTTTAAGTAAAAATATCTGTAATTAGATTATAAATGACATTCATCAGAAATTTAAAGATTTTGTACGGCGCTCGGCAAATTATCTCTTTTTTATAATTTTTAAATTCAGGTGAAAATTAAACAAAAAAAAAACTAAGCCCATTTCTTACTAGGCTGACAGAAAAGTGAGCAGGTTGAAATGTGACGATTAGAAAGTCTATCATTCCATTGATTGCGGATTCGTTTTGTAAAAATAATATCGCCGGTCAAGCGCGAAACGAGAGCGTATTGGTTTTTTTCTTTAGAAATTAGAATGTTTACAATCTATTGTTGTATTCAGTAGTACGCCATTTTTTATTTAACCGCTATGACATAAAAAGGTTGGAAGTGTGAACTTCGTTTTCTGTTCTAAGTCTTACTTTTTCAGTCTTATATTTTTTGTTTGATTTAAAAATCTCAAATTTAAAAGGATTTTTCACAATACTCAATGCAATAATGCCAAGTACTGAGTGGCCTACAGTATTGTTATGTTATAAGTAAAACGAATCCGATCTATCGACGATGTTAGAAAGCGGACTGTATTGTGACCGCTCCATTTTAATTATGCTCGCCTGGTAGCCGAGAGTTGATAGCTTCGGAATTAAACTAACTATTGTTATCTTTTTTTTCTATTTCTTTTTAAAAGAAGGAGTGTTGAGGCCTCTCATTTAAGACCATTGTTAATAATATCTTTTTTGAATCGTCTTAAATACGGTCATCAATTTGAGAAGCGAATTTATTATGGAATTTGTTCGAAATTGCATAAAAGAATTTGACTACTCCGCGTTTTCTAAAAATTACTTCACTTTAGGAAATGTTTTTTTTTCCATGTATACGTTGTTTTAGTTTACTCTACGACACTAGTCTAGATAGTGTCCGTGTGTCACAAGCAATAACTATCTTACACTCAGTCACATATACATTCTCGGTGTGTAATATGTACCTACGCAATTACAAATCTTATTTAAAACATAAATAATAACAAGGAATAAATGAATCCCAATGGCCACGGATTTGGTCACGACACGTGTACCGAGCCAAGTCGGGAACAACAGCCGCCAAAGTGACGCGCTATTGCTCGACAATCGAATGCTGAGCGATTGTATTCGGTTCGTAGAAGTATCGATAGTGATTGTTTTACAACGACGCCACTATAATGAGAAGCTACTAGTTGTGATCATTTTGTATGCCTTATGTGCTTTAGTTTGCTGCATCTAATTTAGTTAAAAAATTCTTACTATGTTAAAAAACGAAAAAGCAAAGAAGAAATGCTAAAATAGGTAACCTTTGTCTGTTTGTCTGTATGTTACCTAATTACGCCTAAACCACTAATCCGATTTCAGTGAAATTTAGTATAGAGATAGTCAGGAGCCTGAAAAAGACATAACTTCCTTATTTAAGTGAAAATAGAGCTGTAAGTGAGTTCAAATAGGGGGACGACACTACGTTTAGTTTTCTATAATTTTGTCAATTTTACCTGTATGTCAGTCATGTGTGTATCTATGTGTAAGATTTTATAACCTTCTCACGACGGTACTGTACCCCGCAGTAACTGTGGAGGTCAGATAGACAGTCGCTCTGTGACACTGGCGCTCAGCTGGCGGTCACACTGGGAGCCTACCACCACATAGTGCGGGAAAAGACTAGGTAGAGAAGACTCTTCATACAACATTATGTAGTAAGATTTGATTAAATTATATTTAGCCTTGAGCTCAGTGGTTAGTTATCCGATGCCGCAGAGTCCCGAGGTCGAGTCTAATATTAATAACTACGCCATTTATCAAAACCACATTTTTAAGATCATACATCAAACGGAAGTAGGAGTTACCAGGCTGTCAGAACTGGTGTAGAGATTGAAATATCGGAAAATCAAAAATAGAGTTAGATGTGAAAGAAAATGATTAAGATTGAATTTAAATTACGCTTCTATTTATATTTATTATATTTTTTCTAAAAATTTTGTCTTAAATTTTGCTAATAACAAATTAAATTCGCCGTGCTAAAACCTTCATATTCAAAAATCAATTTTGAATTCAAAATGGCCGACCTCTTTGTAATGCAAAAAAGCCATGTCCAGTACTGTTAATGTTAAAAAACTAAATGGCATAATTAAATGACCCCGTTCTGTAAAATATTAAGTAGGCAGGAAGGCACGGGGCGCGCGCCCCTACACCTGAGCGACGTTGCCGCTGCGTGCACGCATTGTGCACGCGTCGCGCGGAGCGGCAACCGCGCAGGTGTCGGGTTCCCTGCCAAGGACTGGATGGTCCTGCCTCTGTCTGCGGCCCTAGTACGTTATTATGTTACATTATGGTCATTTTGTATCATGGCTGTATATTAAACTGAATGATTCTGGACAAAATATCCACTGAGTTTTAAATGATTGCAACGAGAGGAACCGAGGAACCATACAAATTATCTACGTAGCCTAGTCTATTGATTACTGTAATAAACAGCAATTGGACTCTCGTTAAAAGTTTATTAAGAGCTATCGAATTAAATCTTCAAATTGGGAGCTACGGCTTTACAAAACCATCCGCCAACCAATACAAAAAAAAACCTCTGTTTGTGGCGGGGAATAGAAAATAACCGAAATTTATATCTCTCACCACCCAATTACCATTCTCTATAATACTAACATCAAAGACACTGAAAATTGATTTGCATTTGTATTCGGCGATCAGAATTGTAAACAGTACTCGAATTCTGTGCGTATGTTATGTCACGGCACGAGGAATCCGATCGTTTATTTATCCGAGCGTGTCTGATGCACTCGCGATCGGCAATCTGCGGCTCGCTTCGGAATGCTTCGGCTTTCGTAGTTGATAAACAGTGGAGACTACAGGAATGCCGGCGTAAGTGCTTTACATTCAAAGTACTGACAGCTGATCGGCGGTGGTAATTTTAGACATGGATGAAAATGAACCTTACTGGGTTGAGATAAAGACTATGTCAATGTAAAAGTTTTGTCTGTGATGTGAAGCTGTATGTAATTACCATGTAGTTTTTGGGATAAATAATATAAGCTATTCCTGCCCTCATAAGTTCTGAACATAAAAAGAATGTTGGAGATATTTTACCATAATATGTCAAAAATGGCTGAAAAATAAATATTAAACAGCTATTGCCATCTCATTGCTGGTTATTATGTCAAAAAGAAAGCTTACTATTTGAGTTATTATTTTTACCCAACAAATATATTCTAATTTCCCTACACTGTCTCGTGCGATTCGAACCCCTTTTGCATAAGCACCGTATCTACTGCGCAATCGTGGTCAACCGTGCAAGTCTGACCGACTGTCGTCAATTGACTCGAGGACCGACCAATTGCTGCATTAACTACTTGCTAATATATTACTTACACGTTTCTGCTCATGCGAACAGCGTGATCGATATTCTGCAAAAAATATTTACTTTTTCATTAAAAAATCCTCGACTAGGAGAAATAACAATATAGGTCAAACAGACCACTTTTGCTGTTTTAACTAACCTACAAAACGGTAGCGTTAACTCAGTGTTAATCAAAAGATCTTGCGACGGTTTCATCTCCAAACAGAGAGTAATTAAGTGCCGCCACAAACAACATGACCTACAAAAATCCATCCCAATTACTTTCAAACTCCATTGTTACTGAGAATTAATTAGCCCAGGAAAGAGGACTCAAATCTCGAGGCGACAATAAGAAAAAAACTAAACAACTCGACGAAACAAACGCTTTACCAAAACAACCCTTTGAAACTTTTACAATGTATAAAATGAGAATAAAGTGTCCCAAGAATCGTACCCTGGGGGACGCCCAACAGGTATACCTGTCTCGCTCGCTCTTACGTATTATTCGTAATTTTGTTGCGTGCGTAAGTGAGAGGGGTGATTACGGAGCGGTTTGGCGAGGTGTGTACCCGGGCCGGGACGTGTGTGACGTCACGGGCTGTGGCGCTACCGTGTCGAAGGCGTGCGTCGGAACCGCGCCATGCCCGACAGCTACCGATAACACAGGGACGCGATCTGAATGGAGATACAAATGTCAAATGTTACAGGTGGCCTGAAGAAAGGTATTGTCATCACGTTAACTTATTCAATAGGAAGACTTGGGTACATATTATACAACCATCGCTTTACAAAAATCAGTCATATGTAAATTTTGACAAGACGTTGGAACTTGAAATTGACAGCGACCTTATACTCTTATAAATAAGGGTGATTTTCGTAATTAATAAATTCATACTGGCGTTTTAATCGAGCGCTGTTTTTGGCATATATCCAATCTAGTACTAGGAAGTTAATCATATTAGGTTCATGTCAGATCAGAAATCATATTAAAATAAATTGTGTCTGGAAAATTTTATATCCTTTGCCTCCTATGGTAATTGATTCAGTCCAGATTTGAAATAGTTTTTCATATTCAATGGATTTTGACATTGATATCACCTTTCTTGTTCTTCAATAAGGTTGCTTTTCCTATTGACATAGCCCAATGTCCATTATTTTGAACATTTAACTAAACTAAATACTCTCTCTCGCTGACTAACTATATCTCTTTGATCAGTTAGGGGAAGATGAATAGGGCTGTAAGCACATACTATACCTACATGTATAGTCGGAATCAATTGGGGTGCCTTTGTACCGGCCCTACACTTGCTAATTAAAAAATGTTGGACGCATGCTCTACGAAATTGAATGAAATTCAATATTGAAGATATTATTTAGAGTTTGATGTTGAAAAACTGTGTTATTAGTATTTAAAAATGGTTGTTGGAAAGAAAATTATGTAGTTCTGAATTGTCGAAACGAAATGAGTGAGTTAGTAAAACAACTGAACGGATTTTGATGAAACTAATAGCAGTAAAATAGCTTATATACCTATTAATACTTTTGTACTGCAGTCAACCCTAACCAAATCATTTACTTTTATCCTTGTCTTTGACATATTAATAGAAAGAGATAAAAACTAATTTCAAACTCATTTTAGTTAACCAAACTCCAGATCTCATTAACTTTGTTTAATTAGTAGAAAAAGCAAGGTGTTGCCACAGAGCAAAAATCCAATCAAAGTTAGCAGGCACCAGGGCGACAGGACTGGGAAGTAGTAATAAACTCCATGATTCTAGGTAACTTTGGTAGAAATTATCATAACTATATTTGTCTCGAGTTCCCGGGAAACGGGGTATAGCTTGCTAGTTAAATTAAAGTTTACTGGGAAACTGTAAAATATTTAATAATACCATTTTACTGCGAAATTACTTTTGCTTATTTTCTTCTTATGGCTAGTTTAATAATACGTCTAATCGAAATTATCAAAGGCCCTCAGTCTGTCTGTAATTAAAACTCGCTATTCTTCTTCTCAAATTGATACCTCTTTTAATATCTGAGCGCCTGGTACATGGCCTACACCTAACCTTTAAGGATACCAAGGTCAGTGTCATTCCCTCCCTCCCCGCACCTTTGCATTTCCCCCGGCCTACGCGATAACCCTTTACAAAACCATTCCAATCATTCACTCACTAGAATAAAGAAATGAATGAATGTACTAATAACCCCGGAATGTCATTCACTTTTAAGAATCTTGTATAAAAATGTGTGATCAATAGTGTTTTGTTTACATTGAACGCTCGCTATGTAAACATCGCGGACGTTTGTTTGTGTAGCGGGCAATGTAAACCACGCCGGCGTTTTTATTAATATGAACTCTTTAATGAACTGCGCTCTAAATTACACGCAAGCTTGTTAGGAATGCTAAATTATGTGGGATTTTTAGTATTAATAGCTTCCACATAGATATTTAGATGTTGATGAAAGTGTGTGGCAAGCATATTGAAAATATTCCGCAATGCATGCCATCCTACCTACCCATCTGATTACAAATCTCTTACAGCAGAAATTAATAACTTAATTACTTTGACTACATATAATATTGGCCATAATTACCATCAGTGCTGTCTATTTGGCAGAAAAAAAAATAACATTATATTTGTCGATTACAAATCAAAGAAGACATTGATTTCTGGTGATAGAAAGCCGAAAAAACATAATATTATTGCAGCTATTACAATTTTATTGAGTTTTAAATATTTTAGACGGGATTTAATGACTGCAAATTAAAGTAAAAAAAAAATAAGCATTTGCATAGCTACACATAATGAATAAATCTTTCTCTAATATCTCATACATTGACTAGGCTATAAGCATAATATAACAAAATAACAAATCATCATGTCCCAATTAGTAGATTAAAACAAATAAATGAACCGATCTTAAAATAGACCTTTCTAGAAGAATGGTTATTATTAAAACAATGTCATGTACCACTAACCGAGACGATACATCATCTCAAGTAGACGACCAGCGACACACACAACGCCTGGACTGTATGACAGCCTGGTAGCTATTGTCCTATCTTCTAGAAGGAAATACTCTTTTATCTTCTTTGTCTGAAAAGAAGGAAAGCCATCCCATAAAATTCTAGAACTAATTTGTTAAAAATTAATTAAAACATAAAGATTTCCACAGATATTTTTGAACTTGCTTGCATTTTAGTCTTGTTTGTTTCATTGATTTGTTTAACTAATGTAACATTCAAATCAACATATCATCATCATTCCTGTATCCCCGAAGGGGTAGGCAGAGGTGTACCATTGTACACCCACAGTTCGTCGATATGTTTAGGTCCCGTGTAATAGGGGGCGAGCCTATTGCCACTAATCGGACACAAATCCAAACTCCGACCTGCTACTGAGAATTTCAAATCAACACCCTGAATTTTCTGCCTGCCTGATACTTCAAATGAAAAATGTATTTTCAAAACATGTATTTTACGTATTTCCTACATACCACCTACTTTTGTTACTTTATAGAATAAAATTAAGTATGGTTTTTATCTCGGTGGCTTATGAAACGCACTAGATTCGATTCCCGGCACAAACACTTTTAGTAACGACGAGTTTATATAAAGTATTCCGTTAGTAGTTTATGTGACACCGTCGCTTTACGTCACAAGTTCGTAACGTATGGGTGTTCATATCGAGGAGTTCCTAAGTACGCTGCGGTGTGAGTGCCAGCCGGCGTCAGTTATAAATAGGTCAGGGCCGATGCGATATTAGTTGGATCACAAATTTTAGTTATTGAAATTAATTCAGAAACTTCGATTTGATATAATCTTGGATCTTCTACACAATTTTTGGTTTCCCTCAAATCAAATTTGGCCTGGCGCTTGCATAGCTTAATCCGTAGGAAAAATAGAGGTCTTGTAAAAGATTGTGACCATGTCATTGTGTGTAAAATATGAATATATAATTTAGTAATTATTGTATATTAAAATAGCTAAATAACAAAATAGTTTTGTTCTTAATAATTTTCGCGTAACTTTTTTTATATAGGCTTTCAAATTATTGAACTATCTGATTCTTGTAAGATCTATGTATATTTTGTAGAAAGAAATATGTATGTATTCATTCCTTTATTAAGCATTTTGATAGAGATAAAAACATTTAGAGCGATTAATTTAAATCATTAAAATAGTCCAGAAGAGTAATGTTTTACAAATAACTCCATATTTATCTTGGTTATTACACAGACAAATTCGCGATCTGAACCTAAATGATTATACTTTACAATAAGAGCTAGTTTTATATAAAAGCTCTGTTTACTTAACTAATGGCGAGCGATCCGTAACTGTCTGGCGACATATAGGTCAGCTTCGAGTTACATTGCGGCTTCCGGCGGCCGGGAGGAGATAACTTGGAACGCGCCCAGCTATGGACGTCCGCCTAAATATTATATGCGACCTCCTGTGTCTGCTGCGAGCCGGGTACCAGGATGTTTATAACATGAAATTGATCCGCCATTTTAATCACAGTATTTATTAATTTTATTATGATTCATTTGCTAAAAAAAGACTTATAAAAACCAGGTTAAGCACAACCTTCTATAAGGTCGAGAATTGGATCGGTGAACATACCTCACAAATATCTGAAAATCAATAAATACTCTTTCTCTTTCTCCTACGGTAGCATTTTCCTGCACTGTGTTCGGCTCCCAGTGTGACCGCCAGCTGAGCGCCAGTATTACAGAGCGACTGTCTATCTGACCTCCGCAGTTACTGCGGGATACAGTATCACCTTACAGTATACATCGGAAACTAAAGAGTGAGCCTAACAGAGTTTGAACCGTAAGCACTAGTGCGAACAAGTTTTGTCGTGAATTATGTATGAAGATGGAGCTTGTCGTTTTAAAAAATCTATTTAAAACACTAATATTATCCTAACAATGTCAGAACCATCGATATTTTTGTATATAAGTTTTTCGTTGCGCGAAAATTAACTTAAATCAGTAAACGAATGTATAAGATACAGACTAAAAAGTGCTCTCGCTTGGCACAAGGGGTAACTAGCGATAGTAGCAGTCTATGTATATGTTTAGTCTATGAGTATCACATAGTAAGACTGGCTGTCAGAATTGTAATGACTTAACGACTGTCAAATATTGTAAGGCAGTCGGGAACTACGCTCTAACGGCTTGGAGGGGTCTCGGTATGTAATTATTTATCAAATTGGTTCTATATCCAAGGTCATGGCATAGTCGGCCGGTCGATGAAAAGTGAATTATTTAGACGTATTCAAGGACACTATTTCACTTACTATGTTTGGTAGGGACTTTGAAAATACAAGTGTGTTATTATTACGAGTATGTAACAAGTGACATTACAGGGGGTCTAACTCCCTAGCGCGATATTTTTCTTATAAATTTTCATACTAATAATACCCCCCGTAGTATTTAGTACATAATATTTTTGTTTTCCCAACTTGTATAATAAATAACTATGATAAATGAACGCAAAAAAGGCTGTATTTACGTAGAGGAAAAGATATTGAAAAAAAAAAGAAAACAGTTTCGGTAACCACCGTGACTGTTTTCTTGGCGCCCACCGTGGGACCTAGCGTGGTGATCAATGCTCGTTCTCTGTATGACAGACCTTATTTAATACTATATTCGAACTAGTTTACAAAGTTATGCAAATCATTAAGTTTTACTTTCTTTACTAGCTGTTGTGGTGTTCACGGTTGTTGGGTTTACATGCGCTCGTTATATTATTATTATTTAACTATTTATGTCGAACATTTTAAAGTGGTGCGATGTTACTGGATTATATGCTTATGAAGATGTTTTAATGTCCTATTTTCGGTCTTAAAACTTATTTAAAGAGGCATCTGCGAGGAAAAGCGCAGTCGTTTCTTATTTTCCTGACGTGTGATTTTTAAGCTACATGTAATAAAAAATTGACTTTGTAGACCACATCCTTTTTGCTCAAACTTAAATAAAAACGTGCTGAGTGGTAAAAAAGTAACATTCATATTTATATGTCGGTTAGAATCTTCCTTTCTTCCTAAGTTATTTTATACTTAAAGCACAATCTTAGACCACACAGCTTAGTTCTAATTACTTAACTACGATTTCTAACTTTAATCTAACTGCGAACTTTAACTAAACTTTTCCTGTTACCCAGTTAGTTTAACAACTAACATAGCAGTTAAACAATAACTATAAGTTAATAAAAACGCGTGTAATCTCGGCACACTTGTAACCGATGTACCAGGCGCACATAACAGGCGAGGACTTGACCTTACACAGTTTTTGCTACATTTTTTCACCGGGCATTGTTTTACGGTCGCGTGAGGCGTGTATCTCGCACGCTCTGACGATAAAATACATAATAAACATCATTTCAACATAACTACGATTGCATTCGTATTAAGATGCAGAGCAGTAGAGTTGTGGCTTTGACACCGATTTCCTTAGGCATGTGAAAATTGTCTCCTTTCATTACTGATCTCCTGGTAGCTTCAACATTTTGGCACTTTCAAAATGTTTTACTCCATCTGTCCGTCTGTTATGCTGTCACGTAACACACTCAACCGATTTCGATAAAATTTGTTTCAGAGGTAGCTGGAGCAAACTCCAATAAAATCGCGGTAACCGATATCCACGTAAGCGAAACCTCATGTACAATCTTTACAAATCTACTCTAAACCACACAAGTAAAAAGCATAAAGAAAAATAATTAAAATACGTTTCTTAAACGCGCGATAAAAAGCATATCAAATTATTAATTGGTAGAAAACTGCAGCGAATTAATTTGTCGATAATTATTCATACCAAGTCAAATATTGTATCTGTGCTTCATAATATGCGAGAGTTTTTAAATTAATTTATAATGAACGTCGAGAATCGAGACTTATAAATCCAGATTATTATTCATTGAATGTCTTCTTATTGTATATGCAATACTAGTATACAAGTATATTATCTAGTACTAATATAAATACGAAAGAAACTCTGCATGTCTGTTACTCTTTAACGAGTAAATCACTAAACCGATTTTGATGAAATTTACTATGAGGCAAACCCACAATAAATATTAATCTGGATTCTTTAGCGAGGATCTGTGGTTAATCAAATCTAATATACTGGCTGGAGCCTTCAGCATGTTCGGCGACTGCAGACTTCGAAGAATATAGGGTTTTACCGCGATAACTGACACCCAGGGCTTCGATTCAGCTATTATAAATGCATGTCAGTGGTCGGTCAGTGTATTTGTCATTGTGCCTAATTTTGGAATTCAGATAAGCCTACAATAACATCTCATTGACTGATGTTAATGACCAATTAATGATCGTAATGACAGCTAGCAAAATGCCATCTTAAAAATGACCAAATGAAGTCAATGGTCATTCGGTCAATTTATGAAACTCTTAAATAGCTGAATCGAGGCCCTGTCGGGTGGAGCCGTGGAGAAAAGCTAGTCGTAAATGTAAAAAAGTACATTAAGACACCGAGTGTCTGAGTATGGGACATTCATTTCAATACCCAGACACTTCATAGCTAAAGCCAGTTTCATAGTGTGAACTGTCCAGACTTTCCGACATGAGTGTCAGAGATTAAATATATGCCACCTCTGTAATAAATGACTGCCTCGTTGACCTAGTGGTGCTAAGCGCGCCTGCTACGCTAGAGGACTTGGGTTCGATTCCCAAGGTGTTATTGGGTTTTTCTATGAAATTCTCAGTAGTAGGTCGGAGTTTGGATTTGTGCCCGGTTAGTGGCAATAGGCTCGCCCCCTATTACATGGGACCTAAACATACCGGCGAACTGTGGGTGTACATTGGAACACCTCTGCCTACCCCTTCGGGGATACAGGCGTGATGATATGTTATGTTATGTTTTGTAATAAAAGAACAAATGTATCAATGACTACATAACTACAAGCATTTTTCAAACCATTTTTTTTTCACACTACTTTTTACCCTAGAACTCGACTAAATGATTTAACACTCGTTTCTCGAGCCATTAATTCCAACCAGTGAAAGTATTTCGTATGGCCATAGACCATAGAGCTCGGTAACATCTATTAAAGATAACAACTTTACACTTAATATGTCTTATGGTCGTTAGAGCGCGGTAAACATAACCTATTTAACTAATTTTATTTAAACTTGTTAGTCCAAATGTTTTTATACTAGTTTTTTTGTTATAATTATCTGATGATTGATAAATAAATGATGGCAATAGTATTTTTAGCTAAACGTCACTTTTGTTCGATAAATACATCGACGTATGATATGCATAGACTGCTACTATCGCTAGGTTCCCCTTGTGCCAAGCGAGAGCAGTTTTTAGTCTGATCCTTGTACATTTCGTTTTTCATTTAAGTTAATTTTCGCGCAACGAGAAACTTATATAAGAAAATATCGATGGTTTTGACATTGTTAGGATAATATTAGTGTTTTAGATAGATTTTTTAAAACGGCAAGCTCCATCTTCATACATAATTCACGACGACACTTGTTCACACTAGTGCTTACGGTTTAAACACTGATAGGCTCACTCTATAGTTTCAAATGCAACCTCGTTGGGCTCACTCTATAGTTTCAGATGTATACTCTAAGGATAAATAACATTAAAAATTGCTGTCAGTAACTGTCAATTTTGTAATTTTCCTAAAATATATCAGTGAATCTGTAACAAAATATTAAGCCTCTCGACTTACCTTAACACTCCAACCATCAAATTACATATAAGTACAACTCCAGCAATTATAATTACCATAAATAGTACATTAAAACAAAACGCTCAATTTATTCACACATCTCTTGAATATTTGACAGTTTAAACTTTTAAATACAGATCATGCTCGACCACAGATTACAGAGTAATCAGCCAGTTGTCACAATGTAGACGCATGCAGTATGTCAAGTGCATTCTCTATGACAGATGCAGTCATTTGAATAGAAACGAGATCGCGATGAGATTGCTTGACGAGCTATTATCGCAGTTTTTCTTATTAGAAAATATTTTACATAAAATGAGGTTTGCAATATACAATTTCTATTTTAGATTGAGAATACTTTGGTATAGATTTAACGGTAGGTATATGGTTTTATAGAGTTTTACTCAACTGTTAATGTGGATCCAAGTGATCGATCTTTCTGAGAACCTACACACCGGTGATCAATATTGAATGAATTAAAAAAAAAAAAAAAACAACAAAAAAAAAATATAAAAATTCAATTACACGAATGGACACAGTGGAATCACTTTTCGCATATTTTCGTTAACTAGTACTTCTGTCCTCAATACTTGAAGTAATTACTAAAATGATGACGTATGTGATGCGAACCACCGGCCAAGGTCACGGCCGACGTCCGTCGTACAACGTTACATAAATAAGTGTAATTGCGATACGCAACGAATTTGGGCACGACTCGTACTACCGGTTGTGAAGTAGGCTTCATATAGCAATGTATTATCAAAAAGTACGTACTTTTTGGTTATTTATCATTAAACTTGTAACTAAATAGAAGGGGGTAAAATGTTTGTCGGTAAAACAGATTAAGCGATAGGGTATACATGCAGAGGAAGACCGAAAAAGAGATAGATTGTGTGAAAGATGATATGAGAAAGTAGTGAATGCTGAGGTGAAGAGTAGTAGAGATGAATGGAAGCTGAATACGCTGACACCAAATAATTGGGAACAGGGCAGGGATGATGGACACATTATGCCGTAGCTAACGCGTTTGGTCCATTGATATGTGACCTTTTTTAAACAAAACGAGACTGTTTCTTAGAAATAATGTTTGGGTCTTAGGCCTCCGGTCACGACTTTCATACAAAGATCTTTGACATTCGCTAAGTACCAACATTTCTGACAAGCAGTCTTACTACGAGATACTGTATCCCGCAGTAACTGTGGAGGTCAGATAGACAGTCGCTTTGTAATACTGGCGCTCAGCTGGCGGTCACACTGGGAGCCGAACACAGTTTGGAAATAAGACTGGGCTATTCTGAAAATGGAAAAGGGTTTTGCTTGATACAAAATTCCTTTTAACATCAGGTACTCATTTAAATAACTATCAAAAGTTCACAAAGATTTCATTATTGGTTTAGCCACACTGCGCCATGTTAGATACTACTACACTGACAAATATAAACTCTCCAGCTTTTTGCATCAAGGATTATTAAGTCGTTTAAAACACACATAACTAAACACTAGGGCACAAGAAAACGTTAGGATATATGTAGTTACCTGTAAAGTGCAAATATTCGCGTACAAAAGACAATACACACGGTATCGGCGCGATCTGGCGACCTCAGCCGGCAATGAACCGCGGGTCGACGACCTCGCTCACGGCCGACCGGTCCTCTCGCGCCGCTGCGCCCCTGGTACAGGACCTGCAGGCTGCTGCATATTTTTGTCATTTAGTTTATATTAAATTAAAGCCTATGGGGTAGATAGGCCTTTTGAGATTTGTAGAGCAATACATACCCAACTTGTCTTAAATATGTCTCAACCTCCAAGCGTTCTTAATTTCCTAGTACCTACACACTATCTTTTTTTGGGAATAGATTTTAACCGATTTGAAAAAGAAGGAGGTTATTTGTTTGACCTTTACGTATTTCAATAGTCGTGTAAAACATCCCACGCTTAATTACGAAATTTTAAATTAACTTTGCAGACATTTTAGGTTTGTACCAACATTTAAAAGTTTACTTAGTAGCTAGATATTTACCAAGAGTTGCATTCTTACAAATAAAAAGTGGTTTATTTAAACAATGACAAATAAATCAAAGCACAAACTTACCAACTTTAGTTCGTCTTACTGCATTGTAAGATATATATAGCCGAGCACTACAACCGGTCCTATTTATTACTCACTCATATTTATTTGCATTGTCTCACTTATTTTTGCAGAAGCCATTTTTCTTTTTGCTATAAACCACGTTCTTTCTCTATCTGATTTGAAAGACCTTTGCTAAATGCATGTATGGTATATGAAGAATATGTTTTGTCGAAATGAATAACTTATCTATCCGTAGTTTACCTTACTATAGTCCGGCCGCTAAGAGAATGCGATCCTGACCGTCGTCGTCCACAAAAAGATGTAAATTTAACTTGGCGAAGAATAACTACCACTTATTTGTCCTAAAAACTAATAATATAATTCAATACTACCACTTTCTTAATTATTCTAAGACATTTCTGACAAACGGTGAAGGAAAACATCGTGAGGAAACCTGGATTCCAAAATTTGGGATCTGAAATCGCCAATCCGCAGTGAGCAAGCGTGGTGATCAATGCTCGTGCCTTCTCTATATGGGAAGAGGACTGTGTCCAGCAGTGGGGCGTTTATAGGCTGGATTATTTATTTATTTTACAACTTATTGTGCCAGGTTATAATTTATAATATAACACGTTTATTTATTACCCCATACAAAACAAGACCAACTGACATATGTCAGGAAAGCATTCTCTCAGCGGCCGGACCAACCATGGTCCGGCCGCTGAGAGAATGCTTTCCTTACCTTTTCAGTAATTCTTTAAGAGGTACCAACCTCTTAAAGAATTACTGAAATGGTCGTTACCTTCGTACAGAAATAACCTGCATATTCTTTGGTTAGTTACACACAATGTTTAAATATTTAGCATCACACCGAAATTGACAAAATCCAACCTCTAGTAGAGAAACAGATGCGGTTATTAATTTAGTTTTTGAAGCTTTTGTTCTGAACAAAAAGCAGGAAGTTCGGGACCCCTGCTGGTCCCGGAAGCGAGCAGTAGCGTTATGTTAGGACAATACGAGAGGTGAACAACCTCCTGGTTTCACTGTCATCCTAGTACCACGAAGTTTCATCTCGTTAAATTTATAATTACCATAATTTAGGTATACAAGTCAAACTATGCCTACACAAGAAATAAGAAAAAATATAAACTAAATAAAACTAAGAACTAAAAATAAGGCATCAAAAAAAATACATACTTAATTGCATATTAAATAATAATATAATAATAAATATATAAATAATCAGCTTAATTTTGACTTAGTAATTAGCTTGGTTCACTAAATCTGTCCTTGTCTCTAAATTATAGAAATTTCAAATTCGACCTTTTCAAATATCAATATTATTACGCATTCACAATTAAATCTAATATAAGAACAAACTCTAACTATACTAAAATTAAAACTTACATAAATAAAAACTAAATGGCGTCAAAGAACTCATCGTCATCCTTGTCAATGGCGGGGAACGTGCCCAGAAGGCTGGCTGCATTGCCACGTTGAATGGCTATGCCGATTCTCTGTGCAAGGAACAAACCAGCCCTCTGATCACGAGTAGATTCTACCAAACGTTTGGAAAGTTCTTTGAAAAGATTTCGTGCGCTCGGACCCCATGACCCGAGCGTTTCAACCCCAAACGGCTCGAAAATATAATCACCCACAATGTTATTATACTTCCGCCGCTTAAGGGTCTTAAATTTTATAGATGATAAAATTGAAAATTTTCAATCAATTTCGAATAGACTTTTCAAAATCTCTTTACATTCTGCTATTACTTTAATTCGTTTTTGTTGCTTTGGTCCAAAATTTACATATTTTCTTCGTTCTTCACGATTATGGAAATATTTACCGCTTTTGGAAAAAATCGAAAAAATTATTCGGTCCACGTTAACGTCCATTTTCAACGTAACGTTGGATGACCGAGCCTGGACCCAAGCCACGCTGCCGATCCGTTTTGGTGGGCTAGGTGTACGTAAAGTTTCCAGTTTAGGCTTACCAGCATTTTTGTCATCTGTCCACAGCACTGAAAAGTTGACCAGGCAAATCTTAGGGTCTTCTCTGGTTGATTTTCAGATTCTGTGCATGACTGAGGCAGTAAATAGTTGGGAAATGTCCTGCCCGGGCACAGATCTACCCGAGCAACGTTCTTCTCAGAGGCAGTGGGACGAGCCGCTTTGCAGTTTGATACGGAAAGAATTGATCAATACGTCAATCAACACTGCAGAGCGTGCGCGTCTCCTGGCTGTGGGAGAATGGGAATCGGGCCTCTGGTTACAGGCACTTCCATCATCCACTCTTGGTACCATATTGGATAATAATACTTTTCGGCTCGCCATGAGTTTACGTTTAGGTATACCCTGTGTCGCATGTCATCGTTGTCAATGCGGTGAGACAGTCGACAACCTCGGTCACCATGGCCTGTCCTGCAGCAAGAGCGCAGGGCGTATATCTCGCCACTCAAATTTGAATGACATAATTCGTCGTGCTCTTGTCACCGCCGGAGTACCAGCTGTTTTGGAACCCAATGGTTTGGTGCGCGGCGATGGCAAGAGACCTGACGGTATGTCATTGCTGCCTTGGAAATTGGGTCGGCCTTTGGTGTGGGACGCAACGTGCGTCGACACCCTTGCGCCGTCCCACGTTCTAAGTTCAGCAGCCTCTCCTGGCGCTGCTGCTGGAGCTGCGGAGACCCTTAAGCGGCGGAAGTATAATAACATTGTGGGTGATTACGCATTTGTAAAAATTATAAATTACTTTAAAAAAAATATGACAGACAGAAATGACAGTATTTAGTATGACCTCTCATTTGTATAAAATTAATTAATAAATAAATGCCGACAACTTTAGACACTTTACTTTTGACAACGTTAATTTTGTGAGTAACAGTATCAGCGCAAAATATTAACCTAACCCGAGAATCGAACCCACCGTATCACCGGAAACGGAAGCGTCGCGGTCGATCGGAGCGCTTTCTTTTGCACACGACTGCGCCCGCGCACCACCATGTTATAAGTACCGTACTGTATGTACTGACGGCCACCCATCTAATGACATACCTTGGTAAGTGACGCTTTACGTCAACCTACTGACCATTATTGATAACTTAATAAAATACCATACTAGTAATTTTAACATATCATCACGCCTGTATCCCCGAAGGGGTAGGCAGAGGTGTACCAATGTACACCGGCAGTTCGCCGATATGTTTTAGGTCCCATGTAATAGGGGGCGAGCCTATTGCCACTAGCCGGGCACAAATCCAAACTCCGACCTGCTACTGAGAATTTCATAGAAAAACCCAATAACATCTTGGTCGACTCGGGAATCGAACCCAATACCTCTAGCGTAGCAGTCGTGCTTAGCACCACTAGGCCAACGAGTATTTTTTAGACGCGGGCAACAAACACACAATATTCTATTTTACCTATTATCTCTTAACTGACTTACAAATGAGGATTTTCTCAATTAGATCGTGTTATTTTCTTGTGTTTTTACATGACGTACGTAACGTCGTAACGTCTCCAAAATTTACTTTATTCAAAATTGTGTGGTACACTCGTAAAACGTTTACAAACGACAATGATATATTGATACTTTCACATTTAATTCATAAAACTGACAATAAAGTCTAAAATTAATAGATGTAGCGATTAACTTAATCAATACCATCGTAATTAACAAGTAGGAATCATAAGACATAAGACAGAGGGGTGGAAGCGACCGCGACTAGTTAAGGGGTAATAATAACAGCCGCGAGACGCCTCTTTACTGGGAGGGTTAACTTGCTTACCACTGACCTATACCAACGTTAACCGACTTATAAAACTGAGGGTTTTACATACATAGCTTTTATTTATTATTTAATTATCGTTTAACAAAAAGAATATTTTAAGTGTGCCGTCTCTGTATTTTCCTGTTTGTCAGTCTGAGGCATCGTAGCTCTTAAACGAATAATAAACAATCTATTATAGAAATGCAGTTTTGTGAAAGTCTGTTTTGCAGTTCAAAAGTAATTTTCTAAAAGTTCAAGTTTTCAGATTTTTAATTATAATTCTTTACTTATATTTTGATTAACGTAGCCATTATCAGTTACTAGGATCCCATAAAAGTAACTAGCACCAATCGAAGACTCTACCAATTATTTCGACGGGATCCCAATATGGCGCTTGATTAAAAGACCTCTGAGGTCAGCAGCCGAGTCAGCGAGGGAGTGAATTAGATAATTAATATGGTACCGATGTACCAGGAGAACAGACATGTGTAGGGGTTGGAGGTTAATAAAAATGCGCTAAGACAAATTGGCAATGAGCTGACGTTGTTTAATATAAATTAATTGTTCCACACACGATTTGCTTTATTAGGAAAATATAGATAGCAGAAGTTCGAAAAAAAAAATACAAAACAGGCCCTTTCTGTACCTTGTAATCAAATTAAAAGAAATAAAAATAAATGCGGACAACATCACATACATTGCTATGAACCCAAAGTAAGTGGCTGAAGCACGCGTGTTATGGAATTCAGAAACAACGAAGGTACCACAAACACCCAGACTTGAGACATTGTAGAAAAGTGATTTTCTACATTGACCCTAGCGACACCTTGAAACCGACCACGGAGGTCGCCAAAATAAAAAATACGATCGAATTTGAGGAAAAATTATGAGTTATACCAACGGCCCTATTGATGACAAAAAGTATTTTTTAACTCAATACATAATTCCTGGAGATATCGTGTCACAAACATACCAAAAAACATGGAACTAATAAAGAACCTCCTCTGTTTGCAGTCGGTTTAGCAGGTCATTTATTCCTCATTTGAACTACGATGACACCAGGACATCATAACTCTCAGGCGATGTTTTCATCATTCGTATAAACTGCGACAGCTTCTCACGTAGGCGTTTCAAATACTCCTACTTGCCTAGTATTGCTATATTATTAAATAGACTCGAGTGACATTTATAACACATAACATTGAATTCTTGATACTTCCATAACAGATGTGACATGATCTGTACAACAAGTCTTGGTCGTTGTTATCAAATGCTGAGAAATGAATAGGCTGTCATTGATACTTTCTATCTTGTTTTGTCTTGTATGAGTCTGTAGGTTATAAGTCATTATAAACTAGGTCGAAAGGCTCGGCAATGGCCAGCATTCAACGATGATTATAATTATTTTACAAAAAGATACTAAGGTATATAGGATACTAACTGCCTCGTTGGCCTAGTGGCGCTAAGGGCGACTGCTACGCTAGAGGTCTTGAATTCGATTCCCAAGTCGGCCAAGGTGTTATTGGGTTTTTCTATGAAATTCTCAGTAGCAGGTCGGAGTTTGGATTTGTGCCCGGTTAGTGGCAATAGGCTCGCTTCCTATTACATGGGAGCTAAACATATCGGCGAACTGTGGGAGTACATTGGTACACCTCTGCCTAACCCTTCAGGGATACAGGCGTGATGATGATATGTTATTCTAAGGTCTTGTTTGAAATGGTATGTAAAATTGCAAATTATTAAATAATAAATAAATTCATACCTTTTATTGACGAACTTTAAGAATTTAAGTTAACAATAAGATTAAATTGTGGAATCCTACTTCCTTAAAAAAAGTACATAAAATACTTATTGCGATAAAATAATAAATGTTATGTTATCTCAGCAGATTACTATAATAAATAATAATATCTTATAAACACGAGCGCAACTAGAGTCAAACATTTCAAAAGTGCCAAAAAAGGCTTACTTTGATTTTAATACTACGTACAATATTTTTACTACGAACAATTTTGTTACTAAATTTCTTAATTGCCGAATACATATTTTGTATACTATAATTACACCACTCTACTAATTATAAATGATCCCTTTTTCGAGAAACCAACATAATTATAAAACCAATTTACATGAAAACATCCTCAAAACTGCTCAGTATTCATCCCTCTCCCGAGGGTGGCTGATTAAGACCTAAGGTCGAACCCTGATGGACCGCCGCGAGGTCAGAGGTCACTTCATCCGGTGCCTTGGAGGGTGCCTGTCGATACGTGGGCATCAATATTGGGTGGTGACTTAAAATATTGGTAGTTACACGCATCTGGTGAGGCTGGAAGCTGACCGTAACACGTTTAAAAATGTTGGGCTGAATAATAAAAGACATACCCCTTTTATTATAAGTACATACTAACTTATGTAATAATATTCCGGCACAACTCACGCAAGGTTATCTAACATAAGCAGAGCTTGTATCATGGTAACCAGACAACTGATAAACTTACTTATATATTTCTAAATACACACATATTATAGACTAGCTGTGCCCCGCGGTTTCACCCGCGTTAATACCTATATCCTAACTTTTTTGAAAATTTAATATAGCCTATGTTAACCGCAGATATTGTAGCTTCCCAACAGTGAAAGAATTTTTCAAATCGGTCAAGTAGTTTCGGAGCCTATTCAATTGAAACAAACAATCAAATCTTTCCTCTTTATAATAAATATTAGTATAGATAAATTACACCCAGACAGAAATGATTTGTGCTCTCACATAAAGATTTTTTCTGGGTGGGAATCGAAACCACGACCTCCAGTACAGCAGTCAGGGTCACTAGACCAACAGGTCTGTCATATGTTATACGAGTACATAATAGCCCCTATGTAATACATACTGCCTTATGTGATACATACCTTATATAATAATACCATCACGAAAAAGTACATAGTATATACAGATATGATAATTAAAACTCGTTCCTTTTCTATAATAAGAAAAGGCTTTTTTAAGTTTATTAACAGAAAGATAGATAAGTCAATCAATCTCTCTTAATTATTTCATTAAAAATCTTATTGAAGATACATACATTTGTCACTCTTCGGTGATAACACATAAACTACTAGGCATACAGACATCTAAGTAGGTTTCTTTAACTAGCACCTCTGGCGACCCAACAATAGTGCAAGAAAGTTAGCTTGAGCATATAATAGTGGATCGGCAGCGCGCGGGCTTTCTAGCGGACCAGTCGTGGAAGTGGGTCGCGAGACACCCGCTCCACTTTATGACGCCCTGGTACTCGCTGACAAGGGAATATCGACACAAATATTGGAATATTATTATTAGTGACTCCTTAATTTTTATTTTGTATCCAAAAAATCTTTAAATAACCGAATATTTTTTTATTTAGTAAACATAAAAAAAATAGGTGCTTTTCTTACATTAATTATTCTAACCACCAACAGAAAAGAAGGTGTTGTCTACGCATTTGAAGTTTTGGCCTATCTGTGTGTTGTGGCATCATTAGCTCCTTAACCAATAGACCGATTGAGAGGCGTTTTTTGTTTGAAAGCTGACGTAATCGAGATCGCTCTTAATTAATTAGTGGCGATCGGTTCAGCATATCAAAAATTATAATTTGATTTTTCCAAAATATGTTGGTGTTTTCTTAATTTTTTAATACTACATATTCATACATAGCTTGTTATTTCCACAGCAGATGTTTACAACAGTTGTGTGTGTGTTCAGATTTAATGTGAAATAGATCACCAGCCTTGATTTGTCGGATGTACGACATTCATATATTAAATCCGCCATTGGCCTTCGCTATTAGAGATCATTAGCCATTTCCGGTCGTTATGTTTCTGAAGGTTCTGTATGTAAGAGATGGAATATTGGCAACAAACAACTACTTTTGTTTAAAGACTATTAAACTTAATAACCAAAACTCAATTAATATTTCGTCGGGATATTAAAGAAAATGTCTGACTTTAAATTTTCGGCTCGTATTGGTATACTTTTAAATTATACAAGTTGTTATCGAAAGGGTATATCTATCCAAAAGGGGTGAAGAGTACATCTGGGGCCCGAGTCTGCTATTGACAATTGTTTGAATTGTCTGAGTGGGTGGCGTCAGTAGGTCCATTTTAGGATCAGGAGATCAGGAGTCAGTTTACAAAATTTCAGCTCAAAATGAGTTGATAATAATTGATATCCAATTTTTCGTTGCCCTACTAAGACAGCATCTATTTCGCTGTAGAATATTTTCTAACATGAAAATTGCATCAAAATTGACAATCTAGGTCACAAATTACAAAAATCTAGACTTTTAATCTCCATAGCAATTCAAAGTGTCATTCTAGCAATATACTAAGACAAGTGAGATCTGGCGCGCGGCCAGCGAACATGAGCTAGTCTGTAACTTGCCAGCGATAAATACTGCATTCAAACAATTTGTAGATAGTGCTGCGAAAAGGATGCCATCCCGGAGTCCCGCGTCCCGGGTCCCGGGTCCCGGGTCCCGGTGTCGCGGGAAATTGGCCGTGCATTTAATTTTTCTTATCTCCGCTGTGATGTTTCGCTGGAAATGTGTTTTGGATGGCTGTTGCCGGGATATTGATATTGTCAACGAGCGAGAACGTCAATTTTGTTTTATTTGAAGTGTTTTATGATTACCGACCCCAAAAATTGTAGTTGTTATTTCGAGCTACGTTTAAAACATGGTGTAGCTTGTATAATATTCAGATGCTATCTGATTTTTTTTTTTCTTTCGTAAATTATATTATTACGAGTATATTTTTTACCTATCCTTTTCTTAACATCAAGTCGGCATTTTTCTTTTAATTTGTATTTAGCCTTCTTCATTTCATTTATTATCGGACATTTCTAATTGAATAAAAATTTGATCACGTAAGTTGACTGAACAGAGAAATGTAGTCAGTTAAATCTAGATTTATATGTTTAGTACTTATATTTGACTTATATATTCTGCATGTTATAACAATAATATGTGGAAAACAATAGAATAAATGTATATTACAATTTATAGCCAAAGGTGTTAGCCAAGAATCCACAGTCACACAAAAGACAAAATCTTCGCAATCGCAAACAAAACACGGCATTTGAAAAAAAACTCTTTTAAAGTATACATAACAAGGTCAGCGGTAAACGGTAAGCGCTGTAATCCCGGGATCCCGGTCCCGGTCCCGGAAGCGAGTCCCGCGGAGTTCCGCCGCCGTAATGAGGTAGCTCGATACGGCCCGGTTTTGTCGAGGTTAGCTCTTATATACAAACGAAAAAAATAGGTTTTGTGTTAGTAATTGGATAAGTACTAAGGCTGATACTTAGGCTTCTATTACTTCAGACTTATATAGTCCGGTCAAGGGAATTTGTTCCTGACACGTTGGTCAACAGAACATATAACATATCATTACGCCTGTATCCCCGAAGGGTTAGGCAGAGGTGTACCAATATACACCCACAGTTCACCGAAATTTTTAGGTCCCATGTAATAGGGGGCGAGCCTATTGCCACTAACCGGTCACAAATCCAAACTCCGACCTGCTACTGAGAATTTCATAGAAAAAAACCCAATAACAACTTGGTCGACTCGGGTATCGAACCCAAGACCTCTAGCGTAGCAGTCGCGCTTAGCACCGCTAGGCCAACGAGGCAGTTTAGATATTTAAGTTTAGTAAATGAGATGTTCTTGAGGAACGCATTCTCTTAGCAGCCGGATCATAGGCGTAAGTCAAAATATATTTAAGTATTACATACATACATACATATAATCACGCCTGTTTCCCGTAGGGGTAGGCAGAGACCACTTCTTTCCACTTGCTACGATCCTTACATACTTGTTTCGCATTTAAGTATTCATATTTATTATTTCATTTCTACATTGATTGTTATATAACCAACCGAACTTAATCGATTTATTGAATTATTATCGATTATGATTCATAACCTTTTATAATAACTACCGACTTTTTTTTTGTGTAGAAATTATGTTTATTTTAGAAATAAAACTTGAAATATTTACAATAATAAAAACTAAGCCCATACAAAAAATACTACCGACTTTCAAATGCTATACTTATCTAATAAATAGATTTAGATTTCTAAATAATAATACTTTCTATGTTAATTAAAGTTCAATTGTATTAATTTGTATTATGGACAAATTAACATCAGAAACTGTGCAAAGAGTATGTAAAACCTAACGTGAAACTGTGCTGCGATTTTTTTTTATTGTTTATAACATTTTACAAAACAATAGACTAAAGAAAAATGATTTTTTATTTTATTTTGGCGGCAACCAGTCTCTTTTCGTTGACTTAACCAAAAATCTATTCTTAATACCTATATAATTATATTTTTACAATAAAAAGCCATCGCCACATATGACGGGACTGTTGGTCTAGTGGTTAGTGACCCTGACTACTATACTGGAGCTCGTGGTCATTCCCACCCAGGACATGTTTGTGTGTTGAGCATGATCATTTGTTCTGTGTCTGGGTGTATGTATGTATTTAGAAATATATAAGTATGTTTCTCAGTTGTCTGGTTACCATAACACAAGCTCTGCTTAGCTTGGGATCAGATAACCGTGTGTGAGATGTCCCAGGATATTATTATAGTATTATTATTATCATAGTTCGCGTCAAAGAACCTATCGCTGTCAATGCTGACAGCCTTGTGGGCACGTTTCCAGCTACAGTTTAGATAGTTTGAAGCTTATACGTAAATCTAGATTTGTATTTTGCTTTTTGCCCGATTCTTAAGGAATGATATAAGCTATTTCACTGGATGTTATTTACCTTAGGAGGAAATCATGGAGAGTGAAACTTCAGGCTGTTGTTTTAAGAAGGCCCTAATTAATCAATCATAAATTGCAAGAGATGCCCTATTCCACTATTTTAAAGTCAGTGGCAGGTTAATGAACGGTCCAGTGTGTACCTAATTTTTGTATTCAGATGATTTTAGTTTAATGACAAATCTACACTTACTTGCCACTGTTGTCATTGTAGGATTGCCACTGACTGTTTAGTAGGCTTATCTGAATATGAAAATAAGGCACAATAACAATAAAACTGGAACGTTTACTTACCTGCCACCCACTGACTTTAACATAGCGGAATCAGGCCCCAGGACATTTCTATATTACTCCATATTTTAAGTTTAGTTCTATACTCATTTACTAGGACTACAGAAACATTGGGATATTACAGTAGCAAGGACATGCAAATACCCCAGCTTGTTCGGCGAGTCGTCGACAACTCGCCATCCGTGGCATAGGGATGCGACACCCGGATATCCGCCAGAATATCCGCACTTACTATTGTGTGGCGGATATTGGGAGAACACTCTTGTTTTTAAGTGTTTTATATTCAAGAAGAATCATTGAGTGACAGTTTTAAGATAACCTAAGAGTGGTCCCACTTTACCATCTATTGAAGACAAGCTCTACACGGCTTCTAGTATAAATTAAAATAAATTATAAGTAATTTTTGACATTTTTGGATGAATATAAACTTTGTGATCAATGCTCGTTCTCTGTATGAGAAGCCTGCAGTGGGACAGTTACAGGCTGGTGTAAACAGCTTCGGTAATGGCGCCCACCGTGGGACCTAGCGTGGTGATCAATGCTCGTTCTCTGTATGAGAGGCCTGCAGTGGGACAGTTACAGGCTGGTGTTAACAGCTTCGGTAATGGCGCCCACCGTGGGACTCACAATGGTGATCGATGCTCGTTCTTTGCAGAAAACTCGGTCAGTTAGTCATTTTTAAAGCAAATATAAGATTGTTGTGAGAAAGACCCGTCGCCATGTGTTTACTATTCGTCGAGTAATAAAATGCGTTCGGTCGTAAAGCGTATTATGAAACGGAGCGTGATCGGCGGTCACAGATCCACAAACATAGGGTTTATTATGTAATATATCATTTTATGGCATTCGATACGTTGTTGATATTTGGTGACTTCGGCAAAGACTGAGAACGTTCTTTATTTAAAGCAAAACATCACCAAAAAAAGTTACTTTTTTGGTGAATCTGTAATGTTTTAATAATTTCTCAAGTTTGTAATACGTATAGATTTAGGTTTTGTTTATTCTTGTGTACTTACTTATGTGTAGGGTTAAAAGATCAAAATACTAAAATATCCGAAAAAATATCCGAGTAAAAATACGCGGCCTACATAATTACATCTTATTCATTATTTAACCAATTGTAAATAAACCATCGCCCAGTTTGTCATGGGGTCCGAGCGCACGAAATCTTTTCAAAGAACTTTCCAAACGTTTGGTAGAATCTACTCGTGATCAGAGGGCTGGTTTGTTCCTTGCACAGAGAATCGGCATAGCCATTCAACGTGGCAATGCTGCCAGCCTTCTGGGCACGTTCCCCGCCATTGACAAGGATGACGATGAGTTCTTTGACGCCATTTAGTTTTTATTTATGTAAGTTTTAATTTTAGTATAGTTAGAGTTTGTTCTTATATTAGATTAGATTGTTGTTTAGAATAATTAAAAACTTTAATCATTTTTACATAAAAAAATATCCGCCTAATATCCGAACGCTAGTATTTCCCAGCATCCGAATCCACAATTTATTAACTAGCTTTTTGCCGCGAGTTTATTTTCATTTCGCGAAAAACGCGCGCCTCTGTAGCTGACCTGAATTGCTTATGGACGCAAAGGCTTACCTTTATTGCACTGTTCTGCCGGTAGGGGTCAGCCTCCTCTCCGCTCTGTAAGCCTGGTACATAGGCTCGACCGGGAATTATATTATATAGATTTCCTATTTTGTTCAAATTTATGACAAAAATTTAATTAAAAATGGTTTATGGGTAATTTGTTGTTGTTTAAACCATTTATCTTAGGAACTTATAAAAGTGTTTTAAACACAAGTATGTAGTATCTATCATCATCTGCATAGCCTTTTCCCAGATACGTTGGGGTTGGCTACCAGTCTCACCGGATTCAACTGAATACCGTATGTTACAGAGCGACTGCCTATCTGACCTCCACAACACATTTTACTGGGTAACACAGTATCCCATAGTAAGACTGGTTGTCAGAATTGCCTTAACGCATACCAAATTGGTACCTACCTATATTATTTATAATATGTGCAATAATATAAAGGTACTAACTAGCTAGTAATGCATTTTATTTCTACTGAGAAAACGCGTCAGAGTATTCATACAAACACTTTTCTTCATAACTTAGTTTGAATCATAAAGTTTATAAACCGTTCTCTAAAACTATAATAATATAACTTTCACTGGAGAAACCCGTTTTATTGTTATCGGCTGCGGTTTAACAATACTCTGTAATAAATAGAAAACTTAATACGTTTTTTATGCACAGTTCATTGTGGTTTAAATAAACCATTTATTGTTTCAATAGCAAAGTGACGTTTCGATAGTTTTCGCAATGACAGCTGACTGTGGTCCGCCATTGTTTTTCTGCATTGATTGGTGTTTTCTACTTCTTTGGTTTTCTGGACGCCTGGTAGATCAAAGAAGGGAACTGGAGATTTTTCTAATAATTATTTAGAACACAATTTTTGACATTATGTGGAATTTTTTATGGTTTCCATAACAAAAAAAATATGGTCTTTCACCTCTATTAAATGTATTTAAGTTAACTGTCATTAAAAACGTTTTTTTTTTCTTTCACAGGTAAGCAGCTATATTATTTCTGTGCGGTGACTAAGCAAGTGAAACAATAACTCATTGCAGTGAAAAATGCAGAAATATCAACATGGGGTATGTTATTTACATCGTATATACTCCTAAAAAATGTTTAATAAAATTAAGAAGAAATGACTTTAAATTTTTACTTTTTCTTTATTTTTTTGCAACTTTTTATACGGGTATTTTATTTCAATTTGAATATTTTTGTGACCTATCGTAAATAATTTCAATACCTACAAATACATATAAATTATGTTATAAAACAATGATTTACTTTGTTCCCGGAAATCATTGTACTTACTCGGCGAAATGATGGAACACTACTCAAATTTGAGCAGGATTCAAATCCATTTTTCTTCGTCGCGTTAAAATACTCAATGAAATCTCAGTGATCTTCTATTTATTTTCAACACTACACATCTTATAACTATTTAGTAGACCACACACAACACAAATGACATGTAATTCCCATACTTTATCACCGATGCAGCTTCAGTCGCGGTACTATCAAAGCTAACAGTCGTTGCCGAGATCAAAGCGAACAATACTACAAACGATGCATATGTGCATCACGATACTATACATTACTGATACCCTGGTCAATTTACGTGGCATTAAATATATTTTAACCAAATACGCCCGATAATTTTTATTTTTTTACAGATGTTATATAAAAATCGGGTTAGGTTAGTTTACTTCCATTTTTTTTGGTGACCCACTTTCATATTTTTTGATTTTGTTGGGTTTGTCTCCGACCTTGTAAAAATATCTCTACAAAACATTGGGATTAGCGGCTAGGTTATGTCTATTTCTTTGTCATCATGGAACAACTTACACACGGTCATCTGATCCCAAACTATTTAGAGCCTGTATTATAGTAAACACAAAAAGTGCGACTAGTCTATATTTAAGTTGCTATAAGTACAGTACGTCCACTGAAAGAATGCGTTTCTGACAGGTCGTGGTCAGCAGGAAGATAACTTTAATGAGACAAGAATTTACTTAACATAGATAATTATCACTTATTTGTCCTAAAACTAATAATATCATTAAATATAACACATTTTTGATTTTCCATACATATTAAGACCAACTGACATGTGTCAAGAACGCATTCTCTCAGCGACCGGAGTATAGTGTAATCTTAGCGTCACAGTGCGCGCGTCATTACTAATTCAATGTTACGCTTATAATAAATAATATCAGTTAATAGAAGTAGGTTGAATATGTAGAAATCGTTAGTTTTCATAGATGTCAGCTGAAAACTAGATTCCATTATGAAAACATGATATTTGCATCAATAAATGTCAGGAATAAATTTTGCTGTGGCTCGGGGTTAAATATTTTAAACGGTATTTCAAAGAAAATCATCATCAGTCGAGCCATTTCCCAAGTGTGTTGGGCTTGGCTACCAGTCTCACCGGATTCAGCTGAACACCTTTTTTAAAGAGCGACTGTCTATCTGACCTCCACAACAAATTTTACTGGGTAACACAGTATCCCATAGTAAGACTGACTGTCAGAATTGAATAGAATAGAATAGAATAGAATAGAATAGAATAGAATTTTATTTTTGCAAATATGGGTTACATATGATCTTAAAAATATACTTAATCTAGGTCAGCCATATTTTGCCATTCGGCATGCAAAACAATTAACACAAATGGTTTTAACTAAATAGTATACAAATTAAATATAAAATGAGACCTGGCATAAAATTATAAAATGAGATCAGTGATCAATTAAACTAAGTTATAACTTATCAACTAAATAATTTTAAGTAATACTTTAATGTTTTAATAATAATAATCAGTTTATACATTATATTATGCCAATAGAGAGTATATTAATCGTACTTATTACCTAATTTAAATCAATGTCAATTTTATCTGTTAAAAATTCAGATACATTGTAGTATGCTTTATCAATTAAAAAATTACGTAACCGACTTTTAAACAATATTGTATTTGAATCTTTCCAAGTATTTGGCAATTTATTGTAAATAATAGGGGCCATGCAGTAAATACTATTGCGCTTCAGCGTTGTCTGACACGATACTAGGCATAATTTACTATTGTCGCGCCTGTTTCTAGGACAGACATCAGCTAGTCGTTCAAAACGTGACTGATTTTGTTTGACAAACATAGCTGCTTCAAAAATATAAATACAAGGAAGTGTCAGGATCTTGTATTGCTTAAAATAGGGTAGGCAACTGTCTGTACTTTTAAGTTTAAACATAGATCGGAGACATCTTTTTTGAGCCTTAAATGCTATATCTCGATCAGTTGAGTTGCCCCAGAAAATGACACCGTAACGTAAATGAGTCTCAACTATTCCGTAGTACGCCGTAAGAAGCGCCTTCACATCTACTATAGAGGATAATCTGTATAGGACATATGCCGAAGAACTCAGCTTTTTACATAAAATATCTATATGTGCTTTCCAATTCAAACTATTTTATTGTATTGTATAATATTTGTATTTCCCGCAGCTTCAATATTATTGTTTTTGTAGTGGATATTAAGATTAGTCCCATCGGTGGTACGCTGTCTAAAGTGAATTATTTTGGTTTTCGTTAAATTTATATTTAAGTTATTTTGGTCTAACCATTTAATGATTGATTGAAGAGAATTGTTTATGTCGTTTTCGTATGTTGTGATGTTTTTACAAGGGATCGTTACTGTGCTATCGTCTGCAAACATGGTTATAGGTTGTTCAAGAGATAAGGGCATGTCATTTATATATAGTATGAACAGAAATGGACCCATAACAGTTCCTTGCGGTACACCGAATGAGATTTTACGTTCATTTGATCGCACTATCTCTTCGTGTTTAATGTCTATATTAATGCGGCTAACTTCAGTTATTTGTTTTCTGTTTTCTAAATATGATTTAATGAGTTGGAGCACATTACCTCGAATACCATAGATTTCTAATTTATTGAGTAATGTATTATAATGGACATAATCGAACGCCTGAGTCATGTCGCAGAATAGAGCAGATATAGGGTTTCGTTTATCCATGCTACTGATAATAGTATTAAGAAAGTCAAAGATTGCCATATTAATGGTTCGGTGCTGTCTGAATCCTTTTTGTTCTTCACAAAGTATGCCATATTTTTCCATGTAATTAACTGACTTAACTGACTGCCAAAAATCATCGTATGGCAGTCGGGACCAGCGGCTTAACGTGCTTGCCGAAACACGGAGGGGTCTCGGTATGTTATAAGTGGTCACCCATCCAACGACCAACCACGGCAAGCGCGGCTTAACCTGTATTATCGGTCAAACCGTGGCCTACACTTAGCCACGAGCCCCCAAATGTAAATCATTTTCAGGTTTGTTCTATTCAGGTCAAATTTAATTATTACACTTTTAGTCACATTTTAATGTATAAAACTAGTAGCATTATTTATTTTTGAAACTTTCAAATATCTAAAACCAATTTCACTAGTTTTCCACTTCGCACTAAACATTCATTTCTAACACTATCACAAACTTATGCTGTCCTGGTACAAGACAGATAGATAGGTCATAAATAAACCAGAAATAAACTGTCTTCCGATCGCAGACGGAGCCGGCGCCAAAACATAGTCGAATATAATAATATCAGACGACCGTGAAATTATAAACCCGTCAAGTGTGAGTCGTAAGCACAGGAAGGGTTCCGTATATTGTACAAGACACACGAAAAATACAATTTTTTATTGCATAGTGCATGCAGCCATTTTGAATTTCGTCAAATATTAAAAAAATAAACGTATTATAGGTAAATAGGACGTCCTCAAATATCTATCTGTCTCTACATTGTGCCTTAAAATGATAGAGACAGCATAAGAGACGCACTTGAAATTTAATTGCATTAGATTATGGAACCCTAAATGTACGCACACTTATCGAGTACTAGTGTGCGTGCTGCGCATGCCTGGTACATAGACTATTACGCAGATACGTCATTCACGGCTGACTTGAGAGAGTTTTGATTGATCTGCTGTTAAGTGGGTTCACTGAGGCAATATTGGCTGTAAAAATGTTGGCATATTTTTTTCATGAAGACATTTTGTAAATTCCTGCATAATATTGCCGATGTGAGGTACCTAGGTCTTATTGAAGTTTGTTTTAATGTATTTCTTTCTATGTAGCAGTATTAGATATCTATGTTCCACGGTTTTACAAATATTCACATATAAAATAAGCTATAAAACGTTTTTTTTTGGCAAAACTCGTTATAATCTATCAATTATTAAAATTCTTAAACGTAAGTCAACCTAGAAGTTCATTCACTTATCCATAATTAATTACTTAGTTGAGAGCTAGTTAAATCTTCTAAGAAACTATAATACGCGACTAGAACTAAACCACAACTGTTCTCATTACACGATTATCCACATTACTCTATAAATAGACCAAAAGCTATTAATTTTAACATCTGTCGGCCCCAATACATGCCCATTCATTAAGAACAACAAATCACTTCTGACGAATTTTATAATCTTTGCCAATAGCTATCTCTGTCTAACACATACAACCTACTTATGTACAAAAGGGACAGATATATTTTGAAGTCTAATAGTTGAAAATATAGCTGTCTCTTTTTAACATATGTGAGTGTGTGGTGTAAGAGTGAGATAGAGAACACGTGCGTTAGAGTTTAATATTAGCCGGTAAAGATCAATGATCTATAAAATGGATGTTGTTTTATAATAGTGTTGTGACTTGATGGATTATAAGATAAAAGCTCTTTATTTCAACGATTTATGTAGTTTTGTTTCGCGGCTCATTTAAGACACTTTAGTTTTTTAATAGTACTGGTTGATAATGGTGTTAGTGCTTTTAAAGCCACTTTTACAACGACAAATGACGCTTACTAAAAATATTTAATGACTTAAGTGTATAAGAACTAAGATGTATCTTTGTCTAGATTATAAAGTTATCAATAGAAATCTCATTTTGAAACTATTTTTTTCGCAGATTTATTAGATAGATTTACAAAAAAAATATAAAGTCCGGTGAAGCAGTCAAAACCTGCGCTCAGGCTAACTGCAAAAATCTATACCAAAAAAAAAAAAAACAAAAAACTATACACGTATTTTATAAAAAGAATAGGAAATAGTTGAACTTATTTTTTTTTTGTATAAAAAAAATATACATATCTGAACAAAAAATCCGAGAAAATTATCCGCAACTACCCATCCCTAGCTAGCCCGATAGGCGGATGTAACGGAAATAAAATGTCTAAGTATAAAACTATACGCTTGTGACGTCATCACGTCACCCGTCACTCTGATATCATACTGTCATCGTGACAGATCCAGTTCACGGCCCAACGCTAGGCGTGCTCCTAAGGTATGGTCCAGCCGCTGAGAGAATGCGTCTGTGACACATGTCTGCTGGAAGTGATGAGAGTATGGGGAAATAAAATCCGTGTTAATTTGTTAAAATTAATTGTATGGCATAATGAATAGACTTGATTGATATTATTTGTTTTAGGGCAAAGAAATGATGGGAAATTAGTTCGAGTAAATTCTTTGGCACATTATAATCATACTAGCTGTGCCTCGCGGTTTCACCCGCGTGGATGACAATACATACACTATCTTTATAAATTATAGCCTATGTGTTATTCCGATGTATAAGCTACATTATTGTAAAGTTTCATTAAAATCCATTCAAAATTTTGGGGGAAAGAGTAACAAACATCCACACTCCATTCTCACAAACTTTCACATTTATAATATTAGTAGGATTTTCCTTTTAACCACCTACCAGGAAAGCATTACAGTGTGACCGCCAGCTGAGCGCCAGTATTACAGAGCGACTGTCTATCTGACCTCCACGGTTACTGCGGGATACAGTGTCACATAGTGACACTGCTTGACAGAATTGTAATGACTTAATGACTGTCAAAGATCAACGTAGGTACGACAGTCTTGACATGCTTTTTAACCGACTTCAAAAAAGAAGGAGGTTCTGTTTAAAATAGCAACTGTCATAAAAAAAAATTGGTTACAATTTTTTGTGCAGTTAATAAGACATGTCCCCGCCCTCGGGCGCGCCTGTTATCATTATTCACAGATAATAAATATGCCAGTACATGTATTTTATGTTTGAGTTTAAAATAAATATGTCTGCCGATATCTCATTGCTCGGCATTATGCCATATGTTGGGTTATATCATTGCTAATTATATAATTAGTGTTAATCGCTATTAACGGTATGCCCATAAATATTGCTTTTAATTTATGGTTGCTTGGTACACGTGCCTACTGTAGAGATTGTCTTCAAGAGATCGTAGCGAGGAGAATACACGTGTATAGATCAGGATAGATTTTAGTTGTTTTATCATTCTTACCAAAAAATCTTTCTTCAAAATAAGTCTTATATATAGTTTTCTTATATATCCCACCGTCGTAACCGGACCAAATTAAAATGGGACTACATTAGAAGCACCACCTTTCAAATCAAAAATCAAATCACCCAGTCAAAAGTTCAGGCGGTATTCAATTCGACTGTATACTGTATCTTTTTGAAGTCAGTAAAAAAGGAGTGTCAAGTAGTGATATTGTAAAAATAAATATGTAACTAGTAGGCACAGTACAGTATTCTAGGTAAAACACACTCGACTCCCGTAAAATCGTCGATTAAATTCTTGTTTTTCTGATGAATAATTTGATAAAAACGCTATTGTAATGTAAAAAGTATTTTCACAAATACTTTTTACTACTTTTCATAATGTTTAGGAAAAACATTCGGTTATTAATTTCTGACACTAGTCTGAGTAGTCAAAGTCGTAGGCTATAACTAGTCTAAGTACTTTTCACTCTAAACTTCCACTTTTTCTACAGAAAACATACCTTTTATGTATTTCTAGAAATGTCTACAGAATGGCTACTTTTCTTGTGGGTACTAAAAATATCCATTGAAGCTAGGCTTAGGCTTTTAAAGTACTAGGAGAGTAGAATCGATTTGCTTCTAATATTGGCGTTCGGAGTGGCCGAGTGCTACAGAATGGAAGTCGCTTTGTGTTCGATCGCTGCTTTTGTTCACTCAAGTATTGTACCTACTAGTGTTTTATGCTGGCCTGGTATTTACTTATTCCAATAGATATATGTATGGTTTCAATTTCAATAATTAAAGTATATATATTTTTACCTCGTTTTATTATTATTATTATTAGCCTTTATTGCTGATACTAAAATACAAATTTTCTTACATCTAAACAATATTTTTTTTTTTTTTTTTTTTTTTTTTTTATTAACCTTACGCTATCAGATTTCCCGGTTTTGTGATCAGCGTGTCTTTCGACACATAGGCCTCTTCCAGCTGCTTCCACTCCTCTCTTTTGTTTGCTGTTCTTGACCAGATTGCTCCCCCTATTATCTTAATATCATCCATCCATCTCTTAACTTGCCTGCCTCTTTTTCTCTTACCATCACGAGGTTGCCACTCAGTTAATATTTTTGTCCATTTCATTCTGCTGTCCCTCGTCATGTGCCCTGTCCATCTCCATTTTAACAGTTTAATTTTATTTATTATGTCTTCCACCTTTGTTGTAGACCTTATATCTTCAGCTTTGTTTCGATCTTTTAGTGTCACACCCAGCATGCTTCTCTCCATGCCTCTTTGGCATGTTCTTAGTTTTAGAAGATGTTTTTGCGTTAGCGCCCAGGTTTGACATCCATATGTGAGGCATGGCAAGATACATGAGTTGAACACTTTTTTCTTGGCCATAATAGGAAAATGTTTGCTCTTAAATATCTCTTTTAGGGACCAGTATCTTTTCCATGCACAAGCTACTCTTCTTTCTATTTCAGCATTAGTTTGATCTTTGAATGATATCAATTGTCCTAGGTATATATAATTTTTGACATATTCGATTTCTTCACTGTCTAGTTTTATAGATATTTCGTCCCTGTTTGTCATTACTTTTGTTTTTGATTTATTCATAGTAAGACCAACTTCCTTGCTTGCCTCTGCCAACTGATGTAGCATATGTTGTAGCGTGTTTGCGTTGTCAGTGATAAGGACTAAGTCATCAGCGAATCTCAGATGGTTGAGTTTCTTGCCATTGATATTTATGCCTAAATTTTCCCACTCAAGATCTCTGAATAAACTCTCCAAGATGGCCGAGAAGAGTTTTGGCGACATCGGATCTCCTTGCCTGACGCCTCTAGCTATAGGGAACTCTTCGCCGGCTGATTCAAGTTTTATTTGCGCAACACTATTTGCGTATATATTTTTAATGATACGAATGTATTTTTTTGGCACTCCTTGCTGAGTTAAAGCCTTCCAGAGGGAATTATGATTCACGGAATCAAATGCCTTATTGTAGTCTACGAATGCGATGTACATGACTTTACCGTATTCTTGGCATTTTTCTACTAGCTGTTTTACGACGTGCATATGATCAGTGGTTGAAAAGCCTGCTCGGAAACCAGCTTGTTCCATAGGTTGTTGTTCGTCCATTATCCCGGATAGTCTATTTAAGATCAATTTAGAAAACACTTTATAAATATTTGACATGAGGCTTATAGGCCTATAGTTTTCAATAATGTTCCTATCTCCTTTTTTGTGTAATAGTATAATTATACTCTTAGTCCACTGGGATGGTATACATTCCGTTTTTAAAATATTATTGTAAATTCTAGTAAGTTTTTGCAGGTTCTCAGGTACAGTAATTGAAGTTTTAATCATCTCATTTGTTATGTGGTCGGGTCCGGGAGCCTTATCGTTCCTTTGACTATTAACTGCCTTTTCTATCTCTGACTGAAGGAAGTCTGGTATGTCATCTACGTCGTCATCATCAAGGTTTATAGTTAAGTCTGAGATCGTTGTTTGTGCTGCATAAAGCTTTCTATAAAAGTCTGTTGCGGTCTGGTTAATACCTTTTCTTGTAGTTTCCTCTTTCAATACTTTATTTTTTATGTTTGGTATCCATTTTTTCTTCTCCATCAGTTCCTTTAACGCTTTTTTTACCCCTCCTGTTTTTTTAATATGGTAGTTAAGCGTGCTAGTCCGCTTTCTGGTTCTTTCCTTTTTAATACTTTTGCTTATCTTTTTACTTAGCTCTGCTATGGCTCGTAGGTTTTGTTTTTCTTTTCCAAGTTTTAGAAGCACTCTTCTTTCTTCCATAAGTGTTTTGGTTTCATTATCGGTATTGGTTGTCTTGAGTTTTGGGTGTTTGTTAAGTATTGGACCATATATTACGTTTATTTCTTTCTCATATTTTTCGTCTATTTCATTTCTGGGTATGCTTGTTGAATTTTGGCTTTTTGTATAGTTCTTTTTCATATTAAATTTATTTCTGTCTTTTTTTGGTTCTATGGCATTTATAGCTGCTCTTACCATACGATGGTTGGTGTTGAAATTAAATTCATAAATAATACTAGTGTCGAAAAAAGCTTTTCTGTTATTGCTCGTTATGTAGTCTATTTCGTTCTTATATATTCCGTCTGGAGATAGCCAAGTCCATTTTTTATTCTGATGTTTTTTGAAATAACTGTTCAGAAATGCGAGGTTGTTTTCCATCGCCATTTTAATCATTCTATCTCCATTTTTGCTTCTTCTACCGAAACCAAATTTCCCTACTACATTTTCCTCACCAATGCGTTGGGAGCCTATTCTGCCATTGAAATCTCCCATTACTATGACATTTTTGTGTGCTTCTTGCAACGTGGCTGATAATTTGTTGTAGAAAAGGTCTTTAACATGTTCGTCTTGCTGTTCTGTGGGAGCATACACTTGTATAATTGACCATTTGTGTTTATAGCCTGGGAGATGCATATTTAATACAGCTATTCTCTCTGATATACCCTTGAATTCGTCTATGTTTCTTTCTAGGTGTTTTTTAATCATGAAGCCAACTCCGTAGCTTCCTTTTGTTTCCCCTTTATAATATAAAATGTAATCGGCTCTGTCTTCAATGCTTTCACCTAGTCTTCTTACTTCACTAAGGCCCAGTATGTCCCATTTTATTTTTTCCAAGGCTAGTTCTAGTTCAGTGAGTCTTTCTGAGGTTCTCAATGTTAAACAGTTTAAAGTGGAAATATATAGCTTTCTATTTTCTTTAGGTTTTAGTGTTCTGTCATAATGTTGTATATTTGTGTTCCGTCGTATTGCTGTCGTGTGAGCTGGAAGGGTTTGGTCAATGACCCCCACGGGGACCAGCCGGCTTGGGGGACGTGATTCGTTTTTTCTTTTTGTATAAGTGCTTGTTTCATTTGCGAGAGGAGGGAGCGCTGATTGCTAGACTTCATTTCGATCCTGGTTGTCTTGCTGTGTTGTCGGGTTGTTTATATTCTTACTTACTAAATAGTTTAGCATACTAGGCTTAAGAACTCCCTCTGTAATGCTGGAAGATCTTTGCAGTTGGTTGGTAGGTTTCGGTTTGTTATTTCGCTGTTCCTGAGGTCTTCTATCTGCTAATTTGTGAGGGTTCAATTGGTTAGCTTCAGGAGAAACAGAAAGTGTTCTCTTTTTGCTCCCTACTGCATCTGATTTATTTTCCAGTATGACAAGTTTATCATATTTAATAATAGCTTTATTTCCTTTTTCTTTTTCGATTCTAACCCTTTCCTGTAGTTCTTTTCTTTTTTCTAAGACATATTTTGGATAATCCTCTTTTATGTAGTACTCGGTGTCTTTCAGTGCCGCTTTTTGCTTAAATATTTCGATTTTCTTACCAAGAGTTGTAAAAGTAACTGTTATAGGCCTAGGTCTTTCCCCCTTTTTGCCTAGCCTCGTAATCGTTTGTAGGTCTCTTTTGTCGAGCTTTATGCCAAATAATTTTTCTATGAATGTGATGAATATATCTTCTAATTCTGAATATGATGATTCCTTTTCTTCTAGTCCAAATAATACTATGTTTCTTTGTCTTGCTTGTTTTTCTAGAAAATATAATCTCTTTTCCTGATTTTCAACTTTTTCCTTGAGATAAATATGTTTTTCTTCCCATTCTTTGAATTTTTCTTCTAAAATTAAATTTATATTCTTTGTTACATTTATCGTGACATCTTCACCGCTTTTAAGGATCATTTTCTTCTGTTCGTCTAGCTCACTTTGTATTTTGCGAAGTGCAGACATTACTTCATCCATAGTTAAAGATTCTTATACCTACTTAGTTTTTAATTCGGTACAAGTGCTGGCCTCTATTGGTGGTTGGTCGAACTAAGCAGCGTTGGGTCAAGGTGTAGGTATTGATTGAAGTACATGTACGTACTGCAAGTTGATGGTAGATGGCGTTGTTTTCAACTGGTGATCGGGTGATGACTTTTAATTTTCGTTTGATTGAGGTTATAATATGCTAATTTAATTTAAAGTTAACACTTTCCACTCTCCTTAACACTTCTTGGTTGACTGACCTTCTATTTAGGGTTTCGTAACTCCTCTCTTCGGTAAATGTGGCAGAATTGGACGGTATGAAAAAATCCGTTGCAGTTCGTTTGTTAGATGTTTTCGGTGTTATTGTGACACTTTCACTCTTGACAACGATAATCCTGGTGTTCCGTAATTAGTTTTACACGATCGTTATAGATTTGCGTTGAAAATATATTTATTTTTACTTTTATTTGATTAAAATAGCGGAGCCGATGTAAACATGAGGACAACAGCGCCCTCTCACTTAGTTTACCTCGTTTAGTTTAAACCAATACCGATTTTTGGACCGGTCAATTATTTTTACGTGATTGTCTTAAAAAGAAAATTATGCACAAGTACCTACTACAGTCATATTTTATTATAAACATACAAAATCTCATACATTAGAAAAATATAACGAAAATTGCTGTTTAGTTTTGACCGATAGGCCCTAATATTTCCATCGATTCAGTCTTATAAAAAGGATAAAAAAAAATCAGACCATAATATCTTAAGAGAGTGCTTTAAAAGCTTGTGTCGAATATTGAGATCAGTGATGAAGACAGCGTCATCACGTAAGATGTCGCAAGAGGCACTTACCGCGAGTGGCGGGAACAATGCCACAATGGGCGCCACTCGGTGTCAATATCCCGCGATCGGCGCTCGAGACCTCTCTTGTGATCTGACTGCCTGGTAAGGGCTGTAGAAACAGGTAGGTGCTCTTAGCTATTTCCCGCGACTTCACTCGAGAACTTTATTTTTTCCTAAGCTATGTTGGGGTCGGTTCCAGTCACACCGGATTCAGCTGAATACCGTATTTTACTTAGAGTGAATGTCTATCTGACATCAACAGCCCACGTTACTGGGTAACATAATATCTTATAGTAAGACTTGTTAACAATTAATTATACTATAAAATTAAATAAAACTGTAAATATTGTAAATGTAAAACATTGTCCCCCCTTCGCAGCATCTGTCTCGACGCAATAATCTCAAAAACTACTTAACGGATTTTCATGTAGTAGTCACTAAAGGATAGATCGAGGAAGGTCTATGGATAACTATTTAACACATATTTATTATCTACCTGTGCAAAGCCAAGGCGAATCACATGCGAATTGAGTGTTTTAACCTACTTGCAAAATTTTCGGTCTGATGATGGAGCCAGAAGGTGGTCTTAGTAATTCCATCTTATTCGGTATGGCCACTGGTCCTAGATAAAAACATTTAATGCCGATTAGTTTGAATAGAACTATCATCTACATAATAAACCTCGTGTGTTGTCTGGCGGCGCTAATCTGTGGAGTATATCGGGTGCGCGCGCGCCGCTCGTCGCTCGCGATTTATGTCAGCCACCGGTACAGGGCTGCCAGTATGGCTAGGTTGAGTTCATTACTCTATTAATTTTGACTACGCACCGTGGTCGAGTGGCGTACATACACCGGTGTTCAAGGTGTTGCTAGCTGATGTCCCGGGTTTGGTCCCGGGCGGTGCAGAAAACCACATTTCTACATTGTTTCGGGTCTGGTTGTGGTACCTCTGATTTTCCTGATTCTGAATTTAAAATAAGCATATTAGTTACTTACTTTAGGTTCAGAGTAATATATGAGATGTCGTCCACATTTACTAGTGCTACAACTATTGCCCAGATGTGGGATAGTTCGAAAGTTGTTATAAATAAAATATGAGAGAAAATAAACTATGGATATTAAAAATTCAAATCAAATTAACAGGAATCTGTAAATCGAAATTATCGAAGACAAATAATAATGCTTACACAAAAACCGACTTTAAAATAAAAAGTCTTACATTTATTTCTTATAGCTGTGCCCCGCGGTTTCACCCGCGTTAATACCTATATCCTATGGATCCCTAACTTTATTGAAAATTAAATATGTTAACCGCAGATAGTGTAGCTTCCCAACAGTGAAAGAATTTTTTAAATCGGTCAAGTAGTTTCGGAGCCTATTCAATTCAAACAAACAATCAAATCTTTCCTCTTTATAATATTGGTATAGATTGATACGATTGATACCACTATCAAAATCGGTTCACTCATTCGAAAGTCATGAGGTAACAAACATAAAAAATACAATCTTATTGAATATTGAAATCATCTAAAAAGAAAACTGTAGACATCCTTTTGCCTTGAAAGCTGTTAAAAAGAAACCGTTTAAAATAATCTCTCTCATACATGTGTAGTCTACACCTATCTTTATACTGAGTGCTTTTGCTAGCACTAAGACAGCTCTCAGACTAATGTCTTAGCCACACTAATTGTAGGCTTTACACACTCGCTTTAAAACTACATGGTAGACGCCTAAATAAAAAGTTTAGATAGTACAATCTAATATTAAGATGTAGTTGACATTTCAAAGTTTTTGCAATAGGCACTTTAATTACACAATACCTACTAACCTTTTTTTGTAATAAATAAGAAAATTCACGATTTAGAATAATAGTATTGGTATATGATTGAATTTATATATGATTGAATAATATATTACGCAAAAACTGAAGTTTCTCGTTAATATAGTTATATATAATAATATCCAGCCTATAAACGTTCCACTGCTGGGGACAAGCCTCTTGCCATATAGAGAAGGCACGGGCATTGATCACCACGCTTGCTCTGCGGGCGATTTTAGATCCCGAATTTTGGAATCCAGGTTCCCTCGCGATGTTTTCTAATATAACCTAAACTTTTTTAATGTAATCTTATGACGTTTGACATAAAATTGACAGAATTGTACATTTAGTAGTACATTTTTAATTAGAGGAGAGGTTTTATTTATAATTTTAATCATAACGAAATGAAATTTTGGGTTGAATCAGTGAAAACCCTAAGATTCTATGAATAATATGTTGGGCTAGTAATTGCCTAATTTCCGTGCACTAGTAAATTAAATGTAATGTTTAACTCAGAGCTCGCTAGCTTATAAATAATTCTCAGATCCAGCGATTTGATTGAGAAACCTACATCGAATTATGTGTTCCTGGTACTTCGGTTATTTAATTAATATATCTTTTAGTAGATTTCTATTAAGAAAAAGAGAGTTTGTTATAAATAGCCTTACATTCAATTATAATAGTAATTTTTGATTAGATTTTTTTCAACTAATTAAAATTTTTATTTATGATAGCGTGGTTCCTTTACATTACACCGTTAAATTTTAAATTATTTATGAATAAAAACTGCTTTGTTAACTTGGACCATAATGACCTATTGACGACTCTACATCTATCTTAATCGGTTCAATAGTTTAGGAACTATGATTTTCTTTGCAGCTAGTCTATTAAACAAACTAGTATTAATCTTTGATTGTTCAATACAACTGAACATTGTGAAACCCGGACAGAGTAGGCTTACAACTACATATTTTTTGTTTGTTATAATCGAACAAAAACTACGTCGGCTAGGGAAACGGCTGACGGTTGCCATTGGAGAAACATTATTTATACAATTATACAAGATTTCTATCGGCCGTACTCATTGACGATACTATTTTTTTACATAGACTATTATTTTCTTAAATAATTCACTAATTTTACTTTTCTATTTTCTTAGTATTAAGTAATGTGCCTAGCCGTAGGTGGGTAAGAAAAAAAAATAGTTTGCTTGGCTACTACAAGTTTTGAAAATGCATTTAATTACAAGCAAACAACTTTACTTTAAATTAAATAATATAAAAGTTTAGATTTAAAATATTTTTTCTTATTCAAAAAGCGTTTTACATTCGTAAATATTGCACATTTTTTTTATTTACATAATTTATTATATCTACCTTGTTTAGTTTTAGTTATTTAAGACAATGTTAAGTCAGTCCATTGGGTCGGGGTAGAAATCATTAAAATACGGACAATTTTACCAACAGAATTAATCTTTAGTACATGAATTTAATATCCCAAAATATACAGGGAAATCTGTTACATCTAAGATGTTTGCTAAATATTCAGGATATTATTAGTTATCTTATATTAATCTGTGAATCTTGTTGCACTAGATTAACTTCAATCTTAATCAACATGTAAATATTTGGACGAATTCGCGACGCGCCATTAATTTGAATCGCAGTGTTGCAATATATCTGATATTAAATGTTGCCAGTATATTAATTAATTTTATAATTTTTATGAAGAGATGAAAGGAGATATTTTTATCGATGACCTAATTATATTACGCTACAGCTTTTGGTAGAAATCTTTTAATTAATTTCTCGTGAAAATATTTTATGACATTTTTTTCTGCAGATTAAAATTTTACCAAATAAATATTTTTTATCAAATAAAATTACAATTCTTACGTAAGCAATTTTCAACACTTTCTACCAGGATATCATAAAATGAAGACAGGTCCACTACTTTAATTGATAAATTGCGCCTAATTTCCTAGAATATTTGTCGTGCCACCTCTAATGTATTCCTGTGCTCCTGGTACCCGCTGCATGATGATATATTCACGGCAGCGTCGTTAGAGAGCGGGGTTGTCATTTATCAAGTGCGGCCACAGGTGCTGTGTCCAGACAAATACTATGGGTCTATAACTAGGTGTTTAGGACACACATTTTCACAAATATGTTGTTTTAGTAGATTATTTACTGAAATGTTATGTATGTTTTTAGATCGGTAAATAAATAAACTATTTACTTTGTCATCTTATCGCCATAGAAATTAGGCTTTTAAAGTTATTTACGGACTAAAATACTGTTTTTTATTACTTAGGTCAAGAGTTTTTAGTACATACAACCCGTTCAAACCCTAACGGGACATTTTACTCATTAGTAGATAACAAAGAAACATCTACAAGACATTCGACATACATTTTCCTATACCTAATAACTTACAATTTTTATTATTACTACCGTTAATATTGTACATTGTTAATTTCTAAACACCTCTTGTGTTAAGTTTCTAACAACGCCATCTATTACTAAAAAGACGTAAACTATAAAATTTACTTTTTGTGTCAGTCGAACATGAACAGAATATAACTAACCCATAGTGTTGTAAATAATTTAAAAATATGTCTTTTGTAAGATAAATAAGTATTTAAGTGGTTATTAAAATAAATCATATTAAAAAAGGGTTAATAATTTTAGATAATAATTATGATGACTACTAGTTGCCACCAACAGATGGCGCTAACTAATTCATTGCTTACAAATTAGCGGACACGTGTCACCGCGTATATCTATCGACAAGTCGCGATCGTTAATCATGTCGCAGATGCGACTTGTCGCGATGTCGTCCCGTCGCCACCGGCCTCTGATCGATCGGTTACACATTTTAAATTAATTACCTTACTTCCTGTGCCGGCGGCATTTTGCGCTGCATCCTACAAAATGGCGGAATAATTGAATTTTTCCCGAGTGGCTTCGTGTGTGCTGTTGTGACATTCTTTAATACGTCAATTATGTGCAGTGAGCGCATCGTGAAAGGGAAATTATCGCATATTTGAAATAGTTCTTTTAACAAACACATCTCATGTTCATCTTAATGATTATTTTGTTGATCATTCGAATCTTCGTAAATATTATACTCGCTTGTCTACTGTTATATGTGGCAATATTTATATATTTAGATATTATGTGTACATACTAGTCAGTTGATTTTAAAACCAAGCCAAGTGACATTTCGTCAACATTTCTGACATTTGATTACCATTTTTGATTACATTAGTTTTGTAATTGTAGAGATGTCACTTCCAAGCATATAAGCGATTCGAGCAGCGTTAACGCTTGGATAAAATGTTACTTGGCAATATATTCCGATTTTGTCCGGAATTCTTTATATTTCTTTAGGTACCTTTACATCTAGAGTGACCAGGGGTACAGAAACCTCCAGAGCTCCAGAACTATGTAATCTTCTGCCTCCTCTTCTTTTCGCATCAAGGATTTTGCCATTGACGCGGAAAGAAGAAGAAATAGAATGTTATGTACAATCCTCAGAAGATGTCTTCAAGCTATGCCACGTAAGGAGAAAGCTGCCAGCATTACATCAATGAATTAAATGTAATTAATTATCCCATCATATGTATAAAATTGTCATTGTAAATTTTAATCTTTTTTAATGTTTTTCTAGCGCTTTCCAAACTAAATTATTTTCAAATCTTATAAAACTGCGCTTCATTCAAATAAATTACTGAGTAATCAAAAAAAAAATGACAGGTAATACAAAAATTATTCAAAAATTCTGGCAGAAAATACAAATTTTAATTTTTAAATTTAATGAATGTAAAATTAAGAGTATATTTAGATTAGTCCCTAGATATCTATTATTGTAATAACATTTGTAGAACAATTAAATTCAAACATAGTAATATTAGATTATATTTTAATTCAATTCTTGCTACATGTTGAGCGTTAATCCCTCGCGGGCTGGCAACGTCGCATTTCTAGACTTTATATGATTTTATAATTATGATTATTGTGAATCAAAGAAGGTAGGTACAATTTGATACCGAAAAGCGCTAGAAAGAAATTTGGAAAAACGTTGATAGCCCGCTTGGGATGACATAAACTTTTTCTATCGATTGCGTCTGCTATTTTTATAATGCGATTATTTTTTTTATTAATGTTTTTTTTTCTATGTTTCATCTTATTACTTTTTATCGATGAGCTTGCAAGAAGATTGGGTATGACAAAATCAAACAAATAAATAGGTACTAAGGTGTCAGTAGGAAATGCTTAATTTCTTAACTTAGAAGTCAAACTAGGCAGCTCTCATGTCATAAACTACACATATTTACTTCTCCCAGTGGCATGCGCTATGCCGCACACCCGGCGTTGCCTGCAATAAGCTCTAATTAATTACCGCCAGCTACTTACGGTAGGCAGCGTATATTGAAGTAAGGCAGGCACACTCTTCAATAATATTCATCTTTTTTTACTTTATATCAATGATCTACCAGACATAACTCAATATCCTTGTACTTTATTTGCTGATGACATTTCTTTAATTATGACTACTAATTCTAATGATATTGACAAATTTAACACTGACATTAATACAACAATTGACTCTATAATAAAATGGCTGGACGATAACAATTTACATGTAAACTTGACTAAAACGAAATTTATTCAATTTAGCACCTATGGCCGCAAAGACAAAAACTTGAATATCACTTGTCGGCGTGTCGAAATAGAAGAAGTAAATGAGATGAGATTTTTAGGAGTAATATTGGACAAGAATATAAATTGGAAGAGTCACGTAAACAATGTATGCAGTAAACTGAATCGTTTTGTCTATGTTCTAGCTAAATTAAGAAAGGTATCTGCTCAAAGCACAGTCCTTACCGCCTATCATGGCTATGTGGCTTCGGTGCTAAACTACGGGATAATACTTTGGGGTAATTCCACTGACGTCAACAAAGCATTCTTAGCTCAAAAAAAAATGCATCAGAGCCATATGTGGTGAAGCACCCTGGATATCTTGCAAACCCATATTTAAAAAGTTAAAATTGCTTACACTACCTTGTATGTACATATTTCAAATTGCAAAGTTTGTTAAGTTACATCATCATATGTTTAAAACTGCGAGTGATATATTTCCAAGAAACACCAGAAATCCAGACAGAATTGTACTGCCGAGAATCCCTAAAACTCAACTTTATAAAAATAATTGTTTTGCTATGTGTGGCTTTATATATAATAAGTTACCTAGAGAAATAAATAAACTTCCATATAAATTATTCATCAAAAATCTAAAAGGATGGTTGTTAGAAAAATCTTTTTATTCTGTATCTGAATTCTTGGAAAGGCCATTATAGTAAATAATTAATGTTGTGTGGTAGTAATAATATCAATTCTGTGTAAAAAAAATTTGGCATAAAAATGACATATAAATAATGTAATAATATTTAAATTGAAAATAATATCTTTAATTTTACTGTAAAACTTAGAAAAATTGATGTTAACAATGTAATACTTACTTATTTTAATACTTTTCCTGTAAGTTAACTATGAATAATGTTTGCATGCCCTATAAAGGCAGAATATTATGTACTGTTCAACCTAATAATTTGCCATCTTATGTATTTACTATATTCTTGCAAATAAAATGAATTTGAATTTGAATAATATTCATTAACTGGCCTACCAGGGTTTCAGGACGATGAAGAGGTTACATATTGTATACCACAAAAGGCCAATATTTATAGTTTTCTGTGTAGACATTCCTGTGATAGAATTTAAACGTGAGTTTAGGATGCCTTCTCTAGTAATGCCATTCCTTAGTCATATCTAGAAAAAAAAGTTTTTTTTTTATATCTATACAAAATACTGCTAACCTATGAAAAAAAATATTATTCATTTTGGCACCTCAACCAAAGATATGTACCAAAGTACCAGAGCAACATAACTTTAAAGAGGTTTATAATTATCTGAAAAATTACTTGGAGACATAAAAATAGTGTCAAATGAGCAACTTCTAACAATAAATAAATTACAATAATAGAAACACATTTATATTGCTTTTGTTTACAAAAAGCAGAACAGTCGACATGTCGACATATCGCTCCGTCCGTGTACGTTGATCAGAAACTAACTGGGGCCCGAGTCTGCTATTGACAATTGTTTGAATCGTCTGAGTGGGTGACGTTAGTAGGTCCATTTTAGGATAATTAGCATTCTACTAAATGTCAGAACGTCAAAATTGGCCGTTCCAATGGCTAATTTTGACGTTAAAATGACGTTTTATTATCCTAAAATAGACCTACTACTGTACCCCTGTAAGGTCGTGTACAGGCAGCCTTAAGCTTACATAAATCTCTCTTATTTATTCTTACAAGTTGTTTTTTCATTTCCTTTCTTGAAGGACTCACGCGGATTATTTGTGTCCTTATAATCAATTCAATCCAAGTTTCTGCTCAGAGTCGAGATGATGGTTCTTATTCAATGAATATTTAGCGACACAAATTGGGTTTCTAACTTATTTCAAATTAAATCAAGTGTATAGAAATGTTCTTTTTTACTGATATTATGTAATGTACTAAATTCTTCTACTTATTATTATGCCTTAACAAATATGTATATAACAAGCCTATATTTTTAGTTTTTAATTAAACTTAAAAAAATAACAGTGAATAAAGTAGTTTCTTGTTAATCGTCAACAGATGGCGCTGTTTTAAGCTTTCTATTTGTATTATATAAAATACAAATTTTACTCGTATGAAATTTATAAAAACATTACACTATTTCAAAATATACAGTTTAATGACAATATATACATTATTAATTGCCAAAACCCGGTACAACAGTAAACAAGGCTTGTTTTAAAAGGCCCATAATGTCGGGGCTACAAATATCGGGCAGACCAGACCTGACCTATTTCACAAGCGGGCTATTGATCTAGCTAAATAAACACTAAGTTATTACAGACTTAGGTCGACACTAAATTTAGAAGATAATTTATTATTACAAAGATGTTTGGAAAAAAATAACAGTGTGTCATCGGTAATCTATTATTATTAGTTTATACTATAACTATAGGAGATTACTTTCATATGTACTTAAATAACACCAGCCTGTAACTGTCCCACTGCAGGCCTCTCATACAGAGAACGAGCATTGATCACCACGCTAGGTCCCACGGTGGGCGCCATTACCGAAGCTGTTAGTAACACCAGCCTATTTAAATATTTACAATTTTATTATACACTAGTACTAAAATAACATATTTTTTCACCTGTAACTTGTGTAGTTAAGTAACATTGTGTGCCTACGTCTTTAATAGCTCTTAGGCATAACTCTAGGAGTCCAATATTTGTGAACTAGTGTTAAAGTATCTGGCGCGCAGCCAGCGACGTGTCGGGCTCGTAAATAACTCGTTACGAGGGCCGTCGGTTCGACTCCCGGCGAACAACTCGCTATTAAGTTATTTTATTAATTTCCTTCGAGCCTGTAAATTAATGTCACGTTTATTATGTCCTAGGCTTTCATGCCACGTCTGACTAAAGTACTAGGGGCTCATAAACGCAAGGAGTTTGCAGTTCATTAGTGCATTGTTAAAAATTGTTTTAGTATAGTTATTTACAAAGCGAATAAAAAATCTTGAAATTATTTTGAGTTTTAATTACATTAAAACTTCTTATGCTTTCATGAGGCCTTAGTACTTTAGTTGTGTGTTACAGTTATGCTTTAGAATAGGTAATTCGATATTTGTTTGAAAGGTGCAAAAAAAGAAAATGAATAAATCGATAGGTTTGCCAGACATTAGAAAAAGGTGACTTTAATATTTAGTAATTACAAGCGTGGTGATCAATGTTCGTTCACTGTACGAGAGTTTTGTTAGGTAAATTCTACGCAACCTAAATAAATTAATTACAACAAAGCCCTCAAAATTTACCGCCGAAAATACCCATTGATTTTACTGAACATTTTAGCGAACAATGAGTAAATACTTTGGAATAATAAATCACAGTTTAAACCATTAAAACGATTGGGTTTGAATACAATGGGGCGCAGAATAGTCCTGTTGGCCTGAATACAATGGAATATTAATTAGCGATGACGTATGGCCAGGGGAGAGAAAGTATGTAGGCTAGTGGTCTTCGCGGTGTACTAGGCGCACAGGGGGGGCAAGGAGGTTGACACGTTATAACGACGATGATCCTCGAGCGTTGGCCTACAATAAATAATTAATGAAAATTAAAAAAGAACATGATATTTTAACACCTATTTAAAATTTCTCAGTAAAAGTTTTTACTGTAATTATGTCAATCAGTATTGTGAATTGTTAGTACTTATTCAATTATTATTGACTTTTTTACGCAGTCTTTGCGCTCCTTGGCCCACTGTGTTCCTGTTACTCAATACAGAAACAAAGAAGCAGTTTTTTTTAAAAGAAGTTTAAAATGTAACCGTTATTATATTAAATTATTTATTCCTGTATATTATCTTAATTTCTTTCTTTCTTTCTTTGGGACTATCTCGATTATAATACGTATCAATATAATTTCCTCAAACGTACTCTTTTTGTCACAATCAGTACACAAACATAATATTTAACGATTCTCTTATCAACTTCATTACAATATAGTAATGGAAATTTTAATTGAAATTGTATATTTATTATTTAACTGCACATTCAAGTATTCAACATAAAAGGTTCTTTAAACTGTAGGTAAATCTTTCTACTGCCATCTTGTGTCAGTTTTCCTAAACTATGTTGTGTTGTGCTCCTAGTATCCCCGCCAGCTGAGCGCTAGTATTACAGAGCGACTGTCTATCTGACTTCCACAGTTACTGCGGGATACAGTATTACATAGTAACACTGCTTGTCAGAATTGTAATGACTTAACGACTGTCAAAGATCAACGTATGACAGTCCCAAGCGTGCTTAACCTATTATGAGAGACCGAATTAGGTCCCAAGTCTCGAGATCTTTTAAATACCTAGGTATATGACCCCATTAATGGTAACTATATTATTTTTAATGCATCCCAAGTGAGAAAAAAACGCGTATTTTCGTCAGATCTATCTTAGTAATAGCATTTTTTTAATTAAAACTCGTCGAGACGCATTTAATTAGTGTAATTAGTGTCATTCATGAGTTTATTACACCTAGACTCATTCAGGCATAGTGTTGTTATAACCCTACTTATCTAAAGATAGATAGATGTCATAGACCTTTCATATTATTTATTTACTTTCATCGTTAGTTAAAATCAAAACAAATCGTATTTCAAGACAATCCCTCCACAACCCCAAAACATTTCTTGTAAGAAAAGATTTTTTTCTATTGAATCATTTTATTTTACATAATGAATGTTCATACACATATATACACATAATAACGCCTGTTTCCCGTAGGGGTAGGCAGATGCCACTTCTTTCCACTGTCATTCATCTCACTAGTATATTTTTGAAAAATATTAATATAATGTCACCTTTTCAAAGACAGCGCATAACACAAAAACTTTGAAATTAAAGACCTTGTCGTTTTTTAAATCGTTCGAATCCATTCATTCTTTTGCCCACCCTTGTCCGGCCCCATAAAGAATGATAGTAACTCAATCAGATTGTATTTGCGGCCATTCCTCATAGACTAACCGAGCAATATGTCTCCCGGCATTTAGTGCGTCCTTTTGTCTCTGGCTTGTAACGTCATGATAAATGTACGGCGAGCAATGCTTTTGTTTTTAGGGTTCCATACCCGAAGGGTGTAAGGGTTTCTAAACCTCCACTATCCGTATGGTTCTTATAAAGACTATTTATTGCAGCAACAACTAATGACTTAAAAAAGTCATCAACCAAAAAAAAAACTACAAAGAAGACTAAATTCATGTTTATAAATATTATTTGTCTACAGACCTTATTAACTTAATTATAAAGTTAAGAATGCCTGTTTGGCTCGGCACTTAGGATAAATAATAAAAATTGTTTGTATAAAAAATATAACACCCAACTTCTTAAAACAATTTGTGTAATGTAAGGAATCTTCATTCCTGTTTATTTCTTTCCATTTCCCCTAAATCCTAAATGAAGTTAACACCTACCCTCTTACAACAGTCGAGTAAAGGATTTACATCCAATCACCTCAGTTTACGACTTTCAATAAGAGATGGCGTTACTGTGCAACTGAATTTATTGCAGCGGAGTTCTCATTGAAATTACCTGTATTGCGATCCCTCGCGTTTTACACGTGAACATGTATGTATGTATGTATGTGTTTATGTATGTGTGTGTGTGAGGTACGTGAAAGAGGGGATGAATTGAATTCTAGACGCAAGGCAAGGTGATAATTTGTAATGAAAAATATGGGGGTGCTAGGCGGTGGTTTTATTGAAACAGAAAGGACTTTATTGTTAGCACTCATTGGTTAAATTAAAGTATAGTCTACGGTGTTATGCATGTAGCATGTAGTAGTATTATAGAAAGGATAAATGTTACCGATAAAATAATGAGAAACTCCTCCTTTTTTTAAAGTCGGTTAATGAGTTGAAATGCTTGTTTCTTAGTGATGTATATGGTTTGTGTATTAAAAGTGATTTGAATATAAAAAAAATAAATAATTTGAAACCTTTTGTATTACAATTGTTTATTAGTTTAAATTATATAATTATTTATGGAAAGAAAATGTCTGAAAATAGTTTAAAACGCGAGCTTATGTACCAGGCTATCAGAGGTTCCACGTGAATGCGTTGACGAGCGCAGTGGTGTGATCTATCGCGCTTTTCACTAACTTCGCATGGTATTTTAATGTTTAAAGCTTTTCAGGGAAAAGATTAGCTTTTTAATGCTTTATAACAAACAATTTAAGCCATAGCTATGTAATTAATTGGTAAATTCGGCAATTATAAGTTTTGTTATACCTAAGAATCATCGTAATGTCAATTGAAGAAAAAATCTGAAGTTGAATCTACAATGTGTAAATATAATAAACACAACATTACTAAAATAAGAAAACCCTTCTTTTTACACGTAGGTTAAAAAAAACATACTTATGATTGTATTCAGTAGGAATACCAGGTTAGCATAAATGATAAAAGTATTTTCCTACTTTCATAACACTACGCAGTTCCAGATTACTATAGAAACTAATTATTTAAAATATTGGCATGTGCCGCCAGTCTATTATAAATTCTGCGTAACTTTCCGCGGCATTATAAAATTAAACTAAGATATAATAAATAATAAATTAACTTCCATTGACGTCAGTTTGTCATCAACGTCTGGATTTACTTCGAGAAAATTATCCCAATTTATCTACATAATATTAAATTGTCGTGTAATGTATTAGACCAATTTGAATACTTATTTATTTAATCTATGCGCTCGGAAATTAAGCCGAAAAGAGGGCTCCAAAAAGTCTTAGAAACTACTAATCCGATTTTGATGAAATTATGCAATTTTCTTTTAGATTTTCAAAATCAATTAAATATGCTATTGAAAACTAATTAGTGAGTAGCCCATAGTAATTAAATCTAGATTTCACCCACTAACCAATATGCGTTATGTCATCAGGAGTACCAGGCTGACATGACGGGCAGGTGTCCGCGCGCTGATGTATCGCGCACATTAATCTAACATGGCTGACTAATTAGACGCTCTCAGTATTTATAGTGAAACTCTCGTCATTTCTGGGAGCTTAGTCCTAGGGTTTTCTTATTCCTAGTGTTATATACCATGGTTAGGTCATTTTTGGACCAAACAAATACTTTTTCCATTGTACCCAAAAAAAAACACACTTTTCCTCGAAAATTACATTCTTAAATTTTATGCTTAAATTAATAATTATCGTTTAACTAATGGACAACATTAAATAATTCAGAGTAATCTAGAAAACCCACAAAATAAAATAAATTAGACAAACCTAACCGCGGGCAGTAACTATCTCGGTTAATTAAAAGCGTTCGTATCGATCAACTCATGCGCATAGTATATTTATAGACGAGTATGACGTCATCTGCCGCTTACGAAATATTATAGTATAAACATATGGGCTAGCGTGTCATAGGGAATCATCTGGATTGCCCAAACTATGTAGTGTTCGGCTCCCAGTGTGACCGCCAGCTGAGCGCCAGTATTACAGAGCGACTGTCTATCTGACCTCCACAGTTACAAGGGATACAGTATCCCTTGGCGAGAGAAAAGTAAAGAAATACATAAAAAGTGATATATTTGAGTTATATGCTGTCCGCCGGTCGCCATCAAACCACAAGCTATTTATTTATAACCTCGATATAGCTAGATCATTATTTTGACTACCGATATCCCATGAATTCGCTTCTCTGTATGTGAAATGTAGCCGCTCCGTTTAGTAATAATCATGTTTCGTAAAAACATGAACTATTTGCTTTCTCGCTTTTTTTATTTTAATGAAGCTTTACATTATTTCAAAAGTCTCTGGAATAAAGTTGGCTTAAATAAATATTTTTTGGAAGACACCACCTAAAATGCTTTATTTAAAGGCATATTTTATTACATAGGAATATTTTAATGTCAAAAGCCAAATAAATGACAAAAAAAATAACCTCCTTTTTAAAGTCGGATCAGTAAAGACGGAAGAAAACTTTTTAATTAAAGTTTAAGTAAGTGCAAACTTTAATTTTCACTGCTATGTACCAGAATAGCAGTAAGTGAAGGATACATTCTTTCATTACATCCTTCAGTGACATACGTGTTAATAAGACTGACAATTACTTTTAAGAACAAATTAAAGATTTCATTAGACGGTTGTCGACAGTTACCTTAAATATGTAATACTTAAAAATATACTCTATGTGACTCGTCTTTAAGCTTACTTTTCATTAATGCCTTTAGTTAATAGTTGAAATGTTGCACTTATAATGTGCTCCACGTTTTATGGTATAAACGAAATTGCATTAACAAACTCCCTCTATTTTAAAGTCGGTATAAAACGTGCTTAAAAGTTAAACTTTATAATATAATGCAGTTTCACCCCTAATCTCGATTGAATGGGACCAGGAAAGTATGTGGAACAGATAAGGCATGCTTGGCACTAAGACACTGGGGTGGCACTTGATGGTACTTTAGTGTCGATAAAGCGCCCTTAGTCTGCTTAGTGACAGCTTGACTGTAGAGTCACCACACATAGCGGTGGAGCGATATTTAGAAAAAGGATAATATTTTAAAACATACACCACCTACTAGTTATGGTACCCTGGTAGTTGAAACACATTTAAGGAAGGCTCAAGAGCAACTTAACTTTGAGATATTCTTAAAAATAAAGGTCCTTGTTTTCTTTATTTACTTACACACATTCAAATGAAAAAGACTGCAAAATACTTCATATTACATTTTTTAATAAAATAATTAATTACTTTTAAATTAGTCAATGCTCGTTCTCTGTATGAGAGGCCTGCAGTGGGACAGTTACAGGCTGTTTATTTTACTTTTCCTTCAAACATAACATTATGTTTTTCACATGGTACACCGCCCCATTTTTACAACCAAGTTTTATTACAACTTCGGTTCAGCCAGCGCAGACATGTTTACGATGCGATTATTTGCATGTAACCTTAACGCAACCAAACGATCCGATCATGTATCGAATCTCTTTAAAAAGGTTAGCAGAAAAAACATAGGTATTTTATACCAATACCATTCTTTGAAACCCAATAACTATTTATTGAAAAACGGTACATAGTTTGGTTGAAACACTCAAACATTTGAGACTTTTATAATAAGATAAACATATTTTTAACAGTAAAATCTTTGTATGTATGTACTATTTAATGAACAAAATTCTATAACTTAGGATTAATTTCTTAAATACTTAAATTAAAAGGTGTCTGTTAAACTCAAAATGTTATTAACCTTTCGAATAGTAATTTATGCATCTATCAATAAAATCTTAAAACGCTGAATTGACTCAAATATTTGTCTTTTACAAATAATAAACACTTGAAAAAGACTTACAAGCATTATGCAGTGTTAAAACCGTGTAAATATTACAAATAATCACAAAAATACACCTTATTGCTTTGTTAATAAGGACTTTTTTAAGATATCCTATAGATTTTAAAACCAAATCAGTTCTGATCTCGAATCGTGTCGTATCTATAAATATCGCGCGAACGTGCGTCAAGTGCCGCGTGGAGTGGCGACCGACCCTTATGGAGTCCTGCATTATATTGTGTGACGTCAGCAGAGGGCGCCACCGGCGTGTTTGACACTTCAATATCGCTGAGATACTCGCCTTTTAAGATGAAAGGAAGATTAAATTGATTTTATTTTTGACAAAGATTTTTCGCAATTCTTTAGTACCTATTATATGATGTGTCAAAGAGTGTAACAACGGTTGTTTAACCAAGAGATACTGTATCCCTTGTAACTGTGGAGGTCAGACAGACAGTCGCTCTGTAATACTGGCGCTCAGCTGGCGGTCACACTGGGAGCCGAACACTACATAGTGCGGGAAAAGACAACTCTGATGATCAAATTGTAGTTTCAAAGATATTTCGATCATAGTTCGTTTTCTCTATGAGAGGCCTGCAGTGGGACAGTTACAGGCTGGTGTTAACAGCTTCGGTAATGGCGCCCACCGTGGGACCTAGCGTGGTGATCAATGCTCGTTCTCTGTGTGAGAGGCCTGCAGTGGGACAGTTACAGGCTGGTGTTAACAGCTTCGGTAATGGCGCCCACCGTGGGACCTAGCGTGGTGATCAATGCTCGTTCTCTGTATGAGAGGCCTGCAGTGGGACAGTTACAGGCTGGTGTTAACAGCTTCGGTAATGGCGCCCACCGTGGGACCTAGCGTGGTGATCAATGCTCGTTCTCTGTATGAGAGGCCTGCAGTGGGACAGTTACAGGCTGGTGTTAACAGCTTCGGTAATGGCGCCCACCGTGGGACCTAGCGTGGTGATCAATGCTCGTTCTCTGTGTGAGAGGCCTGCAGTGGGACAGTTACAGGCTGGTGTTAACAGCTTCGGTAATGGCGCCCACCGTGGGACCTAGCGTGGTGATCAATGCTCGTTCTCTGTATGAGAGGCCTGCAGTGGGACAGTTACAGGCTGGTGTTAACAGCTTCGGTAATGGCGCCCACCGTGGGACCTAGCGTGGTGATCAATGCTCGTTCTCTGTATGAGAGGCCTGCAGTGGGACAGTTACAGGCCTAACTCTAAAAGTATAACATATGATGTCTAATGATGTGCCTTAAGCCTAAATCGATAGTGTCGTAAGCAGAGGTATAGAAGCCTTGCGACTGTGCGAAGCCTTACCAATGATACGTATTAACTTACCGGAGCCCTATTTTACGGAGCTCATGTTTTTATTGACATACTGTGTAAAGTTCCGTAACCAACCACATTTAAAGAAATGGTATTTTATAATATGATGTAATTTAAGACTTTTATAAACTCATTTAAAAAACATTTTTAATTTGAAGTCAACCGAATATTCAAAACGTCATGCCCAAATTAATATTTGTATATGATACTTATTCCCGTGAATTACATATATTACTATGAACATGCAGCGCGATAGTTTAACGAGTAAAAATTACGAATATAGGTTCTAGGTATACAAACTGTATTCCGATACTTGCCTAAAAATCTCAGAAACTATCTTAACCCATTTTCTTTAAGTATACACTTTTAATTAAACTCAGGGTACTGTGCTTATTATCAAAACTAGTCCAGTAAATTTTAAGTTTTCTAACTACAGAACAGTCTATTCTTTACTTCTTAATAATAAATTACTTTAAAAGAAAAGGGCTCTTGGACTGACTAGTTTTCCAATTATTTCTATTTTAGTTTTATTTAGTTTATAATTCTTCCTATTTCTTGTGTAGGCCTTAGTTTTTATATTGTTGTATATTATTTAAACCTTAATTTCTGTAATAAAACAATTATGTGTCACAATGTCATCCTAACACTGGCCACTGCTGCCCTGGTCGAAATGATAATGATTACCATAGAGCCATAAGACATCACTCTAACGCCAGCTGTGTGTGACACATGTATTACACACACACATGCACAAGTAATGGCGCCCATTTGTGGGAATGATGCGGTTTCTAATGCAACTGACAGGGATGGAGATATTATATGTATAGGGTTATCTCTTTCATGAGTCTAAAAGGAGGTTTTATGTCGAAAATATAAAAAAAAAACATCGGATGTGAAGACTGCCTCGTTGGCCTAGTGGTGCTAAGCGCGACTGCTACGCTAGAGGTCTTGGGTTCGATTCCCGAGTCGACCAAGGTGTTATTGGGTTTTTCTATGAAATTCTCAGTAGCAGGTCGGAGTTTGGATTCGTGCCCGGTTAGTGGCAATAGGCTCGCCCCCTATTATATGGGATCTAAACATATCGGCGAACCGTGGGTGTACAATGGTACACCTACCGCTTCGGGGATACAGGCGTGATGATATGTTATGTTATGTTATGGATGTGATTATTATGGTAACAAATATGTTTTTAAAATTGTAAAGCTAAGTAAATGAACAGTAATGAAAATGCATTTTTTTATTTTCCTGAGAATTATTATGATGTTTTTTTCTTCTTTCCTTTACTTGAACTTATGGAACAGAGATTATCAACATCAAATTCCTGTGAGACAAAAAAAAAGATAAAAACTTGGTTTAATTGTGACAATTTTCTTGTTTGTGGTCAATTATAATACAATTTTAATAAAATTAAAATAAATTGATGTAATATCATAATACCGGCCTGTTAATGTCCCATAACTGGGAAAATGCCTATTGTATGGAAAAAAAACAATCGTTTGCAAGACAGAGTACATGAAAAAAATGGGAACGAACTCTAAAAATGAAACAGGTAACCATGACAACGTATTTCAGTTATTTCAATACATTTCGTATTGATTGTGTCTCAGTTCTGAAATATTTTTAACTTGCTGCAGAATAAATAATGTGCGGGCAACGCCGGGGACTAAAATAGGTGTAAAGCCTTGTGCGAGGGAGATGGGAATAGGTGACCCGGATAAACGGAAATAGCCGATGTTAGGACTTTTGGCAGTTTAGAGTTATTTGGTCTAGAAATGTTTTGATATTTGCCTTTTACAAGAATAAAGATTTTTTTTATCTAGATTTTTGAACACTTAAAAAAGCTATTTAGTTCTTATTTTTTTTTTTTTATATTTAATATGGATACTAAGAAAAAATAATAAATAAAATAAATAAAAATTGTTTATTCTTCAACCATTGAACTTTACAGTTAATCTTACGCAGGGCCCTTCTTTTAAGTAATAATGTACTTGTGCTAGAAGGACCCGCTCTTCAATAACAATGGTAAATATGGTAAAAGTTATGTACAAGGAATAATTAAAGAATTAATAAGGAGTAGCGTTAACAAAAAACTTAAAAACAAACTTCTAGAATATTAAAAACATAATTATAATTGTAATTAGTATGTGTATGTGTGTGTGTTGTGTGTATGTGTGTGTTGTGCGTGTGTTGGCGTTTGTGGGTGTGTGTGTGTGTGTTAGTGAATGTGTGTGCTTGTATGTATAATATTAACCTTAACTACTCATTTAAATGTAAAAACAATTCTGTATCTTCGTACGGTTTTGGTTTTAACCATTCAATAAGTGCTTTTTTGCAATCCCTGTTAGATAGCGGATAGATATTTAGTATTTTGTTTACTTTATTATACAGGTATGCTGATTTTGAGTAGAATTGTCTTTGAGCATATGTTGTTTTAACAATTACTACGGGGGCTACTAGGTATTTTCTTCTTTTTTTTTTTTGAGTATGGGCATCATAAGGGAGGGCTTTGTGTAGTTTTAAAAGAGAGTTTAATATATATATAGCTTTCTGACAGTAAGAAGGTCACTAACTGCGTACAAATCTTCTGTAGGGAACCTGAAAGGCTTGAAGTACATCACCTTAATTAAAGATCTTTGAGCTCGCTCTAGCTCAAGGAACTTTGTCTTTGTTGCACCACCCCATATTGGTATGCAATAGGTCAAAATTGATTGAGCCAGAGAAACATAAATTTGATTTAGGAGCTTTTTATTCATAACATGCCTCAATTTTTTAAAAATCCAGATAAGCTTTCGTGTGCGCGTCATTACCATATCTATTTGAGGATGCTAGGAAAGACGCTGGTCAACTAATATACCCGGATATTTTATGTGAGAGACTTTTTCAATTTCCTTACAAGAACAAGTTAGACTAGTAATGTTATTACAATTGTGAATTTTAAGACTAAAATTACTTTCTGGTTGAGTACTACTGTAATTAGTGAATGCAATATATTTTGTTTTAGAAACATTAAGTGTAAGAAGATGAGTGTTTAACCAGTTAGTGATTGTAGAGAGACCCTTTTCAGCATATTGATACACAGTGTCCCATGTATCACCAAAAAATACGACGGCTGTATCATCTGCGTAAGAGAAAATACGCCCATTTTCTGGAATTATGTTGCAAAGATTATTTATATAAATTAAAAACAGAGTCGGACCCAAAACGCTGCCCTGAGGAACGCCATAAGTCACGTTTGACTCTCCGCTAACTTGATTTCCCACTCTTACTCGTTGTCTACGATCGTTAAGATATAGTCTTTAAGTAATGCTAACGGATTCCCTCTTATACCTATACCTTCTAGACTATTCACAAGTATGGGAATAGAGACGGTGTCAAAGGCTTTTTTTAAATCGAGGAAGACAGCTAAACCCTGTTTTGATATTTTCCTTTTACAAGAATAAAGATTTTTTATCTAGATTTTTGAACATTTAGAAGAGCTATATAGTTCTTATTTGTTTTTTTATATTTAACATTGATACGAAGAAAAAAGATATCAAAAAGTATTTTTTGTTAGTAACCGACTTAAAAAAAGGAGTGTGTTCTATGTTCGATAAACTATTATTATACTGTCTCTTATTATTATTTTTTTCTGTACTGGATTGTTTTTGATAACCCCTCAAATTGTTTTATTGTTTGTCAATAATGTCAATATCCCGTGCCTACACAAGTACCAGGGCCACATAAACTGCAGAAGCACTACAGCACGATATCCAAAGTAAACCCGGTTCAGGGCTAGTATATCATTAAGCACGCCAACAGCCTTGTAGATGGCGTAGCAGATGCGTAGACACGGCCGTAGCAGCTACGCCGTAGACATTATGCGGACATAAATAGCTACGAGCGCCTCGCCGATTTGCTTGTGGTTTTAGTATGTAGTTAAGGATTATAGGATGTTACGTATTACATATCTTCGTAAATATATCAAACACAATTAAATTATTGCTCCTTTTTTAACCATTTACTGATATGTACCTGATCTAAATACAGACTCTATTAAAAGGAAAATAAAATGTGTCCTTTAGAATCAAGTTTTAACGATAACCCAAAATGGCGGATACATTTCGTTGTAGAGAATAATCGTTGTTTATGATTTTGTACCAAATATGTTGCCTAATTTATCACATTTTCTTAACTATCATAAAATAATATACAAAATATTAATAAAATGACTACAGACAAGTTACCTAATACATTATAATAAACTGGTACATGATGAAGGCGAGTACCAGGCGCGCAGACCTTGCGAGAGGTGTCGCGTTACCATTGTCGACCGCGGGCGTCGGGTGACACGTTTTGTGTTCGCTTTACAAATACTTGCTTTATTTTACTTACGTTCTAGATAATGTTAAGTTTCATGCAAGAGACAGTTTACAATTGCGTATAATGTACTAAATAGGGGACATTTCTATTGAAATACAGAAGACTTGGAAAAAATATACCTATTTATTTCAATCGTTTAATTAAAATAAACATGAATCCATGAATCAAATAAAAATTACCACCAATTACTAAACGTGCCATCTCACACCTAACTTTTTTTAAACTGATTGAACTGACGGATAAAGATTTATTTTTGAGTTCTAAATAGGCAAAATTTTATTAAGTTTATTATCATGGCCATTTTTAATTTTAATCTGATTTAACATTTTTATGATTGTTTTCGAAACCTTTTTTGTGTCTACTTTTTATATCCACTAACATTATACCAGGCGCCCATAAACCGGGCGGAGTTATCCCAAACTTTGTCAAACTCAGTGGCTATTAATAACGCCTGCACGGGAACGGAACCCGTCACCCGCAGGAGAGGCGTGTCGGCTCATCTATAACGCCTCTGTCACACACAGCTCTGTCCGGGCAGTTTATACTGTATTGTTATAATTGGTAATTAATTGACAACAATTGCAAATGGCCGACCAGGAAAACAGTAACTTGCTTCAAAAATTATACAGAGGAAAGAGTGTTGGGGTTTTTTCTTGCCTTTATATTTTATTATTCAAATTAAATAGAAAACACCTAAATATCTTTTAGAAAATAAACCAAAATCGATTAAATAAAAGTATCTGCAAGACACTGAAAATGGTATCAAAAATTACCGTCAGGCAACTTTCAATCACATTCAATTAAAATAAAGTAAAAATTACATCGAGAAATTTCATTTGAATACTTCAAATTACCGTTAAGCTATATTCCACTTTATTACCTAAGACATAGAGTGGCAAATTGAATGTAGCAATGAAGCTTTAATAAGAAAACGTTTATGCTAAATGATTTACGGCTCTTTGGTGTAGGTATTAAGGTGTAAAATTGAATGGTGTGTAATAATTCATAGGATGTAGCCTATAATTGATGGAAATGAGGCAATTAGCAATCTTAATTACTTTGTAATATAATATCAGGCTTTCTTAGTAGAAACGTAGGTAGGTAGTACCACTGGTACAGTGCCTAGTAATAGACTTGCCCACTGCAGGGTAAATACATACCTCTTCTTAAACATGATATCCTGGTACGTTGAGGTGGTTGAGTCTATAATTTAACATTTTAAAAGAGCTAAAGGCCTACTTGAAATAATTAAATAAGTATATTTTCATTTTATTAGTTAGAGTTGATAATTATCTATCTATATATTTATGTATGCATACATATAATATGTTTATATGAGAAAGAAACCATTTTTTAATCCTCATCTCAAATTTGCGTAAATTAATGACAGGAATCATTAAAAATCTCTAAATTAACCTTTTCAATACACAGTAATTGCATCAATCGGCCTTTATTACCTTCCTCTTAATGCATTGTAACTGTTTCTTGATAAAAACAGTTAGTTTCGATAACTTAAATTCCTGTGACAAAATTGATATGGAATACGGTATTGATTTTATTAATAAAGATATCGTTAAAACAACATATTTTATAACGATAAATTTATGAAAATGATAAAACTAAAACACACTCGAAATTAAGTTCTTTTTAAATATAGCAACATACGTAAATACTTATGGTAGATAAGCTTACTGCACTAAAAATTATTGTTAATTTATGTAAAAATTGTCTTAGCTACTCGTGATCAGAGGGCTGTTTGTTCCTTGCACAGAGAATCGGCATAGCCATTCAACGTGGCAATGCTGCCAGCCTTCTGGGCACTTTCCCCGCCATTGACAAGGATGACGATGAGTTCTTTGACGCCTGTTAGTTTTTATTTGTGTAAGTTTTAATTTTAGTATAGCTTGTTAGAGTTTGTTCTTGTATTGGATTTAATTGTAGATAATAATAAAATATAATAAACTTGTCTTTCATAATATTTTTTTTCTGTATTATTTGACGTTTAACACTTGCCATCCGCCATTTTAAGTAAAAAATCGTCCTCGTTGTCTTGTTCATGTAAATAAGATTCTCGGAAGGCGGTAGAATATCTTATTGTATGCTAATTTAGTAAAAACTCGCGAAGACGCCGCTAATCGCTGGCAAATGTAAAATTAATTACAGCGCCATCTGTTGGCGAGCAGATGGAAACTTGGTTTAAATTTATGGTTTTTTGAGTGTAAATTATATTTTTTCTATGATGCTTGACTGTAAAAATATTCTTAGTAGGTATGTCCTGAAAATAATATTTCCTAAAAATATGTGCTATCTGAATAATTTAACAAGAAAAACTTTGTTTATTATTTTTTGTACTGTATAAAAACTCCTTGATTAACTGATATCCTGGTACTTGTACTTCTCCAACGAATAACGAATAAAGTAGTAATATTTACATTATCTGAAAATTACTAAAAGTAAAATTTCTAATGTAAAAAATACATAAAATAACCATTATGAAAGAAAATATATAATAATTTCTTACTGAAAGCCCAGATAAAGCAAAACCGTACTTTTAGGTACATTGTAAATAAGTAAATAGGTACCAAACTAAAAAAACCTCGCGAAAAGACATCGTAGTCACATACGGTGCGTACAGCATCCTATTTGTAGCAAATCCTGTTTTATGTTGATAGACCCTCTGCGTTATGCGCGCCTAGTACCTGCAGGCTTATTGACTTTGTCTTATCCCCTGGGTGAGAGGCAGGAAAATATATCTTGTATGTAATGCTGTATGTCGATGTATGGAAATTGAAAATACAGACATATTTTAAGGACTCCACAGAGACCTTTGATGATTTATTTTTCCGCCAAAATTGAGCGCAGCGGAATCATGAAATGTATGCAAAATCATTTCTTTACAAAAGCAAGTAAACCTAACTTAAAATTGATAATTATTACAACGTTACTAAATTATGTCTATATTTCAGTCACTAAAAGAATGCTTTCCTGACAGGACTATAAATACCTATCACTTATTTGTCCCATAAACGAATAATATCATTCCAAACAATTAATAAGCCAGGATACAATGAATAAAAAAAACGCTTTTTTTATTTCCCCATACAAATAAAGACCACCTGACAGGTGTCAGAAACCTTAGAGTATACATAAGAAACTAGAGTGAGCCTATCAGAGTTTGAACGTAAGCACTAGTGTGAAATAGTTTGGTCGTGAATTATGTATGAAGATGGAGCTTGCCGTTTTAAAAGATCTATTCAAAACACTAATATTATCCTAACAATGTCAAAACCATCGATATTTTCGTATGTCTGTTCTCGTTGCGCGAAAATTTACTTAAATCAGTAAACGAATGTACTAGATACAGACTAAAAACTGCTCTCGCTTGGCACAAGGGGAAACTAGCGATAATAGCAGTCTATGTATATGTTCAGCACCATTAATTTTGACAGTTTACAATGAATAATAAACACTTTTTTATTTTCCCATACAAATCAAGACCAACTGACATGTCAGAAACGCATTCTCTCGACGTCCTTAAAATAATTGTAATCTCCTATTTTAGTTTATACTAGTAATAATAATAATAATCCAGTCTATAAACGTCCCACTGCTGGGCACAGGCCTCTTCCCATATAGAGAAGGCACGAGCATTGATCACCACGCTTGCACTCTGCGGATTGTCGATTTCAGCTCCCAAATACTAGTACTAGTTATAAATTATTGTTTAAACCTCTGCCTTGTATATCGAAAGCCACCACAAATAATTGAAAATGCATCCAAACAGCATAGATCACTGAATTCGGAAGCATCGCGCGATTTGTTTGCCATAATGCATTATTATCGGCGCATCACATCGCATTTGTGTCCGACTATGTACACTGCATTGAAAACCGAATAGTCTGTGCAATGATTATAGGTATGGTTTAAGCTTCACTATTTTTAATTTACAAATAATAGAGAATATTTGTATGAATTATACTTTTAACAGTATATCTTAAAAAGTACGAGAAAGATTTCAATTTTATCTGCACGTAAGTTGAAGAAAATCTTAGCAAAAAAAAACATGCTATGAAAAAATTGCTACAGCTTAAATATTAAACAATTAGGGAGAAATTTACAATATATTTTAAGCATATTTTGTTTTGAAACCCCAGGTAATAAATAACAATGTTATTTAAATGTTATCAAAGCCAATAAGTAATATTATAATATTACATGCAGGGTGGTATTGATAACCTTCGTTTTTTTTCAACCAGTTAAAAGCAATATATTCCATCATTTCTTTCTTTTCCTTGACACAAAAAACAACAAATAAAAAATCTTGTCAAGTGTGAGTCGGGCTCGCTTAAGAAAGGTTCTGTAGCAAGCATGTAGCTATAATGTAGATTCTTTTTAAACACTTCTGTGAACAAATCAAGCAAAGTTGTTGTTATTTTCTAATTTTGCTGTAGCGGCAATAGACAGACATTCTAGGAGAAAAAATTAACAGTCTATTAAGGTTTCATGAGATTTAGCCCACTGTCAGACAAACAGACCTACAGAGACAGCTTAAGGCCTTCTTACAAGTAGTTACGGAACCCTAAAAAACCAAGTAATACAACCTCAAAACTGATTATCCGTTTATTTAGTTAAGTGGCATGTTCGTCCACCATTTCCTTGGTGCACTGCAGCGCGCATCACTCCGCGTCGTTATGTGACCCTAGTACCGCGGCAGACGCACGCGAGCTGGCGATATCTCTGCCGCTCAACTTATTGATTTAACTGGTAACTAAGTTTATTAAGAAATTCGTTGAGTTTCAGAAGGTTATAGAAGTTTGGGCTTTTATTTTGTATAGATTGGATTTTGTTAGCTTTGGTAAAACAATAGTATCTAGGTGTGTAGTAGTAGTATATGCTTTTATATGTATAAAAATAAATAATAACATCAGCCAATAAACGTCCCACTGCTGGGCACAGGCCTCTTCCCATATAGAGAGGGCACGAGCATTGATCACCACGTTTGCTCATTACGGATTGGCGATTTCAGATCCCAATTTTTAGAGTTATGTGTACTAGAAATAGAACTAAACAAACATATATTGTTACTTTTCTCTATTTTAAAACTTATTTTTTGAGCCAAAGTTGTTTTAAGAAATACACCATTTAATTAATATTTTTATACATAGTATAGTTAAAGTTTTCAGAATTTACATCTTGTATAAGAATAACTTACCTAATTAATTATTTGAGTTCATATTTCATCTCCCAAAATAACATAAAACAATTTATAAATTTAGTTTTACACAGAAATTGTTATAAGTTTCTATGAATGCTAAATCCAGGTATTCTCCCGATGTTTTCCTTCACCGCTATTTCATAATAATTTCATATAGTTGTTACTATCATGAAAAATAGAGCGTTTCTTAGGATATCGGCTGAGCGGAGTAATTCCAGCGAACCGCGGGATCCCAGCCAATAAATAGCGAATGAGAACACAACTCGTTTGGTACTGAATACACAAGCTCTGTACGGCTTGGGTCACACTGATGACATATAGCGAGTTTAATGGTAAAATATTTTATCCTCTCCAAAATAATAAGTGGTTTTATGAAGTTTGGGGCGATATATTTAATAGAATATATAGAACACAAGCGTCAACGAACTCATCGTCATCCTTGTCAATGGCGGGAACGTGCCCAGAAGGCTGGCAGCATTGCCACGTTGAATGGCTATGCCGATTCTCTGTGCAAGGAACAAACCAGCCCTCTGAACACAAGTATATTATGATTGTATGATAATACGATTTTTGAAACTTGATATTATATTCATGTATAGAACTCGACTACTAGTAATTGATTCAGCAAGGTAAAGAAAATATTGAAAGGTGAAAAAATCGCTTTCAAAATCTTTTAATGGTTAAATAGGAAAATATTTCTGCCCTTTGCAAGGTCTTATGTAATATATCAGCCTGCACTCGCGTTACAACGTTCTCCCGCTCACCGCCCCGCTACCCGCTGACAGTGGGACCTCGCCTCACCGCTAGATAAGGGCGGGGGTATAAATCGCGGGTATCTCATTATGCCGGCACTCGCTACTCGTTCATCCTACTGTTTGGCCTGGACTAGCATACGATTAGTGCTGTACCTAACTAGCTGTATGTGTTGTCATGTTTTCTGAGGTTTACACTCATATTTATATGTTAGTACAACTATTTACAACGCGAATGTACTCCGATGTGAATTCATTTACTCATAGATTCAGTCTATAGTTTTATTTTATTGTTTAGAGTTCCAATTAAGATATTAAATGCTGCAAACTGTATCCTAAAACCAATAGTGAGTTTTCGATTGTGAAAGTAAAATATACTTTTCGTTAGTAAATAAAACAAGAGAAGTAATTTGGCTGTTACTATTTTAAAAATGATGGACAGATCCGTAATTTTATTAAAAGAGATTTTTAGAGAAGGTTTTTTAACTTGAAACTAAACATTCTTATTTCAAATAGATTTTTGGATAAACTTAATCCGTGTTTAGTTATTTTTACATGAAATACAAATTGACAGTTATAGGAATATCCAGAATCTTATTTTTAACCAATGGATGACTGGATATATAACGTTTTTATTATTATACACGAGCCAATGAGAGGTAGATATACTTAATCATATGGACAAATACACCTTTTATAATGGTACCTAACCTTTAAAACAGTAAACAAACCCTATGGATAGCTTTATTCAGAGTTTATTAACGATATTCCCATCCTAAAAGCAAAGTGATAGCCACCCCAATTACCAGGGCCGCATAAATACGAGGAGTTTTTATATTGTACAGGAAAACCAGAAGGATCACGGAGTAGATAAAATCTTTCATTTTTATTTTCTGTTTTTAACCGAGATTGCTTGTTACCTAAGTGTTTAATATTTAAGTATTAAAACCTAAATTCATAAAAGGTTTGATTTAAATAAGTTGTCTTCTATGTTACTGAGAAAAGTGTCCGGTATAAATGGATTGCTTCTTACCATAGTAACATAAAATAACGAAAAGCCTCTCTAAATGGATATGACCCCCACCCTAAAAAAATATATTGGTTCTATACTTTACAAATACATAATTATGAATTGTTTTTTTTAATACAAAAATCGCTTTCGTTCCCATGCACCACACAGACTGGTATTTCTGACACCTCCCAACATTGGCGCTGTGTAAACAGCGTTCGGCGTCAGTCTGTCTGGTGATATTGATTGCGTGTGTGCCAGACTGCCTCTCGCTGTGGGCAGAAATAACTGACGTATGTAAGAGATATCAATTATGATGGGTGGCATGTCTTGTAAGGTTTTATTTTACAGATGGTTTATTATACGTTAGGTTGATTACTGTTTGCTTAAATTGTAAAGGTAAAAATAAAGTTGAAAGATAGTGTAAACACTGAATTATAATTATTCTTCTAGGTATACAATAATTTGTTGATAAATTAACATTTCTTAAGTTTTTCAAGAATTTGTCAACTAGTTATTTTAATCGGCTCAGCTATGACAAACAAATCGAATTGATTATAGCTTATTGCCTTTTGAAGATAGCAATTGAAGGTAAACTTTTCAATAAGGACCTCCTACTCTAAGCAGTTTATCGCTATTCTAGTGCACAAATATTATTTTCCATATTTTAGGCAACTGGTGAGCGCAACAACGGTGCGGCTCGCTGACTGATTTATATTTAAACCTGACCCTTTTCCAAATAATTGCGGCTACAAACCTCTTAAATACAGATGACTTTTATCTCACAATATATACCTATCGTTTTATCGTAATAAAGCTGTTAAAACTCAAACGACAAACATGACGTCACTCACGGAAATATAAAAAGCGGACTTATCAATAATGCGCCGGGACCCGGGTATGGTCGGGTGGACCCGGGCATGGCCATTAGTCCCGGGCGTTACCCGCACGCGGCCATATCCGGGTGCATTCTAATCCGGTAGCAACATGGCGCTAATGTTTGACAGCTGTCGGTATACGATCGCGGGATATTTGTAAAACACGTTGAAATCACACCGGCGGCGGGTAAACGATATTTTTGAGTGATTTGATAAAATTTATTGATATTTGATGTTGGGGACCTTTTTTACAAATATTTCAAATCTCATTGGATTTGGTCAAATACGTATATGAAACGAATGCCTATATCCTTTTGAGTTTCATGAAAGAGTGTTTTTTCTATAATAATCTCATTTTTTAAATTAATTATTATTAATTAATTAATTAATTTAAATAATTCTTCAACACTACAAAACCTAGCAAATAGACGAATGAAACCATGAAACATAACTAAAAATCTATAATATTTTTTTACTTAATATCAACACCGACTCAACATAGCAAATTATTTTAAGATGTGATTTTCTTCAGCTGTTTTACCGATTTCTTTTTCCTATACACAACATTATTTATGCATATATGTGTATTCTGTAGTACTTAGATTTAAGGGTATTACATTGCCCAATGACCTTGAAGATTTGAGCTTTGTACTAGTATTTTTTATTCTAGCGCCACCTACCGACCAACGATCATACTACAATAAAAGAAAGTGCAGATTAAGCAGTGTCGCAGATGTGTCGCAAAGTTTTCATCATTTTTGCCTATTTTATTCGCTCTCTGAGAGATCTAATGTTATTCCTCTAGTTTTTGTTGTCTTGTAAGAGGATCTGCCTACATCAAAATCAAAATGTATTTACATATAATAAGAACTATACGATGCACTTTGCCTGCTGACTTAGCTTTCATTCTAACAAATTATACAAGCTGAAGGTCTGATGATGACCAGGTAAGTGCTTATTGGTTCTCAGTAACGGGAATAGTTAGGAGGACCTAGCTTTCAACATTTATCTTTGAGAGCACGGGTGCTAGTACATGATCAATTTTATAATAATAATTAATTAATGGAGTCAATGAAGAAACATCACCGATCTTGATGATAATTTTTGTTTAGGTGGTTTTTTAACAAAATAATATTAGTAATCTCCAAACTATTTTAATAAATAACTAAAAATATTATTTTTAAAACGTATAGGTACATATTTAACCATCCATAATATCAAGAAATATTTAGATACTTTTATACTTATAATCATACAAACATGAATTTTAGGCTCCGTCATACTTGCGAAACGAACAAAGGGACGGGGCGCGGCGAGGCTCGTCGCCGCGTCGGCGCACAAAACATCGAGTCGCGCGAGCCTCCGTTGCCAATGCAATAGATGCGCGCGCGCCTCCTTTGCGCGCGTTGAAGCCCTGCCGCGCCGTTTTGGCGCGCGATAGCTAGTGTAGCTAGGGTCACTACTGTACTTACAAATATTTATATGTATATCGTACTTTACTATGTTATATTATTTGATTATATTATACTTCAGGTAAATAATCATTGATGTTTATTTGGTTACATATTTGTATATCGAAAGTTAAAATACCTACGTTTAAAATGTCAATTTTCAAATCATCGAAAACATAAATATCGAATAACCATAATAATATAACCGATTACAAAAAAGAACCGAATATAAGTCTTAAATATGGTTTTCTTATAAGCTACACGGGTAGCACCAGCAAATATAATAACGAAGGAATCATTAAATTCGGTTGACCCAGTCGAAGGTTCTGTGATAACGACCCTTAAAAAAAAACAATAGCATAGAGTTTTTATAAATCGGTTAAAAATTAAAATTGTTTAGATTTGACTTGGAATACTGTTGAATATAATTAACGTTATATGTACAAAATAAATATAAAAATATACATTTTGTAACATTTATAAGTTTATATTTTATTTTACTAAGTCTTATTTTATCAAGCTTGCTAACCCTGCCTGTAGTTACGCACACAAGAGCGCGCGTCCAAAATTACAACTACAACTTTCGTTTGGCTGAACCGATTTTGATAATTGTTTTTTTATTCGAAAGCTGGTGCTTCCCACACCACTTGAAATAATAAGAAATAAATATAAGACTTATTACGAAGCGGTTTTTAATATAAGAATTATAATTTTCGTTGAAATAAAACTACTTTTACGGATTTTATCGCGGTTTGTATTGAGATTTTGGGTCCGGGCGTTTCGACACCTTTGCAAGTAGGTATCATGGTCACAGGCATACTGTGGTGGAGTTCGTCTTGAGGGTTTATGTTGCTCGTTTACTTTCGTAAGTAAACAAAAGAAATCAATATTATCTTAGAGATTTAAGTAAATGAACAAATTTTTTGCGCTTACATTGCAAACGCTGGCTGAACCCTACGAGATAGATCAAAATAATGTACTACAATATTGTGCACCTTAAAAAGATCTACAAAAAAGTCCGCGATGGCATATGTCTATCTCTTGAGGATAACCCACAATAACCATTTTTTATCGTTTATTTATTATTTATTTACGAAAAAGCGATTTTAAGCTATACAGTATTAATCCTTATCCAATTAAGTACCTTTAATAAATTGTGCATGTAATATAGATCAATATTGCCCTTTACAGCATGTAATTTAAATGAATATTTTCGAAGATATTACCAATTTAAAATGCAGGGACATCGCGGTTGCGGCGGTAACGGCCGGGGGGCCGGGGGGCGCGTGCCTATACCAAGTAGTGTGTCGAAGGCTGTGCTTCGCACTACAGAACTTTATGATTGTGTAGATATATAGTGTAGGTATCAGCGTTGCACCCGAGCAAAGCCGGGGCGGGCCGCTAGTAACTTATAACTTACATTGGCGGTCATAATAATATGTTCCTTCGATATTTTTAATTTTTCGATCTTTTGAACATTGAATTTTTACCCGTAGGTATTTTAATTTTCGATATTAAAATATGTACCAGGTACCCTTATTTTTATTTTGCAGGGTTTGTTTTTTAAACACACTTTTCGGTTCAGAATCGATAATAGTTTCGAAATATAAAGAAGATCATATTTTTACATATTTTTTTCTATTTACCACGAAAGAAGTATAGAAAGCTAGATAGGTAACAATATAGAAACACATAAATGAGGCAGTGCGCGCACGCACACAAATAGGTACAAAATAGGTACCAGCCGACAGCTTCAGCGAGGTCGTTGAACTTATCGAGTACCTATAACGACTTATATTTTTTTTTATGACAAATTTAAAATAACTCCACAATAAAATAATCATCAAGGTGAAATGTTCCATTGACTCAAAAACAATAAAAAATAAAATCACTAGAAAATAATGTACTATTTATGGTAGGTACTAACTAGAGCTCGGCCACGCTTCACCTTACATTTATTCTTATATTTAGGCATAGTTAGGCTTACTCTATGATAGGTTCAATAAACTAAACGGCATTAAAAACTACTTTTTATATATTTACAAACGTAATTGCTGTTGTCTTATTACGAAATATTTATATTTATACTATTTACAATATGATTTCATTCAAAAATCATTCAAAACGAGTTGTTTTAGTTTTTATTTGGAAAAAATAAAGCGCGTATGGTCCACCCGTCACAAGAGTCATCGAGACACTGTTGTGTCGCGTCCCGCGTACGCGTCACAGGCCGTAGCGGGGGTGCTCCAGCGGGGAACTGGCTTGGATTCGGGTTTTTATTCATTATTAAGAAATGTGAGAAGAAATAAGAAAAAAAAAACAATACAAATTGTAAAATACGTCATTACCTATTTTATGGTACAAAATTCACGCCAAACTATTCAGCCGTTACAGAGAAAATTTACAATTTACGTTGAAAAAGGCACCATTTAAATATTTTTTCTTCCAAATTTGGGAAAGTTTATCAATATTTTAAACAATACGATGTATTTGTGACACCCTTAAGTATACCATATATTTTTCATGTGGAAAACGCACGAGAGGATTCATCTACAATCTTCTTTAAAGTTACAGTGTTTTTGGAATTTGAGCGCGGTAATCCCCTTAATATCTACTCCTAAACCATATCTAACTGTTAGTGAGAAATGTATTGACAGTAGTTATCTGCGATCACATCGCGAGGTTTACGAGAGCGCGTGCCGGCGAGCGACGCCGCGGCACATTACTGCATATTGGATGCTGAGTTACTAGGCACCTCCACCTGTTTATGATGTCCTGGTAGGTGGGGCTGAGGTGGTGGTAGGTTAGATTTATCAAGGAAAGGAAAAAATAAAGATTTTTAAAGAAAGAAAATTAAAAATATCGTGAGACGGTATGATGAAATATTTTTAAACAAAATCTAAGGTTTTTTACGTCAATTTATTTGTCAGTTACCTAATTAATTGCCCATAACATAAATATATTGAACTAATTTGCTTGATTTGAACTTGTTAACAAAGCAGGAAGTAGCAATCCAATTAATTTAGATAAAGAGTTTTGTGTCCTTAAATTAATACCTTACTTGGGATTTATAAATATACATAACAAATACAGGAAAATATCATATTGGAAATTTTAAGATAATGATTTCTTGAACTGTCAGATCTGCGAGTGAATTCATCTAAACATGTCTAAATATATATTTTGCTTACTTTACGATATAACTAAACATTTTATAAACTTCAATCAATGATCTACACCCACGAGCTAATAACCTCATTTACTTTCACTGAGCTAACATAACACCTATTATATTATACCTACATTAGTGGTCCCGACCCATTTCCAAGATGTCTGCCGATGCCGGTCCCTTCCGTCGCATAATTGTTGACAACTTCAGTACCACAATGCTGGCTACCAGGACATCATGAACAGTAGGTACCTGAGTATAGCTTCAGTAACACAATGCTGGCTACCAGGACATCATAAACAGTAGGTACCTGAGTATAGCTTCAGTCACACTATGCTGGCTACCAGGACATCATAAACAGTAGGTACCTGAGTATAGCTTCAGTAACACAATGCTGGCTACCAGGACATCATAAACAGTAGGTACCTGAGTATAGCTTCAGTAACACAATGCTGGCTACCAGGACATCATAAACAGTAGGTACCTGAGTATAGCTTCAGTCACACTATGCTGGCTACCAGGACATCATAAACAGTAGGTACCTGAGTATAGCTTCAGTCACACTATGCTGGCTACCAGGACATCATAAACAGTAGGTACCTGAGTATAGCTTCAGTCACACCATGCTGGCTACCAGGACATCATAAACAGTAGGTACCTGAGTATAGCTTCAGTCACACTATGCTGGCTACCAGGACATCATAAACAGTAGGTACCTGAGTATAGCTTCAGTCACACTATGCTGGCTACCAGGACATCATAAACAGTAGGTACCTGAGTATAGCTTCAGTAACACAATGCTGGCTACCAGGACATCATAAACAGTAGGTACCTGAGTATAGCTTCAGTCACACTATGCTGGCTACCAGGACATCATAAACAGTAGGTACCTGAGTATAGCTTCAGTCACACTATGCTGGCTACCAGGACATCATAAACAGTAGGTACCTGAGTATAGCTTCAGTCACACCATGCTGGCTACCAGGACATCATAAACAGTAGGTACCTGAGTATAGCTTCAGTAACACAATGCTGGCTACCAGGACATCATAAACAGTAGGTACCTGAGTATAGCTTCAGTCACACTATGCTGGCTACCAGGACATCATAAACAGTAGGTACCTGAGTATAGCTTCAGTCACACTATGCTGGCTACCAGGACATCATAAACAGTAGGTTCCTGAGTATAGCTTCAGTAACACAATGCTGGCTACCAGGACATCATAAACAGTAGGTACCTGAGTATAGCTTCAGTCACACTATGCTGGCTACCAGGACATCATAAACAGTAGGTACCTGAGTATAGCTTCAGTCACACCATGCTGGCTACCAGGACATCATAAACAGTAGGTACCTGAGTATAGCTTCAGTCACACCATGCTGGCTACCAGGACATCATAAACAGTAGGTACCTGAGTATAGCTTCAGTCACACCATGCTGGCTACCAGGACATCATAAACAGTAGGTACCTGAGTATAACTTCAGTCACACCATGCTGGCTACCAGGACATCATAAACAGTAGGTACCTGAGTATAGCTTCAGTCACACCATGCTGGCTACCAGGACATCATAAACAGTAGGTACCTGAGTATAGCTTCAGTCACACCATGCTGGCTACCAGGACATCATAAACAGTAGGTACCTGAGTATAGCTTCAGTCACACCATGCTGGCTACCAGGACATCATAAACAGTAGGTACCTGAGTATAACTTCAGTCACACCATGCTGGCTACCAGGACATCATAAACAGTAGGTACCTGAGTATAACATAGATTGACTAGCTTTGACACGTGGCTTTGTCTGCGTTGGTCAGAATTGTCGTTAATGTTACTATTTTAGAGTGTGTTTTGGGTATTTATAAAAATATGTACAGAATACCTTAAAATATTTACAATACTAGAAAAACTAAGCCTACATTAAATAAGAAAAATATATACTAAATAAAACTAAGAACTGAAATAAGGCGTCAAAAAATTCACCCACGTCGCTGTCGACTGGGAGTGTGCCCAAAAGGCTGGCAGCATTGCCACGTTGTATGGCAATGCTTATGCGCTGACCTAGGTAGAAGCCAGCCTTTGGGTCACACGAAGTGTCAACCAGGCGTCTGGATAAATCTTTAAAAAAGAAAGTGTTGGGTTATGTATTGCAAATGTAGTTAAATTATAGAAAGACGATGAGACGAGTTAATGAAAGTATGCTGAGTTGTGCTTTTTCTTCAGTCTTTAATGAATTTTTAATTTGTTTCTATGTAATTATCTCTTTAAAATATAATTTTAGGTAATGTAAAATCGTTTCCCAGTCCAATGAGTCACATATGAATATTATTATTGCTGAACTATTGTGTCTACTGGCGGGACAGTGTTGGCACCCAACGTGGGGCCAAATAATATAATGCGCCCATAACACCTACTTTTTATATCATAAATAATCATAATATAAAACCTATTTCAAGGTTAGTTCATACCACTGGTATTGAAGATATTGCTTCTTAGTATTAAGGATATTATGTCTTGATTATGGGCAGTGGTGGTCATTTACTATCAGTAGAAAAATGTGCCTGTTTGTCATTTATACCATAAACATTTTTCGTCTCTTTGTAAAATAGTGTTATATCGAAATATTTATATACATAAACAAAATAACGAGAGCCAACAGTGGAGAGCGATTAATTAAAACTTGTGAAAGCTCCGCGTTTTGTTTCTGCTTTGTAGATATAATTATAATTGGGCCACTATTTAGTTACGGCTGGTGACTTATTCAACTAGATTTTATATCACATCTATATAAAAAAAAGCAAATACATATAACAAAGATTTATTCCAAATCTTCAAGAACCTGTTACAGTTAATCATCCGACTTCAAAAATAGGAGGATGTTCTCAATTCGGTTGTATTTTTTATAACATGTCTTGCCATAGGTTTTTGCCTTTTACATGTATTATTTTAATATAACTAAACATATTTTAAAAGTCAATTTAGAATAGAATAGAATATTTATTTAATGTTGTTACAGGTATTACAAAAAAATAACAGGTGGTGTACATAAAAGGAATCTCCGTAACATACCCAAAGGGTGTACATTATTGACATAGGTGCAATCACATTTGTTAACAAATTATATTGCTAAACTAACTAAAATAAAACTAAATGACTAATAAACACAATAAAAAAAAATGTATTAGTAACAATAATAAATAATCTGCTTAATGACATTTTTCTGTTAAAAATTCGTTAATACTATAATAACATTTACCAGCTAGAAACACTTTGAGTCTTTTTTTGAATAGTTTATAATTCAAATCTCTTATTGGTAGACACACAGATTCAACAGATTTTTTTATAATTCAGATTTATATTTACAACGGTTGATTCCAAAAATAATAATAATTCTATGAAGCATTGTTATAATAAATATTGAAATGCGTTAAATCCTAAAACATATTAAGACATAAGTTATAAGCCTTTTTCCTATTGAAATTCAATGAAAGAGCTATACAATATTTTGGTATATAGTATTGTCGTATTAAATGATCATTATCAATGGACTAATGACCCCAAAACACAATATTTGATGTTTTCAAGGGTACAACACTTTTGTTGATATAATTATACTCCCCAAATCTACTAATTATGGATAATTACAGATAATTATGTTACTGCTACGAAAGCCATGATAATCACCTCTACGAAGCGTAGCACGTGCTACGGCGTAGGCGTTCTCGGCTACACGCTACAGTGCTACAATACTTGAATCTTTTCAAATGACATTTAGGAAAGTAATCTTAAAAGATGTGACCTAAATAAAATACACGCTTGGTTTACAACATTGGAGACACGCGTATTCGAAATGAAATTCAATAAGTATTGGTGGAATACTCGATCAATAATGTAACATCGCAATGAGAGAATCAGAACTGTGTATAATTTGATTCGCGTCAACAGTAAATTTCGCACATAGACGTACACAAATAGCGGACAGGGCGAACGCACACCCCACCCCTTTCGGGAGAAATCAATAAGTCTGTTGTTTGACAAAAGTTTCCGTGCGCGCCATCTAGTAGCGAGTGACGGTACTAACTTGAGCGGTGCCGCCGAAACGTTTTTGTTTTATCTCGGCAACCAACAGATGGCGTTTTACTCAATTTTGTTTTGTTTGTTTCAGGTATTTACCAAGAAAATAAGTTATGAGGCAGTTGGAAGTTTATGCAGTTAAAGATAAGTTTAGGTTTAAGGAAAAAATACACATTTTTTTAATTATCTTCGAATACATTTACTTGGTCTTCAATCTTCATTTGAAACGTAGGTATATTAAAATTTATTAGGTAATATAAAAATTCTTATCAATAAGATATGGTTAAATAAATAACTTGTAATTGATTTGAAATCAGAACTTAAATTAAAATGAATTTGGCTTGCAATAAATCAGAAATAGTCGATTCCTCACTAAATAGACTAAATAAACTCGACCGGCCCGCACTATTTGCTGAGAAAACAATAAACAAGGAACACATTAAACGAATCGTTAATAATAAACAACCTATTTCTTTGGGGTCCGAACACGGGACCATCGAGATTCGATTAAACTCAGAACATGATTGAATGTTACTAAAAGATTTAATACTATAATTATTTGTCAAGGAAGTTGTAAAAATACTAACGTACAACTAGGGATTTTTATTTATTTATAAAATACAAAACGTAACAAACTACGAACTCTTTAAAATCATGCAATAATTTAAAATTCGTCGTAATTACTCTTGTTAAGGGCACTACTAGCTAGCTACAAACTACAGAAATAGACCTATGTATGTAACAGAGTCCCTCTTAGAATATTAACGTTAATTATTTAATTATTATACCTACACATTTTTAATTGCACCTCAGCGTCATAGTCATCATTAATTTGATAAATATAAATTTTAATAATAAACATAAACATCTCTGGTATTGAAACTATATCATTTTGAGAATATAACAAGCTTTTATTAAAATCAATTTCATCTTTAATTTATAACGGCCATCGAAGTTATCGAAACGTAATTTAAACGCAATAAAAATATCTTTAATGTTTAGAAACAGCTCGTTTACTTGCCATCAAATGTCCATCAGCTAAATATTAATATAGGGAAATAAAATTGTACCAAAATTTATATTATTTACAAACATTAGGGTTTTACAGTGACTTTAGAATGAATACTAAATAGGTCAAAATAAGACCAAATTATAAAAAAATGCAAGGAATTAGTTAATCGTTATTATTGATTTAACATAACGAATATTACGGGTATTTCTTATACCTTCTTAAATGGAAGGAATCAATTAGTCTTAAATAAGAAGAAATGTTACAATTTACAAAAAAAGCTTTATTTTTCATAGTGTAGGTAGCTACTGTTTTTATTATTCAGTTAGAAAGTTTCTTAAACTCGAACTATTCATCAAATTTCTTTACGAATAGAACTTTGTTTTGGTCCAAATAAATTTCAAACAAACAGACAAGCAAGTGCCTCCACATAAATAAAGTCAAGCGAAAAGATAATAAAATATAATGTTTTATCATTAAATACAGATACGCTCTCACAAAAGGCTGCACCCTTTAATGGCACTATAAGTACCATTGTGGCACCGTAGTGTCAGGCGACACCCGCCGAGTGCCACTCCAGAGACACGTCATAATCTGCACACTAACTTGCTAGAGTACTCTCCCTACTCACAGCTATGCTATCAATTATATTACTTTGATTTCGGTTTTATTTTACTTAATAAAATAGACATTTACAAAAATAATAGAGATTAAGGCGAGTGTGAATGGAAAAAGGCCAGGTCACTGGTCAAGAGTACCATCAACCAAAGAGCATGTTTAAGGCAATAACGAAAGTGTACGAAGCGAAAAAAAGTGTCTAAAAATCGTAGCAAGTGGAAAGAAGTGGTCTCTGCCTATCCCCAACAAGGGAATGTGGCGTGATTATAAGTTTGCAAATAGTAGTGGTATAGCGTAGTTTAAGCTATTCAAGCTGCTTGTTCATGCAAAAATGTATAAACAGTAGAAAGTACTTTGTATAAAAGTAGCAATATTTGCGCGAAACTCTGATTTAAACTCTCGATGCACTCGTTTTATCCCAACTAGTCTGCTCGGGATATGAAAATATACATAAGTTTATTTTCATATTACTTATTTTAGGCTCCTTACAAAAAATATTTACAGCACGATTTTCCTAGTTGCCACATTAAACAACCCTGTTTGAACATACCATATCAATATTTGCTACCACAAACCAAAAAAAACTCAAATCATATCCTACCATCGCTATCGCACCGCTTCCACTACTGCACACGCCATGACACCAAGTTCAGTCAGAGCAGACCATCAAACACAGGCGCAGGGGGGAGTGCCAGCCCAGCGGGGGGGGAGGGGCGTATGATAAATGATCGCAGTAGGGATGAACGCACGGCCTTTTTGTGGACCAAGCGCAATGAATTGGAGTTGGTAAGCAAAGTTGTTCAAGTGAAGTCCTGTTAAGAGATTAATTATTAAGTTATAGGTGAATAGAAGCCGGGTACTATGTATTGCCACTAATTATCAGAATTTTGTATTGTTAGTAACTACAAATATGGGGCCATTTTGAAATCAGGACACGGTTTTTTCAGACCTCTGCAGCTCTGGTGCTTGAGTTGTTCCTGGGCTGTAGTTTACTTAGCATCAAGTCAGACACTTGCCCTTTTGTCCAAAATCCAAGCCGTAGCATTTTCAAGACCAATAATTATGGTTATTTCTTGGGTATAACAGGCCAAACTGTATGAGTTTATTCGTTTATAATTAGGTATCAAAAATTACTCATCAATGCAGGAAACAATTATTTAAACCCTTAGGACGCGATGACACCCTAGATGTCGGCACCTTATTCAGCTTTTGTTTAAGAGCTCCATCTACATATTTATCGAATCTTTATGTCCCGGAATATCCATAACGCCGCCATTACGTTTCCCGCCATAACTCGCAGACACAGATCCTCTGCAGCCGATCGTAATTGATGACCACCACGCAGGTCTGCTGTAAAGAGGTTAACCTTTGTCATGTGGGGTAATGATGATTTATAATGGTGGTTAATGAAGTATGACGCTTTTGTAACTTATGATATGAAATATATTTAAAGGTACTTAGTAGAAGAAAAGATTTGTATTTAATTGTGAAAGTTATGTGCAATGTCTGATTTTGCTTGTCGTTGTGTGAATCAGTTATTGAAAGATATATTTTGGGTAATTAAATGACTTCAATTTAACTATCTTTAAAAGGAAGAGATTTACTGAATCATTTAGTATTATTAATAACCGGTCAACTCAGTTTTGAATATCACGAGTATTAGAATAGCGACACATAAATAAAGAAATGTGTTGCAATATATAAAAAGCTTTTCGCTGATTATTTGCAACGCGAACAAAAGAAGCAATGACGGAAGCGTTCCGGATGAGTTCTTCAAAATATAAGGCACAAGTATTCTGGCATACAGCCACAGTTGCTGGCTCTCATCGAATACTACGAATATATACGTAGGGAGGTACACACTTCGTTAAAAGCACTTTAGGCGATTTTTCGCCCGAGAATTTCTACATAGAAAATCGATTGGAAAATCCAGTGAGAATTCTTGAAAACTGTATTGTATTTTAGATGCAATAGTCCAATAGCAAAAAACTCGGCCTACATAGGCGGGGCGAGTCCCATCGCTCGTTATCTTGAAAACTTTCCACTGACGCCGCCATTTTTTTCTTACCACTTCATTAGCTGACAACAGGGATGCCAACCTAATGATACTAACCTTTCAATGTCAAATGAACTCTATCCTATTGTAATAAGGTTCAATTTGCCGTGGTTTTGTAGAGATAAATCGCTTCTTACTTATGTCAAACTCTGGATGACATGACGCGGAGAATTCTTTTTAAAATAAAATCACTAAATCAGGGTGATTCGGTCAGAATTAAGTTAAGTGACTGATAGTTCGATGGGACAGTTTTTTGTTAAAACAGTTAGAAGTAATGACTCATGGGCGCATGTAAGTGAAATTGCTTCGCGAAAAAGCAAAATGGCGCGTCATTTTCGCCTTTTTATTTCATTTGATAAAGGCGGGAGATAGTGGACGCAATTCCGTTTGAGTTCGTGTTTTTTGCTTGTTAAATTTATCATGCTGAGTGTTTTTGTTGAATTTTATGTTTTGATACTGAATTGTATTAAAAACATGAATATTTAAGCTGTAGGTTCTTTGACACGTAGTGAAAGGGTTGCCCTTCTGATTTAGAGTACAATATACTTCGGAATATGTCACGCCACCTACGTAGTGAGTGAAGTACTAACTGTGTTAGACAATTTTAGTTTTTGTTGTAATTTCATTTTAACGATGCTTGCGTATAAAGTAAGTATAGTAGAAAAACATACAATATTAGATTAGAACATAGAAATTCTTAATTGAACGCATTCTAGATTTCACAAAACTAACAATAACTTTGTTCCGAAATCGTTTAGATTAATTAAAAACAGATTGACTTTGTAAACTTTTCCAATAGACTTTTGCTCTTAAGCGCAACTTTTATAAGACAATAACTAAGAAATATTAGAAAAAATCACTGTTTTTGTTTTCTGCAGATGTATCTTAAAATCCAGGTCATCCCATTAGCAACGGCTCATCAATGAAACGCGTCGCTAACCTCTGGAACAAACCTCTTTGACAAACAACTCTTTTGACGGTATTTGCCGGGAAATAGGACGAGCGTGAAAAAGTTAGGTTGTGTCGGAGAGAACAGTATTGAAGCTTTGTGGATGAAATGGGGTTGTGTGAAACACATGGGTTTTGTGGGTGGACTGCTGGAAGATTTTTGTAATGGATATTTTTTTCATACTTTACTTACTAAAAAAAAGCAGAAAAAAATATTTAATTAGAAAAGGATTTTAAGTTCTTCGTGCTATTTTGTGATGAAAATAATTTCTGTGTTTTTAAATACTAATGTGCCAAATAGGCTACGATAGCGATACGATTGCTGACGGCATAAAAAAATGCAGTCCTCGCTACGTTATTCTGTGCTACGATCTACGTAGCGCTAACGTGCTACAGGCGCTACGAGAAGCGTAGCACACCTGCACTTTTCGTTGCTACATGCTACGCATTATGTCTCGATACATCTTAAATACGAGTGATATGCTTTTATTCCCATTTTTTTTAATTTATAATATAATTACTAATAAATATAATACCATCTAGAGGAAAACACAAACAAAAATGGAAAACCTATCCCTTTTTATACGTATTTTTGAATATTTTATTTTTCAGTATAAACGACATACATTCATACTTGTCACACATAATAAGCGACACATAGCGTCCCCATTTCTAGACCAAACAGTTTTTAATACCAACTCTCTTTACTTTGATATTATCATCCTTATGTCAAGCGCATAAGGTCTATTTTTGCGTGTCACAGTTAGTAACAACGTGTGATTGAGCTAGGTGTGGCTAAAACACCCATTATCACACATTAGGCCTTTCAGACTATTTGCTGTTAATGTGTCAGTATTGGGTAGATTTTTCATGACAAATAATTGATACAAAATTTTACAAAAATTGTATATCAATTATTGAATTGAAACTTTGTAAACTGTCTCTATACCAGATGTACTCTTCACCCCTTTTGGATAGATATATCCTTTCGGTAACAGCTTGTTTTATATCTAATATTTTTATGCATAGGCGTTGGCAGAGTTCAAAGATTTTGATACTCAAATAATTTACGTATGTCTATTAATTCTTATCGCATGTTATAATCATTTGCCATACATATGTTATTATTGAAATATGTATAAATAAATAAATATAGTTGTTGATCAATGCAGGATTCGAACCCGAAGTTGGATTATAGAAGTCAGTTTTAGTTACTATAGATTAGTTATTTTTAATAAGACAATGTATTTGTGGATTCAGCCTTTATAGATTAGAATTTAGTGAAATGATAATCAATTACAAGGATTGCAAGCCAGTTAGTTCTTAAGTGGTTGCATGTATATAAATGAAAATGCAATATTTTATATTTTCGATCATTTATTTTTTATATTTCGAGATTTATAATTGTTACTTTAGTAGAATATATTTTACTTCAATCTATTTCTACAAATTAATATAACAGTCATAAACTGTAGTGACGAGAACAATAGCATATTTTGATAAATCGACTAAAATCTATTTCATAGACAATAATAATATACAAGTGGAAAAGCTTAAAAATTACTTTAAATTTTAATTGATAAATCGTTAAATTTTGTAAGGAAGACTAGTTAACTATAAAAATACAATTTTATTTAACCGTGTTGATGATAACTAGTTATATATTTGCTAAAACAAAAATTGTTAAGAAATGTCATAATGTTTGATTTTTCTTGCACAATATGACACGCCCCTTTTGGATCAACCTTAAGCCACCATTTATAAAATATATATTGGCCAACATCGTCCATCGTGTACACAGTATGTAGACTGTAATATTCCCCACAATGGCGCCATGGCAACGCCTTGCTCTCGCCATGGGGCGGGACGTGACTAACCCACCATTTTCCTTCGCTACAAGCCATGGGATAGGCACTCTAAAGTTAAAAGGAAATATCCCGGTATTGACCCGCGAGAGGGCAAGGACCTCTAGCGCCGATCCCCTCTCGCGTTCGTGCAAATTAAATAATAAAGTGGTCGCTACAGATCTAGCTAGATACAGTGATTTAATGTTAGGTTTCTGCGTGTCTGCTGGTCTGAGCTGAAAACTAAAAGTATTAAAGGGGAAGGAAAATATGTGACACGCTTCGTAATATCTTCAATCCGTATCCCTCAGCGGATGAGCAGGCCCTGTATTGATTGAGCTTTTGTCAACTCGCCATAACCCCTACGCACCGGATTATACCCTTTCTGATCAATGAAACGTACACTAAACTAACACGAAACTTAAAGCTCAACTAATAGCACTCCAAAATAAACCTAAATCAAACTAAATAAGACACAATCTCGTCTGATATCGAGTAGAACACGATTCGCGAATAGAAAATGGCCGGAGTTTCAGATGCAGCGAAAAAATGTGGCGCGCATGCGCTCGGCGCCGCTCGATATATGCACCCTCCGGTGATCATGTGTTGGAAGCACTCTCCGGCCGCGGGACTCCGCGAGGACCCGGGATACTACCAGACTACCACTCACACACACCGATACACTTCACACTGCAAAAAATTAACATTATGGGAAACTTAGCAACAGATTCTTCATGTCTTCTCAATTATAACCTGCAAGGAAATGGTTAGTACACAGTTTATACATGAAACAACAGAGCTGGTCTTCTCGTGATGGGTTAGCGACGCCACGGCCCGCTTGTCCCGACGCAGCAGTAACTGTAGGCAACACGTACTGCTGTGACAGGACAATATGGTCGTGACGCGCGAGTGCGGCGGCGGCCCGCGGGCGAGTGAGCCGGGCCGCGCCGCCGCGCCCCGCCGCCCGCCGCCCCGCGCACGCGCCAACCCCGCGCCCCCCGCCCCCGCACCCCGCCGCGCCCCCGCGCCCCCGCGGCACCCGCGCCGCCGCCACGACACCCTCAATGAACGCCCACAATCAACTATCGATTTTCCAGTAAAAAAAATGGTTTAATTCATCAGCACGCATCTTTGGGGTTGTCTATGTTTCCTTGTGGAAGTATTTCACTTTTGAATGTCTGTAGACGATTTTCTTTAGTCTTCACAAGTCACTTGGTCAGCGAATCCTTGAAAGCACGTCCTCAATGTTTGGCCGGTCCAGCCATATCTAACAAAGGCTGCGTAGCAACCAGTTTCCTAAACTACAAGCAAAAATAATGTATGCAAAACCATTTTCAAGTGTTCTAAAACCGACTTCTGTGGCTCACAAATAAAAAATACTTAACAAGCTGCTGTCATTAAAATATTTTTCAATAACAAATGTATGAAAATGCTTTAACTTTCCCAATGAAAACCTTCCATTCATTTAATTTAACTATTACAACCATAAAATACAGCGCTATTTCAAGCGCGCGTCGAGCCTGAAATACTCATACATAAATAAAAATACGTTGAACTACGGAAATTCCGTTTGAAATACCAATGCATCTACACTTCCCAGCGAAAATACATATTCAATTGATAAATATTGCCACTACTGTAATATTGACCTCACTGAAAATACTCATCGACATTATTTATTTACAAAAGCGTCGACGTATCTCGTTATTCCTAGAAAATAAAATAGTATTTCTCTTTTCCCAAATAATCATAATTTTTCGTTAAAGTCTTACTTTCATTCACCTGAGTACTATGGCTTACTGCTTCAATAATAATGCTTAAGATAATGCATTGCGTGTTTTCTGCCAGTCTTCATCCTGCGACGTAAGAGGTTCGGGAAAGTAGGTTAGCAAGGGGCTCCGGCGTCGTCCTGGCAACAGCATCTACTTGCGTGCTGTAACACCTTATTACTTGACAATATGTGTTCATACAAAATTGTTGCTTTTCCGGATGACTTCACATTAATAAAAACATCGAAATATACGATTCTGGCAACATTAAATGGTCAGAAACAGTAGTAACCCAATGAACGCCAGAATTTGTAAGTAGAAAAGCTCTGAAGAAGAATAATGCAAATATATACCATAAGTCTGAAAAAACGGAAATCTGACGCTACCGGTGAGAATCAGTTTTGAGAAATTAAACTATGAAAATTGTAGTTTAATTAATTTTAGAGTTCTAAAAAAATATTGTAGCAATAACTACTTTATATATCACACAGCATTTAAAAGAAATATAGTAAAAATAGGTTAGTGTCTAACATAACTACACATTTTGCAATATAGCGAAAATAAGAATAAAGCTTAAGCCAGCAGCATTATGAAAGATCACGAACTCACCCGCTTGACCCCTATGGAAGGAGAACAAAAACTTACTGTGGCTTTAAATTACATAACATTATGGCCTTGTTAAATAAAAAGAATATACGTAATAAACTTATCTTCGCAGAAAATATCAATTATTATTTATTTTGACAGTTTTTTGAATAAACCATAGACAATAGAAGTAAAGTCATACAGATTATATTCATTGATTGGCAGTTGACGTAGTGATGTGTAAAATGTTACTAAAATAGAGTTACACCCACGATATTTTCTGATATAACCTATTTAGCCCGAGTTTGAAGTTACTTTTTCTTTCATGTTCCTTATTCGTATACAAATCTATTTTTGCGTTAAACGCTGCTAAATTATGAATTTACACTAAAAAAATTTTTTAATTATGGGAAGTGGAAAGAAAAACACGTGTTTGTGAAATTATTTAAAACTAGCCAGTGATATTCTAACATACTAGATGTGCCCTGCGGTTTCACCCGCATGAATACCTAGGTCCCGTTCCCGCCTTTATGTTTGGCCTGTGATAACTTATTTAACCGCGCAATTTTTCTTTCATAAAAACTTTCTCCTGATAATAACTAATACAACAGAAAAAAGAATTAGCGTGATCGGTCCAGGCGTTATTGAGGTTTGCGCTAACCAGCACATTTAGCTATTATTTTTTTATATAAGATTAAAATAACTTATTTTTTCATCGTTTAAGTAGGCAGTAGCCAATAGCCAATAGATAGGCAATAGCTTCATATCAATGAATAGGCAAGTAGTCTTATTAATATAACATAGTGCAACTATTTATTACTTATATTAAAGTGAGTTCAAAATCTGAGCATCGCTCAACGATTAGTTTGTAGGAGGGGTCAACGACCGGTGAGGGGCGGCTCCCGCAGGACGTTGGACGCCAAATATCTGCCGATGGTAAGCCGGTCGAAGATATTATGTTTATACAATCATAAAAACATTTAGTACGCTTTTTATTGACGTTCAAATAAGGGTGAGATGCAAAATTATCAAATCAAATCAGTTATTTCGCTTTAAATAAGGGTACAGACAGATGTTAGTATTTAAGTCAAATTTTGTTCCACACATTAGGCGGAATTAGTCATGTTGATTCGGTGGCATTGAGCAAGCGTCGTGGTCAATGGTTTCGTCAAAATTAAGACTTTTTGTACTTGGTTAATATATTTTCTAAGCTTTTTGCCGGAAAATACACAGCCAATAATGGCGAATTTATAAATAGTAATATAAAAAATTTCGGATCAAAACAATAGGCAAAAAATATACGGACAATAAAAGACAAAATCGAACCATATATTTTTAAGTTGAAACAAAAGACGTAAAAAGCCTGCTCCAATATAAATAACTGAAATGTTATGGGACTTTTAAGATGGTTGTTTCCCCATTTCTGAATGAATATGAATATATTTGTAGCAAGGATAGGGATAGCAATAAAAGTTTTCTTTGTATTTTATGTGGCTGTACATTTGCGTGCCTTTGCCAAACTGAATAAGAAAGCAAACACATTGGTTAACAGTTTTTTGCACACAGCAAAGTAACAAAGTAGGGTTATTTTTTAGTAGCTCCTGTACCTAGTAGTTTAAGTAGGGGTATGAAGTGAGCACAAAGACGAAAGGATGAAATAACCACATAGTATTAAGACTATAATTTGTGCTTTGAATATTTTTGAGGTTAATAGACCAAAAATATCACTTTGCAAGGTTTCCCTAGTTAGTATTTGTGTTCGTCCAAAATTTAAATCTACTTACGATGAATAATTGACCGTTCCGCTATAAATACCAAGTTACGTTCATATTAATGATAGGATAAAGTTTAAAATAGAAGTTTCATCATCTACCTTGTACATACTACAGAAGATAGATGAAAGTTTTAACTTTAAATGACAGTCACGAGCATAACCAAGCCTAGCAACAGCCGTTGTCCGAAACTCAGCCCGCCTTGGAAACAACCTTGACAAACTTACAGCCACCAAACTTTATTGCCAACCATTATTGAGCGTTAAAAGATAAAGATTATTATTTTCCAATAATATTTGAAGCGTAAAAAATAACTACACTTCAATAATTTTATTCCAATAATGAATATCTAATTTCCGATAGCTTTTCTGAATTTCGTTCGACAAATTAACATGGCGCCGTAACTCGAGTTTCCGCTAATTAGATTTACTTGGTTTAAACTGACCAATAACCTAACGGTCGTTGGTTCTGAATCAAAGTAATTGGAGAGGTAAATTGTAAACAAATCCTTTAAATATTGGCGCCATTAATTCAGCGTAGTTTTTAAATTATTGCCAATTGCATCTTTCAACTGTCACTTATTTTGAAATTATCTATGGCCCACCAAAATATAGTTTTTAATTTCTGCAATTGACATAGAATGTAACATTTTACACATACGTCAATTTATTTCACAATTAACGGTTTCTATCAATATAAATAAATCACATGAGCATTTTTTATTATTTGTTTGGTATTTTTTTATTACCAAATAGATATAGATATAAAAAATATACAAATTGAAACGCAACAAATAAATGAAAATGTAAATGAAAACGCCAACCGCAATTTTCTCTCTTTCATGTGAAAATTAAGGTGCACCATTTATAAAAGTGTTCCCTGCATGGATGACTGATATATAGCGCCTTCAATTCTCCCGCCATTGTCTGCGGTAACAAACAAGCTTCCGCGGCGCCTCTGACCTGCGCGGGAATTAAAGAAAGAAACTATTTGTCACGCGCGACGGGTTTATCACTTCTTCGTGGCTTCATTCATCGGAGGGCTATATATTGCGGTATCTAGTTTTATTTCTTTGCTGTGTTTTAGATTAAATAAAGTGGAAATGATTCATGAAACAAATTACTTATTATGTCATTTTAGCAAACATCTTAGTCATCCAGAGAACTTTAAGTTCTGTGAAAACCGGAGCATTTACTTTGTATAACTTTCATTTCAATTCGTAATTAATTTCAATCTCGAACTTTAAGGACAAATTATTGTTGGTGGTCCGAAATACAGTAAATTTTGATAATACTCAGCACTCCACATTATTTATGATTAAGAACTCTGAAAAGCAAATAGTAACGAGAAAATTATTTCGTCGCTAATGGAAACTGTTCGCATACGTTTAAACATGAAATATGTATATTTAACGACTTACATTTTATTAATATTAAACGTCATAAGTTCTTTTATACCAAGAATAGTGTAAGGTTAGAATGCGGACCCCGCCATGTTTGTTCGAGGAAAATAGCCGAGTCGTCTGATTTATTGCCGGCCAAGGGAATCCTGAAAAGATCTCGCAAAGTAAGGAACATCTATCAAACTCTGTGAACAAGATTATAGCGTTAAATAATTTTTTAATTCGCGTAAAAAGGGGATTTAAGTTGAGCTGCAGATGTGATTTATTTATATTCATGATATATGTTTAGAGCTTGCGTAATTTAAGTTTGTTTATAAAATGTGATACGTTGTTAAAATGGTCTTAATTTTTTATAAGCTTAAACGTTTTTAGATGCTTAAACAACTGAGATTTTGTCATATTAACATGTAATCAATTTATTTGTTACAAGAAAGGCTTTAATTACATATTCATGGTTGACTGATGCCTCGCGTAAGCAAACAAACCTCTTTGATATCTAACAAGTTTTTCCAGTAACCATTCCAGAAGGCCTTTCCTTATAAATAAATCGAGCAAAATTCAATTAATTCGACAGCAAACTCAAATATTTGATACCAAAAACCGCTTGTGAACAACGCCGGCACTCGCTAGCGGTTTCGTCTGCCCAGAACAGAGGCTCCAGCCCTCCACACCCCTAACAGTGAGCGGGACACAAATACATACAACACTTACGCTAGACAGGGACAGAAATATTTGTTCTAGCGAGGGAAAGAGATAAGGTTACAGCGGAAAATGTATGTGTTAGAGAGGGATGGAGATAACGTTGAGATGAAATGCGCAACTCGCAGGAGGGTAATTTTTGTGGAGCAGCTGTACGGATAAGTTCATTTTCAATAAAATAAAAGCTTTTCCGGCGGCGGCGTGCACTCTTCTATTAGACCGTGCCGTCTAGAATTCTTAAAAGAGTATCTTCGGATGCTATTTGGATATGATCTAATTTTAAAGGACTTCGTGTTTGAGACAAAAGGAACTCGCTTATCTTTTGTCTTTGTCTTACCTGTAGCTTTATCTTTGTCTGTCCTTACGGTGTGATTCCGTCAGCCTTCCTCTCATTAAAGCAATGTAGGTGACAGTAAAGATACTGTTGCGAGACGGTAACTTTACTTAATTAATGAAGAAGATTTAACGTAACTTTATTCTTTAATATAAAACTTAGGTGTCTTAAGGTGAACCATAAAAAAATATCAACTATCTCTTGCTTTAATAACTACTAGAAATCAAAAATTATTTTGACATTGTTAGTAACTTTGACGGAGTCGTAGGTTAAATACTTCACCGACGATAAAACAACGCTTCTTCAAGAAGCATTCGATTTAGCTAGCAGTAGCAATACAAAACACAACCGCCGTATATGACGTCCTCGCCGGCGAGGCCCGTCGCGTATTATAAATAATAGTAACGTAAATGTTATCCCCCCGTCCCTAGACCAAGCTGGCCCGAGCCGGCCAAACTAGCAATAAAAATATGTCCCTAAATAATAAAAACTTAGATCCAGCCATCCCTTGCTGTTTTGCTTTATTAAGATTGTTAGCAACGCACTAAGTCGAGGTCCGAACCCCGCAGGGGGTGCCCTTAGTGGACGTTACTGACGTAGTTAGTTTTTCCTATTGCTCTGGCTGGAGGCCTTAAGGTCCTCGCCAAAAGTCCGGTGAAGCAGTCAAAGCCTGCGCTCAGGCTAACTGCAAAGATCTCTACAAAAAAAAAAAAAAAGGTTAAATACTTATTTCATGTAGATTTTGCTGCTGTAATATACTAAGCTACCTAAAATACTAATTCCAGTCTTTAACTTTTATAAGTTTCAAAAACGTCTTTAAATCACTTTGAAATCTGCTCACCTCGTCAGAGTAAAGCGTTATGTGTCTATGTGTACAATGCACCCAAATAAATGGACGTAACACTAACTTTTGCATGTTCCAATTTATTATTTCGTTTTAACTATATGGAGGCGTAAAGGCCGGTCAATAGCCACACAATTTCATTTACTCTTTGCCAATCAATCAACTGTATTCATTGCAAGCATTTATTTTAACGCCCGCTACATGAATGATATTTATTTTAGCCAAAATTTGTTTTTATGCTATTTATAATCTTATATAAACATTTTAAATCAATCTCGCGTTACGGTTTGGATTGAATGTCAAATTTATCGTCAGTTTTACGTTTCAGCTAGTATGCAAATATTTTGCTACTACGAAAGCCTCGAGGGGCCGTGAATATTCCGAATGTGAGAGTTATAATCTGTTTTAAAAGCGATGTTGAGACTGAAATTCATCATGTTTTATTTTAGGTACAATATTTTATAAATATATTTTTACTCGTAATCATTTACATTCTATCGTTATAATTTCTCAACTGTCATTTTGTTTTGACGTGTCCATAAACAATTAAATTCTAATGACAACCTTTGTAGTTTCAAAAAATTGTTCTTTTGAATTAATAATGCTTGTTGCGCCGTGTAAAATGTAAATCATTTAATTATTTAAAAATGTGTTCATTTGAACAAAATGACGAATTATTGTGTAACAGAAATCTATTCGAGTAAACAGCGCAATGGCGGGAAATTTTGGCTGAATGTAAACAGATCGTGTTTTGTTTTTTCTTTGGCACAAAGTGAAAGCGTCTTTCAATTCAACCGAATCGTGATTCATCCATCCATCGTTTCTCAATTACGCAAAGCCGTTGCTTTTAATTTAGTTGTTAGTTGTCTTGTGTTAAGTGCGGTAGTGATAATGATGGGGTTGTATTCTAGCGGGGCGCTGGGGGGTGTAGAGGTCCTGGACGGCGGTCTGGTGGGCGGCGAGCTGACGGCGCACGTGCTGAGCGCGCAGGCGGCCGCGCATGCCGCCGCCACCGCCGCCGCCGCTGCGCATCAGCAGCACCAGCAGCAACAGATAGCTGTGCAGCAAATCAGTGAGTATTGTATTGTTTGGTTCCCCCGACGCGAAGCCATCGGCGGCTTAGCGTCCCCCTTCCATTGACCCCTATAGAAAAAAAAAACAATTGAAATCTCACCCAAGCCCTTTTTTACAAATCTTACAATGGTTGTTTAAATATTATTATTATACAGGTTTACACAATAGCAAAGTGTGTATTAAAATGTGATTCAAGTGATGTTCACAATATATTTTTAATTTATTAAATTTTATCATAATTTGTAAGAACATCAAATTAATACTACATTACAGTTAGGAGTAGTCCATATAGGAATCTTACAAGGACATTTTTAGATTCTTTTAGATCCTTGAGTTTTTAGCACAACTCTAGACCTAAATATTTGAATAAAATTATTATTAAAAATAAATATCATTTCACATAGATAATTCCATGGTTTTTGATCATGCCTTTTGTAGATGTTATTGTTCTCATAACATAACATATTCTTCTCTTAAAACAACAATCTTAAGACTCATACTAGATTTTGTTGTTGTGTGTTAGTGGCGTTGAAATGTGTTGATACAGAGATGAATAAGATACTGTGATAACAATAGCTAAGAAATATCAACCTTGGTGCTTAGAGATAAAGGCAGAACTGTAAATAGGAAGTTGTTACTGTGCGCTACTGTATGTAAAGTAACAAGCAATTGTCTTGACTTATAGTAAACATTGAAGGCAGAAATACTGGATTCATATGTTGAGGATCTGTGTATATTTGTAAGGGTCTGCTCCAAAACTAGTGTTCCGAATATTATGTGTTTTTGTCTGTAATAGCTGATAGAATCTAGAGACTTCTGAAGGTTAAAATTTATCATATTTTATGCTTTCATTTATACTTCTTGTCAAGTATTATTTGTAAGAATTAAGTTAAAATGTTTTATCATCACCGCTGGACGTCTCATTCTGTGGACTGTCCACTCAGATCTCTTTTTTTTTGTTGCATTATTATTTAGCATAATGTTATGGAGCCCTGTTGATGAGTTGTCCATGTTGTGAAATGAGTGATGGTCATTTATTTTTTCATTGTTGACTTCAAGGAACAAACTGACTTATTTTCAATAAATCTTTATCTGTAGGTACAATTAGGCAACAACCTCAATTCTTAACTAAGAAACACACCACATTGATCCCAGATCCTTATTTCCCTGCAGAGACGTCCCCGTCGTCGGGGCGGTCGACGCCGGTGGCGAGCGCGGCGCCCGCCCCGCCCAGCAGCTCGCCGTCGCCCAGCAAGCTGTTCGTGGGCGGGCTCAGCTGGCAGACCAGCTCCGAGAAGCTCAGAGAGTACTTCGCCATGTTCGGGCCTGTCACCGATGTGCTAATCATGAAGGATCCTGTCACACAGGTAGGAGGGGCTCTGATTGGTTGATGCAAAATTTTGTTATGGTTGTGTACAGTTTTTGATGATTGTATATACTACACGGATGATTAAAAATGCTTCATTAGTGTTAAATAATGACAATGAACTTTAATATAGGAAACTTTAACTTCAATATTATTAAATCTGTCCAAAATACTTGAATAAATGTGTGAATCATGTTTACACAGGTATATAGAACCTGCTTCTATTGAAATTTGTTCAAGTTTTTAGTTATTGATTCACAAGTAGGTAAGTGAACTTTATATTAGCAGGATAATAGTTAAGCTATAACAGATTCAAATTTGTCTTATAGTAGGTGATCCTTTCCTCAAATGAAGTTGAGGATAGGCTAAGATTAAGATAACATAAAAAAATAGATATAATCATATCCTTGTAAATTATGTTTAGAATTTTGTCCTGTGTTCATCAAAGAATTAAGAAATTCTTGCATTTTCAGTGAATTTTCTTTAAGATGAGTAAAACATTTATTTTTAGTTATTTAGGAGTATATAACAATATCTCTTTATTGTTATTACCATACCCAGATCTCTTCAGTTAATATAATAACATGAACTAATGAAATTCATAATATTTTGTTAATAATTTATAAGTATAAGGTTCAATGAATAAATACTATAGTATTAAGGAAAAACAGTGAAAAATTTGTCAATAATTAAATTTTGCATTACCATGTTTGCTTTTTTCAGTAGATGGAAATGTATGTTTTGTATAGTCCTAGCAACATGCCATTTTATAATAGTATATTTAAAAACGACACTCCATATCACAAATAGTCAAAATAGGTAGAATAGCCAATAATCAGACACAGAACAAATATTTGTCGCCCACACAAATGTTTGTCGCCAGCACATTCTCGCCCGCAGCACCGAGAGCAGTGGTAGTTGGTGTGTACCATACCATGAGGTACCATACCATACCATACCTTGCCGTGCATTCAAGTTTCTAAACACTTTTATAAACAAATAAATTAGTCAATTCGTCCAGCAGTTAGAGAGAACATTTTTAATATACTTACTTTTATAACTAAAGAGTATACTACACTTCTCATCAAAAAAATCGAAACACTTTCGTTTTTATTGTTTTTGTCCTAATTTTTTACAAAAGAGAATTAATTCCATGAAAAAAAAAACATTATTGTGTAGCTGGCAGTTTGGTCATTACAGTAAGAAGAAAAAAAACAAAATTCGAAATTAGAATTTCATTTGTTTATCGTATAAATGAAATTAATCACTGTTTTGAGACAAATGTGTATTTAGGGTTGGAGTACGTTTCTCGTTTAAAAACTAAAAATTAGCGCTTGTCCTTAAACTTTTTGTTTCTTATTTCATTTACTGTAACTTTGGGACGTCTGAAAAAACTTTTTTTTCTAAAACATATGGATACTTCACCCGCAGAAGCCGCCCAAGTGGTGGCATTGCTGGATTCTGGACTTAGTCAGCGTGTTGTGCCTGCAAGATTGCATCTAAGCTTATCGTCTGTTCATAGAGTCTACAAACGCTATCGGGAGACTGGTTCGTTCACGCGCCGTTCAGGATCTGGCAGGAATCGGGTCACTTCTGAGCGAGATGATCGATATATTGTAACAACTTCTTTACGAAATCGACGCCTTAACGCTTTTCAACTGCAGCAACAGCTTCGCGTTGTACGAAGAGTAGCTGTAAGTGACTCTACAATAAGAAGAAGGTTGAAGGAACGCGGATTGGCACCGCATAAGCCAGCGAATGGGCCGAAATTAACTGCAGACCATCGAAGAGCGCGCCTTAACTTTGCACGCGAGCACCTAACTTGGTCATACCTTCAGTGGAGCAAAGTACTGTTTTCTGATGAGTGTAAAATTATGCTGTATGGTAACGACGGAAGGAACAAGGTCTACAGAAGAGTTGGAGAACGCTTTGCACAATGCTGCATTGAAGAAAAGATCAGCTATGGTGGCGGTTCGTGGACGGTTTGGGGAGGAACCAGCGCCGACGGTAAGACAGAACTTGCCTTTGTGTCTGGGCCACGGCTGCCTGCACTAAACTCTCATCGGTACATCGAACAGTGTCTTGAATCTCATGTGATGCCCTATGCACATTTTATTGGCAACGACTTCATATTCATGCACGACAATGCTAGAGCTCACACCGCGGGCGTCGTACGAGATTATCTTACCGAAGTCGGTATCTCCATTATGGTATGGCCAGCAAGAAGCCCAGACATGAATCCCATTGAACATCTATGGGATGAATTAAAGAGACGAATTCGAGCAAGAGATCCAGCCCCAGAAACACTTAGCCAGCTTCAAAATGCAATCCAAGAGGAATGGGATAATATACCACAACATGTGATCGTGACTCTCATCCGATCGATGAAGAACCGTATGGAAGCAGTAATAAGAGCTCGCGGAGGGAATACAAGTTATTAAATAAACGGTTCTTACATTTTTTTTCATTTACGCGTGTTGTTTTACCCATTTCCTTCATATTCCATACAGGGTAAAAATTACTCATTATACAAAATACGAAACCTATGAAGACTTAATTTGAATTTAGAACATTACCATTAGGATTTAAAAACCTCATACTACTCACTATTAAATGACATTTTACATTTATTCCTAAATATACACATTTTTCTGATAATCCTTATCAAATCATAAACTGCGAGGTGTTTCGATTTTTTTGATGAGAAGTGTATTAATAAGTTGTCAAAGACCTTACAAAAAATGAGTTAAGCAACAAAATTTCACAGTTTATGCAATACCATAGCTAAATATAATTTCTAATTCCGATCGGTTCAATCTGACGTCACGGTTGTTACGTAAGCGTTTGTATTTAGTACCGTTTAATGAAAAGAGTAATATCAATTACCTAATAGACAGTTGGTGAGCGAGATTTAATCTAAGCCTGTTCTTACACGACGCGACTCAAGTTGCAGATACCCGGCGACTGTATATTGATTAAAATATGTTGAATTTTTTTTTCAATCATTACCTTAGCTAATATTGATCCACTGCTGGGCATAAAACTGTCATACGAGATCACAGAGCTTTTCATACCTATAATTAATTATCTAAATCAGAATATAGTACAGAATTCCACTGAATATAGTATAAAATAATACCTACGTATTCACAGGATTCCCTGAAGAAAAGATATTAATTTTGTAATAGTTTTATATTATATTTATTTCTGGCATGTTGCTAAGACTATATCGTAAACATTTGTCGATTCGATATCATTTAACATACTAAAACAGTTTTTTAATAAACAATAATATACCTACAGTATCATATCGACAAATGGTCATAAGAATCTAGTTGTAAGAACATAATGACGGCATTTTTTCAAGACAGCGGTAGGCAGAAGACGGAGCGCACTCGGTCAGTCTTAGTATCTTGTATAGGTTGAGTTGGAATAGGTAGTTTGTAGGTTCGTGCCGAAGGTTAAGGCCATTTGCAAAATATACCCTCCTGTTTGATCCCCTATTCCCTTCCTCCTTTATTCTTGCTTAAGATTACCACCTGTAAAGAAATCCAGCATATAGTGTAGTTACATTTTTTTTTGTTCTTGCAACTCATGTTGGAATCATTCTTGTATTTAATACTGATGTATCTTAGACTTTTCCATCAAGTAAATAACAATGTCTGTCTCAAATAACTTTAAAGGGTTGGTATCTATAAGATTTAATTTTCGATCAGGTCAGCACACCTGTCTGCCGCCTATGATATACCTATAAACATTAATTTTTAATAGTGTGTCCTTATAAAACGAGGTATCTTCTAACGCGCGTTTCAAGTGTGGATTACTACTATCAATATTCCCTAGTCCTTTTGTTAAATTTTTCCATATGTAATATGTAAAAGTAGCTACATTTTTCTTATGTCGTTTATTTGGGTAGTTATTTTACGCCATAACCGGTTATTTGTTTTAATGCCGATGACTTAGAATCCTGTAACAACGGAAAATAGTATTTTCCCCTTCCTTCCAAAACTCCCTTTTCCATTTGACTATAGTTTTTTGCATATGGACCACGATCTCGGCACATAGTTGGGCTATGGTTGATCCAAGTAACCTAGGTACACTAATAAGAGTAAACCATTACATAACATAGACGATCGGCATGCTAGACTCACTAACATAGAGTTAGGTCTAGACTATGGACTTGATACGATACTCCTTCTATCGACTTCTTTATCTGGTAGTCCCCTACAGTCGGTGTTGCCATGCTTTTACTCATTTCTACTAATATAGTAATTTCTCAATTGTATTTAGTTCAATGATTAGATTTTTTTGTTAGTTACTGTTATGTTGTGTTCGTTTGAATTTTAAATGTTTTGTTATTATGGGGAATTTTATTAAGAGATTATTTTTTGATGTTTTTTTTGTATTGTGCCGTTTAAAGTTACTTTATTTAGTATTTTTCTCTTTGTATGTAGGTAAGTTAAGTTTACAAACAGTCACGACAAAGTTTACACATACTCGTGTAGAAACGTAGTTTCAATTCAACCATATTCTTATACATAATGTAAAACCTTAGCACAGGCACTATTTCAACACTCAAATATCTAGGCAGATAAAATTTACATAGATAGCTACTGCTTATGTCTTTTATTATCACTAAGAAATAACTTGTATGTTGAATTAATGTAAATATATAAATCCCAATCTGTTCCTAGCCCATTTTAATAGCTGTAGAAAATATCGTCCAACTTCTATGTGACCAACGTAAATATAGTTTGAACATAGCAACACTGACTTTCCCCCTTATATCTTCAGAACCTATAAATTTCAATTTTCCACTAATTAATTAATTAATAGTACTTAGCTAAAATCACAGAATAGATTGGAAATTACTCTTTTTGGTAGAAAAAAAGTAATTAGTTATTTTCTCACTAAGGTAACACTGAGATGCTCAGGTGAAAATGGTAGAAATTTGTACACCTTGAGGGTAACATTGCTCGGTTAGACAGATTCGTGCTAATAATAAGAATAGTTTGTCTGTCAGTAATTTGAATAGAATGTATTATTATGACCATTTTATTGCATTTATACTACTCTAAAATATATGTTTTGTGGGCGAATACTGAAACGTGAATAATTTTTAAGGGTCGTGCTATCTCTTTCACTCTAAGGAGTAAAGTTGCGACAGAAATTAAAAATAACGTCTTAAAGTTAATTATCGTTTCAATATTGGTGGGTAAGGGTTAGACGTAAAAAGTGAAGGGTAGAAAAAAACTACTAAAATAGTAGAAATTATTGCGTAAAATGGTCAGTAATCACTAATTCCTACTAGATAGTCCTCTGGCGGCAGCATGAGTATGTAGGTGTCTCTGTACGACTTAGTTATAAGTACCGTATGTCTGACTACCCGCAGTTGAACTAGTCTTCAATGTGGGTGATAGTTATATTTTGTCGGTGTAGTGTGGGCGGGGAGAGCGGGGGCAATTATTTTACCTTATTTTTTATTTTTGTTTAAAAATCAACTTGCTGTAGATAGATGATAGTATTTACTTTTATCGCCAAATTTAAATGTCTTAATGGCAAAACAGCTCTCATTTAGTGTTGATTTTTATTTAATTTTCGTGTTAAATCTGTCAAATAATAGGTTTTGGTAAATGTAGGATAATTTATTCATTTGAAAAGGTTCTTTAGAATTCATTTCTCTTTATAATTACATTCTAGTAAGAGTATTAGATAGTGTTAATTCTTATAAATAATACACAATAATTTGTGTAGCTCTTTTAATTTTTGTGTTATTTTATCTAACCTGTTATATTGAAAATATCACAACGACTAATAGATTTAAAAAATAAAGCTCCAAATTAGTACTGTATTAAAAGTATATTAGGTACACTCTTGTAGACAAAGTTTTGCTTAATGAGACATGTTACAAATATAGTCACATTGTTGGACGCGACAAGCTGAGCAACTTAGCTGAAAGCTATTTATCACAATTAGTTGGATTTGTATTAATAAAGAATTTGCTAAATCTACTCTTAAATAATAGCATCTATCTTTATATGATTTTAGTAAGTTTCCTAGTCAAAATAAATAGGTAGTTTTCTGATATAACACTACTACAGTAGTTTTTCAGCTTAAATCACCATACTAATATATGGTTTTCGCACTTTCTATAGTAATATAAAAGAGCAAGCAACATTCAACCCAAAAATTATGTAGAGTAGGTAAATACCCCTCAGTAAATCCTTCTGGATGTTGTAATATAATTGTCCGCCATCTCCTCGCCTACGTGTTGTTACACCGACGACGACTAACATAAAGCCGATGTATTAAGAGCGTATATAACATTAGTAGTCGTTTTCTAAATTATAGTGTCGCCTAGCTGTTGAGTACAGTATTCAGTATTGCCAATATTCAAACTCTTATAAACCGTTGTGTAGCTTCTACTCGTACTTGTTCGATGTAAGTCTACCCTCATTCCTTACAGTAGAGTTACTCCTTGTATACGCTCTTAACTTGAAGTACATATAACATTAACAGTTGTAGTCCTTTCACAGTAGGTTAGTTATAAGTCACTAAACCCCCGCCACACAAACTATGAGGGAACAGACCTTTTTGTGCCGATTACTTATTGATGAGAATTGTATGTGAAATATTGTCTAAACATGTTGCCCTTTTGAAGTCTGGACACAGAGTGGCCATTAAAAATAAAAGCATTGACCTTTTGTTGGATGGTTTTGTTTTTGGGAGTATATTAGTGTGTCGCGATGGAAGGTCTGTTCCCCGCGAGGTGTGGCTCGCAGCGCACTGACGCCGGCCGCGCGCAGAGGTCGCGCGGCTTCGGCTTCATCACGTTCCAGGAGGCGGCGTCCGTGGACAAGGTGCTGGCCGTGCCCGTGCACACGCTGGACGGCAAGCGCATCGACCCCAAGCACGCCACGCCCAAGTCCGCGCCGCGCCCCGCCAAGACCAAGAAGATCTTCGTGGGCGGCGTGGGCCAGGACACGTCCGCGGACGAGGTGCGCTCCTACTTCTCGCAGTTCGGGCTCGTGGAGGACGCCGTCATGCTCATGGACCAGCAGACCAAGCGCCACCGCGGCTTCGGCTTCGTCACCTTCCACTCGGAAGAGGCCGTGGAGCGCGTGTGCGACATCCACTTCCACACCATCAAGAACAAGAAGGTGGAGTGCAAGCGCGCGCAGCCCAAGGAGGCGGTGGCCGCGGCCCCGCTGGCGCTGGGCAAGCGGCTCGTGCTGCGGCCGGGCCGCGGGCTGGTGTACGGCGGCGTGGGCGCCGTGCCGGCCGTGCAGGCGCACGCGTACCGCTACGCGCCCTACGCGCTCCCCACAGCCGCCACCACCACCGCTCTGGTCGCGCCCCCGCAGCCCGCCCCGCAGCCGGCCCTGCCGCAGTTCGGCGCGGCGTACTCGCTGGCCGGCGTGGACATGTCCTCCTTCCAGGGCGTGGACTGGGGCGCCATGTACGGCCTACCCATGTACATCTAGGCCGCCGCCGGCCCAGGTTAGGTTCTTAGCTCGCCCGTTTCGTTTCTTACGATAGAGTTCCTACGTACTATTTTGTTTAAGTAAGGTGTTTGTCTTGCCGCGGACTCGCAGTGGCCACAAGAGGGAATGATCAGTATTCGAACGTAGTTAAGGTGTTTATTGGCTCATTAAACTTAGTGTAAGGCAGTTACAAGCAATACTTTGCCCGCTACGGGCGTCAAAGAGAACGCATTTCATTTTTAATTAAAAAGTTAATTTATTAAGGCGATCCCAACGGGTACGCTCGAGCGGGAAACAACCGACGCTCCCGTTTTTATTCCGCGTATTGTTTGACCGTCCACTTGACATGTTTAATTTTTTAGTTTTACGATTGTAAGGATATTTTGATTTTATAAAGTGAACTGTCAAACAATACGGATAAAGATGGCGTCTTCTTTTCGAATGTTCGCGTCGTTGCGTGTCCCCTTAACGTTAAATATTAAGGCGAAGATCTCAAATAATTTAGTTGCGATAAAAAACTAATTTTTTTCTTATATTTTGTCTTTGATATTTTGTAATTTAGTGGTAGACATAGTGCACGTTTGTTTGGCAATACATTAACCTGATAATTATTTATGATGACTTGACTGTATTTTTATGAATCTCATTCGCAGCTGTATTTTTTTAATGATAAACATAGGAATTAATATATATACATACGCGGTAAGAATGACGCTGTGTGACTGCGCTGTTACTTCAAATTAAAATATAAAAAAAAAGTTTCATCTACCCTCAAATTTTGAAATTCAAATTTTTAATTAGAAATTGGATATTTCTCATCTCGTAATGTGATACGGATATGTAGATACTAAAATACTTTAGGCTAAATAAATGTAGTCAAAGTGTACGTTTAAATGGAAATGGTAGGTATGATGTCAGTATTATTGTAAACGGTGCCATTTCATTAAGGAAACCTACGTTTGTGCCAAATTTCGCTCAGTTTCGCGTTAATAACCTTTAGTTACTTGCTTATACTTAAATTTCTTTCGAGCTTCATACAAAATCACTTAATACCTCGCGATATGAACCGCCGACGTTCAGGGCTGGTCCCGGCGTCATCGTCCGTGACGTCACAAGGTCTACGTCATCGCCTACGTCACGATAGCCACGTCACACGGCGTCGACCGCTCTGCTCACGACACCCATACATATCTGACGAGCGGAAAGCAATCTCATTCTACAATAGTATTATATATTGACATACGTAGTTATAGTACTCGGCTGGGTTTGGTGGCAATTGGAAAAAACTTATCTTAATACATCTCCATACGACTCACTGTTCGTAATAAAATCAGAAAAGTTTTATCGTATATCGACTCCATGACATTCACTCTTCTTAATGTAGAAAAAATAATATCTAAAAACGACTCCATATATTTTACTGTTCTTAAATCGCTAAGGCCTAATGAAACGTCACCTACTTCGATTTAGCATTCTTCATCTCTTTCGTGCAACTGTAGTTTGACAGTTGAGTGAAAGTGATAGCAATAATGTTAAATCAAAGTACATACATCATCTTGTGATTCTTAAAGATAATAGAACAGTGCGTGGAATGGATGGGTAATCTCATCTTTGAGGTGGAATGTAGCGGTAGATAGACTTAAGAGCGTCTTAACTTTGAGTGCAGAATCCTAGTTAATAACTGGAAGGTTTGCCAAATGCCACGAAACCTGCGAGTAAATTAGTATACATGAATAATATTAGTTTAGCGTGTATGAGCGTGTGGACTAACACCTGTGTACCGTGACAATAAGCTAAGTATAAGCCGCAGTAGATTGTCATGGCCGCGCCGCCTCGCCCGCTGCTCGCCTAGTACCCTATTACATTTTAGAAGTATGAACTTTTAGTTGGAAAAATTGTAGGATTTGGTCCCACGTTGGGCGCCAATGTCCGAAGAAACTGTCTCAGGGATTTGGGCTTGGTACATGTAAAATCAATTTTAGACAAATCTAGTGAAAATTTACTTAAAATAATATACTACTAGACTTTACTAAACAAATGTGCGTTCTAAGTAACGTTTTTATCTTACCCTGTGACTAGAAAGTATTCATGCAATATCTTGCCTAAAACTTAAATTTAAACCTTGATGGTTGTCGTATCGTACTTAATAATAATCATGTACTTAATAGCTTAGTCAAAGTAATCGAGTACTTAAATAATTAGTACCAACGCCTTAATCCTGAGATAGATGCAGTGTCTCCATCTTGTATTGACAGTACAACATGACATTTTAAATTGCATTAAATAAGCGATGTTTTGAAAAGTAAGCGAAAGAGATAAGAGCGATTTGATCAGCGTAAGCGCTTATAGAAATGCCACTTAGCTAGAGCAGCTAATTTGACAATATTTATCGAGGTTTGACGAACTACCCTCTTTTCGCTTACTTTTAGAAATATCGCTTATTTTGTGGTTTCAATGTAATGCATACAAAAGTTTCTTCGGATAGAAATCCTCAAGCCCATTACGTCCTTTCTAGAAGTACTTAATTTATCAATCGTAGAGTTAGATCCAAAAGCAATACATTGTGATTAGTGTGTGTAAAAGACAATTATGGTTGTGTTCGTGCAATTGTTAGGTTAAGAGGCAACAGGACTTAGTCCCATATCCAACAGTATTACAGAGCGACACTCATGTTTACGACTAAAACGTCTTTTGATATTAATAAAGTTCCTTTCAATTTATTCGAAATTTTACACCCTGTAGTCGTAGTTTGATTAGAATTATTTCCTACTGGGAATTGGTTTGTTCAGTATTATATTAAATTGAAGTTAAAACCTAAATTTAATTGTGAATTTTGATATTAAACAGTATTTCCTATTGGGAATCCCAAAATGGGAAGATGACACTGACAATACTCCAAAATTAATTATAGAATTAAATTTAACATAAACAAACCCCCGACCAGTATTTTGCTCAATTGTAGAAAAGAGTTCACTCCATCTTTTAAGAAAAACCGCGTCAAAATCAGTCAATTCATTTAGAGGCTACGTTGCCACAGACAGACATGAAAAACTAATATCATCCTTCTTCGGCGTCGGGGGTTAAAAATATCAATGGGAAACTATCACCGAATGGGAATATTTCCGTTTGACGTCTATTACTAAAGTACTTAACTTTATATTTATATTAGTATAGTTTGGGGCCAGGCGAGGCCGCGCGGCAAGCGTAGTGCAGTATGCATGGTAGCTTTGTCGGCTACAACCCGCTGACGCACTCGTTATCAAGGCGTGTGGAAAACACAAGAAAAAGCAATAAATCAACGAGAGAAATACTCTAAAACCTATAATAAGACAAATAATACAGTTTAAGCAACTAACTTCACTATAAATAGCCCATTCTCGATGTTTAATCCATCATTGTTTGAGGGAAAGAGACGGTCTATCTGTCTGTATAGCGCTGTCCTTGTCGCTCGAACAATGGTGGTTCTAAATTGTAAGGCTTTCAACAGTACCAGTGAGTTTTACTAGTGATAGAGCTAAGTGTAACTATACTGAATGTTGTTTCATTAACTTTGACTTTTAATACTTTAGCTACACACATGAAAATTACAAATAAAAAAACCTAACACAAAAAGTTAGTTTAAAAAAAAACTCAAGTGATAGTATCAAAATTATTCGATACACAACTATTTTAGACTCAAATTAGTATTTGATTCTAAAAATTTTTAACAAAAAAGTTATCTTTCAAGTATTGCCAGTCAAAAGCAATGCAGAATTCATTATTTTGGCTAATACGTGATAAAGTTTTAAAGAAAAAGGTCTTTAAATAACATTCTATGCGACTCTCTTCTCTTATCTGTCTGTTTTAAGTTAATCGTTTCCACACGTCTTAGGTACTTGCTATGATATTCACATATGTATACACATACCTACCCTTATTATAGCAGTATTCTAGCATAAGTAGGTTAGAACCTCCTGAGATTATAGGCAGAGCGCGCTTTTTATACTCAAACTTTACTAAAAGTTTGTTTTATTCTCTGACCAGTGAGATTTGTCGGCCATTTTCTTTTTATGTACTTAACTGTCAAGGCAGCTTTTTAACGAGAGTTGGATAGCAAATAATACCTGTTTTTGTTTGTTTTCTATTATTATTGTTTGGAAAGCGCGCTCCAGCCGTTTCACCTAAACTACACCTTCTGTACATTAACGGTTTTCCTCCAGTATTAGAATGTTTGACTTTGTGATGTCGCCGCCGCGTGCTTCGTATCTTGCCAAATTAGAGGAGGGCGGCAGTGTGGGGACGAGAGGGAGCTTCCCGCGGTACTCAGATACTTTCTGACAGTATTGTAGAATATATTTATTTATTTTATGGTATATCAACACAATATTCGCTTTCTCTTTGAAAAATATGTGTCTAATTGTGGGTATTTATTGTGTTTCGGCCTAAATATTGTGGTTTGGGGTGTAATTGTATTTAATACAGCGTAATTTCTGAATTCTGCTAGTGCTTGGTAAAGTCAGTAAATCTGCATGCAAATGTACTTAAAGTTTGTACCATATGTTCGCTCGCTCCCCCGCGCCCCCACACGAATGTTGTAATGTACTTAACTTTGTTGTTTTCATATATTGTACTGTTCCGACTTCCCGACGGGTGGCGCTATGCCGACCCCCGTCATAGTTACACTCGGTAACTGGTCGCCGCGGCCGCCGCGCTGGCCGTGACGTCACGCTGCTGCCGGCGGCGTGACGTCACGGCCGCGGCGCCCGCAGCTGTAGGCTTAGTCGTAGTTCTAGAAGGAGTTTGCCCGCTGTAAGGAGCACCTAGTAATACCTGATGTTTCATTACATGGATATAATATTAGAAATTAAAATTGTGTGTTTTATTTAGCGTGGGACTTCCTGCTGGGTTTGGTTTGTTGTATTTACACTACTTTTTTATCTTTCTAGATAGTTTGCACGTTGAACTTGTAGTATTTAGTTATAGGGTTGCCATCTACACTTTTGGCTTTAAAACTGTGATTTAACTACATTTAATATTAGGGTGAACCCGACGACAGAGGCACTAATGATCAAAATTTTAACATTTCTACTAAAAAGTTGGCAACCCTAAGTGTGAGAAGGTCATGATCATTGCCCCGCGGTGGGCGCCGAGAACCTCAGATGGTATAGGAGGGTGGGACAGACCGGACGTATGGTAAGTCGTAACGCGAGCCAGGCATGCGTATAACAATGTAAATGATAGTGTTACGGCGTAGTGTAAGCGCGTCTTCATACTCGAGACTAACTCAACACTTGACGGAGCGAGACTCGTGGCCCGCGCCCGGCGACCGGCGCCCCGACGAGCCACCAGTCGCCGGAGCGCGGCCCAGCATGAATGGCATGAGTGAATACGTAAACAAAATCTAATCTTCCATACAATATACTTCACTGTCAATTTATTAAGGCGTTTGCCACACGTTGGTTGTGATGCGTGCTATTAAAAATATTCCTTTTAAAGTCTACCTCTAAAAGGAATATTGTATACGTAGACACGTAGTTTAGACCTTTAGACGCTTCGCTTCGGGCCACAGGTCTTCCTGATAACGATTGATTTGCCAAAAATACAGGCCAAAATGTAGCCAAAAATGTTGATTTTGCTCAACGTACAAGTCGCAGTCTGTCCACAGTACTATCTAGTTTGAGAGCAGAGGACTGCGACCGGGGACGGTATCATTAATATTTTGCCAAAACAAAGCAAGTACGCCAGTGTAGCTTAAGATTGTGACAATAATAAGACGGGACGTTGCCAACTAAGACGCTAAAACTATTTAATCACTTCGTTGCCATATACGTGAATACATTCCTCTCTAGTCATTTTTTTTATTATTATTATTTCCCCTTAAAATTTGGCGGGAACCTGAATACAGAGTCTTATCTTGCTCAATACTTATTCTTGCCTAGTTGTAGTTAATTTCTATTGATAATAAGCTTGACGCAGTAGTGATGTGCCATACACGAGATATGCCATAGCACGCAAACGATAAACTAGTGATGTGCTTGTTCGCTCCAGGCTCACTGGACCAAAATGTAAACAGCATTCGAAAAAAAATATTATATATTCTTAATTATGTAAGATTACTAAGATATACATAAATATACAATTTTTGGATTGGTATAATGTTAAATTGAACATAAAAATACTATGTTGTGTGTTTTTAATGTATGGCAATGCTAGAGTAGTGTTGTAGCGTAGACATTTTGAAGTTTTACATACATATGATAAATAAATATGACTAACCGAAAGCAATAACATTAATATTACTACAGCACGCGCGCGCTGCACCTTGCACGTGGACGATAGAGGAACTAAGTTGTGACGTCAGCGTGTGTCGGTTGATGATTGTATAAAACACGAAGAAACCGTTACTATTTGAAATGATTCGATTGAAATAAGAAAGACAATTGCAAGTTTGGAATTCGAATGCTGTGTCTAAGGAAAGAATAATTTAAGTTTACAATAATTAATATAAGCTCTAAGAGCACACCAGCAACATCAACGCGACACACTTTAAACAAAATATAATTTAAATGCACTCGGCTAAGTAAAGACAGGGCACGGCAGCGCGCGCAAATGTTAGATTTATTATAATTATACACACATGCATACAAATACAAATATTTTTGTATAATAGGTATCTGTGTAATCGTAGCGTGTTGATTATCTTGTATTTTTAAATGGTTTGCTACGATGCGGGTACGATTGCTCTTGTGACGTCACAGTCTATCAGTCGGTTAACTTGAGATAGCTTTTAAACAAAATCTGGGTAAATGATATCGTCTTTTAGTAAAATTAAGTGACATTGAGAAAGGTTTCGCTACGGGGAGATTTCCGCCTAATTGGAATTTTCTAATTAAAAGTAATGACAGTTCGCCCGGTCTACTTTACCGGGGCTTGGGAGATACCTGAGATATTGATACTTGTGGCTATTGAACAGAATAAATGGAAAACCGTTATTGGAAACTTATTTAACTAAGTTTCTTAGAGTATATTTAAAACCTGCGTGGCTCAAAACGGTCTTACAATCCTCAACCCAGTTCTTATATGGGTTAATTTCATCTTTATAAAATTTTCCTCCTTATCACATTAAAAAAAAGACATCACAAGTAGGAATCGCGCTGATGTATAATAACAGCCGACTGTATACCGTGACGTCATTTCTCAAACTACCCGCTTTCGTGGTGAGCCGATATAATTACATTGTTAAATAAGCGACAGTATGTGACGCAGTGTTTATTGTGTAGGGCGCCCGCGCCGACGCTTGAGGGCGTGCGGCCATTCTGTTTTCGTCTTATTGTAGCGTGGCGTGTTAACGGGGTAGGACGCGAGTATACACGAGATAGCTCGTGCTAAATCAATTAAAATAATACTATCACTGTGTTATTTGATTATTTTTATTCTTGTATAAATCAGGCACTAAAATAAGGGAGTGTACTACGTGAGCGCGACAAATGGATGTGCGATTAACGCTTATGCGACAAAACTGTACTGCGACTCACCGTAGTTCGAATGCACGCTAGTGCGACACACTGAAGATCGACATCTCGCTAGTGCGACAAACGATTGCGCGACAGTAGTTCGACACTACGGTAGTGCGACACTACGGTAGTGCGACACTACGGTAGTGTAGTACGTTGATGCAGTATTACAGTAGTTTTCTGAGATACATTTTGAATTACATATATATTAAATAAGTAGATATTAAATAATCAAAGGCCGTCGCTCGCTTCGCTCGCTCCATTGCAAGGTCACAATATCTAACCTAACCTAACCTATTGATCTCTGTCACAAAGTCGAACCCAACCAAGCAATGGATGTCTGGGCCTATGTCGGTTCTATACCTATGTTTATGTTCTATTTCGTCAATCGTTTGTCGCACTAGCGAGATGTCGATCTTCAGTGTGTCGCACTAGCGTGCATTCGAACTACGGTGAGTCGCAGTACAGTTTTGTCGCATAAGCGTTAATCGCACATCCATTTGTCGCGCTCACGTGGTACACTTAAAATAAGGGGCTATATTGTAAATTATAAAAATGAAATATTAATTTTGATGGAAGACACGCCACGAAATAATATCGCTCGAAAACTAAGCGGCACTAACATAATTTGCGTCAGAATCCGCGTAGTCATGTCAACATTCCTTTATGTATATTTTTGAACGAATTATTGCATTTTATTTATTATGGTAGTTTTAAAAACATAGTTTATCATAGTCAATTTAGTGATGGGCTGTTTTTTATTTTACGTATCCACCGGCTAATTGAGGTTTCCTTGTTTTTGTTACTAGATGTCACTGCTGTGGTTAGCGTTGGTTTTCACGTAGTTAAGTCTAGTATGAATTTGTATTGAGTATTCGCGATTTGTTTATCAACTTACATCTTTTGGCCTAATTTTAAAATAAGGTAGACAAATAATTGAGCAATAAGTAAAATAAGATATTTTGTGATATCGCGTCACATAGTGACATCTAGTGGCAGGCTTTGGGAACTCTCGTTTTGTGCAATTCAACAAACTATTGTATGTACATTTGGAGGTGCCCCGTAGTTACGGTTGGGTTTGGGTATGTAGCTGCGTAGATATAATTTGACTACGTCAGTCTACGGTCCCCGAGCATAGAGTGGTGTAATGTCTATGCGCAGGGAGTAAGCTTTGCCGCAAGGAGTATTATTAATGAATGTTTTGTATAATTAATGTAGATTATTATTTTAAAACGTCTTTTTTGAGCCAAAAGAGGCGTTCCTAGGCAATAGTCGGGCTCTCTAGCGCCCCCTAGCTAGTGGACGCAGTAGTGCGCCGGCCGCGCGCCTCCTTCAGCTATTAACAATATTATGGTTCATCTTCACTTAGAGACAAGTATTAGAAAAAGTAATAAAAATGGTAACACAAAACACAGCTGTTCTTTCATTTATCCGCTTTTTCGTTAGTTTTCGTACCTCTTCGTTAGTTAAAACATTAGTTTGGAGAAGAATATTTTTTTATTGAGACTCGTAGTCATAGAGCTTTCGGGCCCATGTTGGGCGCCAGTACGAATTTTCTTAGACGATCTACCCCAAGTCTGTAGTACTAGTAATATTTGGAGATCAGAGACTATGGTTGGACATAGATGCATGACGTCATAAGGAGCAGTGTGTAGCGGTGGAGTGTGCATGCCTCGGTGTCTACGGAGCCGCCGCCAGACCGAGAAGACGAAGACCACTTTCATTTTTATAAACGGTGAGGCAATACTGACCTTGGTCCAGTTTCTAGTCACTGTAACATTTATAATAATATACATTTTGCTCATAAATTGCAAACCACAGTAAAAAATATCTGCCTTGTAAATACCTCAAACTATGTAGGTACCTACAACCCTCATCGGTGATCGGTAGGCAGTTGTTACACTGACAAGAAATTGGCTACCATTTAAAAGATACTGACGGCATGGCATTAAAAATTATAGAAGGGGTGAGCAGTTGGTTTCTCGTCGATTTACTATTGTGTGACTGAGTTACTTTTGTATATTAACACACATACACTCATTAATGTAGGTACACGAAATATACGATACCTACATCTCACACATCAGTCTGTAATGAAGGTATTTACCTGATAAACACAATTCACAAACCAGTAGCTGCAATGTTTGGTATTTTACCAACCACGGTAACATCGTGCAGCGCCCTCTGCGAGCCGCGACCAGCAACCAACTGCTTCACAGAACGACTACAACAATCAGTATTGTCATTCACATTACCAAGTCTGCTGTTGAAAATACCGCTTAGTTTTATTTCTAGTACCCATCTCCAGTAAAGTGCATCCCAGTAATTAGATAAGTAGATACATAGACGTGGTACTACCGGTGCTGGGTTATTTATTAAGTCAAATTCGTAGTTTTAGTTGAATGGTCGAATCGATTAGTTTGAAATACAAGAATAATAATTGATTGTGATTATAAACTCCATGGGAGACGCTTTTAAGATTTTTTCCATTTTGAATAAGTAGAACTTAGAGGTTTTTTTGTAGTTTTAGAAACGAAAAGTCATATCAACAGAGAGACACTCAAGACACAATCGTTTTGTGCCTTAATAGTTTGTTTTATTACTATTTGCTTTGGAGACTAGAAACTTTTAGAATACGGACCAAAAGTTCAATTAGTTTGGAAATATAAATGAATAAATAACATATTTTTTGTACAATTTACTTTTCCGTTGAAAATGTTGATGAGGAAATTTTGAAACGACTTAGCTGTCTCGGTAGTGTATTGAATAGAAAACAAATGTAAACGAGTTATACAATGATCGTAGGTATCCCGTTTTGTAGTAGTACAAAGTAATTTAAGTATTTTGTATCTGCATAATGTTAAAAAGTCTTCCTTGATAAAACATAGACTGAAAATTAGTGACCCGTGTAATGTTTTCTTTTGAAATCCCGTTTCGCTGGGATGCACTAGATTTTATTAAGATTTATTATGTGAAGGGCACTTATTTAGATCTCTTACAAATTGATTCAATTAACTTTTTAAACCCCGCCTAAATTCTAATTAAAAGCAGACATGTTACCTGTCAAATTTTCCCCGCCATTTTGGTTTTTTATATTACAACCACATTTACATACAGCCTATCTTGCAAAGGGTCTGAAAAAGTGCTTTTTTGTATATCCGAGAGTATTGATAGTTCTCTCATTGTAGATGAAGTGTTCAGTAGAAATAAACCCCAGTAAGTACAATGAATCTGTACGGAGAGTGCCTATGTGTGACAATATTCGTATCACACTTGTTTTTCTTCCATTTTAGTAAATGGTCACTTACGTTAAATAAGTAAACTAACGTATGAATTGATAGATTGATCATTTTATTCGGAAAACTGGTGAAATCTTCATCTGTGATACTCTGGTAGTGCGTAGATACTTATTCGATTTATTGTTGCTCGGTTCCGTAAGCGTAAATCAGGGGAAATCTATTAAAGTTGAGTAAATTCTTAAGGCCTTTCTTGGTCAGAAAGCTACCCACAACAGTTTTCCGAATAATATGGCTGTGACCAATAAAAGAACACTAAAAGTAATTTATTTTGTAAATCGCATTTAGTTTGGTTTACCTACATAGTCTAGTCGATACAGAAAATTGTTAAAGTTTCGTTTTTAACTTCGATAGATTAGGTAATGTTTATTTTCACACGCACTTTTATGACTCCGGCGGATGTGTGATGACGTCACATGCCACTATAATCGATGCATTCTGAATGTTCAATTGGACGTTGAAGTTTAATTTTAGAACGACAAGTAAAATGGAGTCTTAAAAGCGCGGAGATAGTTGTTTCTAAAACCTTTGTACATAATTATTTAGAAGTAAGATTGTTACTGAAATATAACGTGTGGTGTATTTTATTCATGTACTGAAGTTATGTGTTTAGGGTGGTTTAGATAATTAGGTATGTCTATCTCTTTCTCTCGTTTGAATCTATCGATTTGAAAGTAGAATATATCAATTATTCTCCTCTTAAGTACACGATTTGGATTAGTGGACTAATTTAAACTTTTTAAAGATCGTTTTGAGTGGTCACATTATCAAAATAAAACTTCATGTGACGTTTTCTTGCAAATTAAATTGCTGTCTCAGAATTGATAATGTCTATTGATAACACTGACAAGTGTTGCCAATAATAATAAAAACAGCCTATATCGTTTCTTCAAGTCTTAAAACATAGAGAACAACAGTTCTGTTCGGGTATATTGTATTAATTAGTCCTCTAACCCAGTCTAGTGATTGAATCTTATAAAATAACAAAAGTGCCCACGAATTTGTATAACGTAAGGTCATTGTTCTATTTACAGTCATTAGGAAGTAGTTTGTGATTTGTAATTTATCCAGTGACGTAATGTATAGATTTTTTACTATATCTTACATTTTGACACGTCGACGTATTCAATTAAGCTGTGGTCGCTTTGAAGCACGTGTTTTCAAAATACTTGGCAAAAAGTTAATTCAAATTAAAAAGCTTTTTGATTTTAGTATAATTGTTAAAATAAAGCTGTTGGTATCCTAATTTAATCCTAGATGTACTAGGTTGATGCAATACTTGGCCCTTATGGGCCATCTATAAACCTGGTGTTGCAATAATAAAATATCTGTCAATGAACCTTCAAAGCGGCCACCGCACAGTATTACTATCGTAAATACACTAGTCATTGTAGTTTTTTAATTGTGAAGAGGAATATATAATATGTACGGAGAGTTTGATGCTTTTAATATATTTATTCTACTTATTTACTGGCAACCCGCGGCGCGGCCCGGTGCGCCGACGACGCAGTTTGAACGAAAAGTTTAATTAATAAATGGTTTACATTCAATTTATTGTTTTATTGGCCTCTTGTATTACCTTATAGGAACCTCTATATTATATAATTTTAAAGTTTCGGACTTTAAAGAACCCGCATCTACCCTGTTTAGGTAGGAGCTAAGCTGGTAAATGAATATTTACTTGACACTAGTGTTATGACTTCGAAATTGAACTAGAATATTTTTTATACCTATGACATCATTGCTGTAATTTACCTGATTTATAAAACCGTGGATCGCAAAGTATTCACGGCACCGATAAAATACAATATATTGGGACCTCTATGTGACCACAACCACGTAGCAAAGCTGTGGTAGTTACCTATGTTGTTGTTCGAAGCTACCTGCCGAAAAAAGTTGATGAAAATTGGTCTAATGGTATCTGAGAGTAAATTACAGTAAATGCAAAACTGCTCATTCCGAAATTCTGTTCGTTCTGTGTTTAAACTAGTCTGGATGAGTAGCTACATAATCCCTAGCACCCAATTGAGACTGCGTGCGTCACAAATGTCTGGTGACGTCATCGCTGTTCATCAGCACTTGTTTATGGGACACTAATAACATACCTACGTAAGTATTCTGGGGTAAGTAGCCATTTCATTAGTACGTTTAAATGAGTACCTTCCTCGGTGGGTCATCGAAAATATCAATCTGGGTTCGAGTCCCAAGATTTATTAGATAAAAGCTTAATAAATAATGATATGACTACAAGCAGTCGATCATGTAGGTTCAATGTAGATAATATAGCATGTACTTACCGAGGTTCCTATGTGGGAAACTTACATACCCGGTCCATCAAGAAAAAACGGTTTTTAGACTGTTTCACATTTATTATTACAACGACTGCGACAACTAAAAACAAATACTTAGACTACGTAGAACCCTTATTTAAATAATCAATTGAAACCTTGGATTTGTCAGTTATTTTCTGTACCTAAGGTAGCTAGCTACTAAATGTCTGTGTGTCCAATACAGATTAACTAATAAAGCAACAAATTAATTAACTAGTCTCTTAGGTGGAGTAAAACAAAATCTACTTAAGAGCTAGATACCTACTTACCCATTCTAAAGTAAATATAGTTGAAAACCTCGACATGCCTACTTAATAATGTATTTGCTAGGGACCTTCCGTCAAACTTAGTCACGCTCTCAGTTAATAAATGAGCAGCTCGACCACACTTCACAATGGTTGTAGTTAAATGTTAATGCTGAACAAACCCACGCTAACTATGATGGATGTTGTTATCACGCTAACTTGAATCGAGGGTAGGCAGAAGTAAGACTACCTCTTGGGTTTGGATGACAGTTGATATGAAAAACCTGCGGACTAAATAGGGTGGTAGGCACCTACCTACATAATCGGAGGAAGAGAAAAAAACACCTAATTACAAAGAAAAAGCAGAACGCCATAATTTATTTTCTTGCAAGGCAAAATTTATTGTAGGTAGCGTAGTGGCACCAGTAATCGACATGCACCAGTAATCGACACTTTATTTTTTTATTTAATAAAATAAAGAGGTTGGTACCGATTTATTTATTTGACGACACTGTAACATAGAGCACACTAATTACTGGCTCCCATTGACATTTGAGCGATATTTACAGTTTTATTTGAAAGTAGCGGTGTGACAACTGATTGTGGCTCGAGTACCGGCGAGAAAAACAACATTTCTTACTGAAATCGTTAAGGAAGGGAGTACATTTCTTTGTTAATTATGCTAATGTATTGTAAGTTATTTGAAATTTATGAGTTTTACGGGTTTTTATAAGAACTAAAGGGTGGAATTTTGTTATAACACAAGTTCAAGATTATTTTAATATTAGTAAAATGTTGGTGTCGATCATTGGTGTTCACAAACTGACTTTCTCCAGTTATCGACACGTGTCGATAGTAATTATTAGAAACATTTTTCATTTGATAAGTGAATATATAGCTCTTCTATCTTTGCTTCTCGGTAGATATTTGAAGTAAACTAATCAAAGTTGACCTACCAGAAATCGACAAGTGACGATTATTGGGAAATAATATGTGTCAATGATTGGTTTTAGAGGTGGCTCTGAGAAAAAAATATACTCCCGACCAGTTAGGTTCAGTGGGTCGTCTTAGGGGCGGAGGGTAGGAGATGGAGCATACGCTTGGGCACTATGAGCACCAAAGAAAACAAAAAAAAAATAGTAAAAAAAATTGGGAGACCTTTTTTAGTTTTTTTTTTTTTATATAGAATTCGAGCATTTTTATTGCAGCATCTGATTAAGCTTATCTATAGAAACCATTTATGATCTTAGAAGTTAGGCCCTACGACGCACAGTTTCCGACTTATGGGCCGTTTACATTAAAAGGCCGTTCAAGTAAAAGGCTCATAACTCGAAAACGGTGCGTCGTGGGGCCTTGTTTTTTAGAACTTAAATAGTTGCTACAGACAAGGTCAACCTAATACAAGAAAAAAATCGGAAAGATTCCGAAAAAAAAAATAAAAAATTTAAGTCCTATACAGGACTTATAAAAATTATAGTTTTTTTTTTATGTCCCTAAATAATAAAAACTTAGATCCAGCAATCCCTTGTTGTTTTGCTTTATTAAGATTGTTAGCAACGCACTAAGTCGAGGTCCGAACCCCGCAGGGGGTGCCCTTAGTAGACGTTGCTAACGTAGTTAGTTTTTCCTATTGCTCTGGCTGGAGGCCTTAAGGTCCTCGCCAAAAGTCCGGTGAAGCAGTCAAAGCCTGCGCTCAGGCTAACTGCAAAGATCTCTACAAAAAAAAAAAGTAAAAAAATAATAATATAGTTTTTTAAACCATACGGTTAGGTAATAATTTTGCACGATTTGCTTTCATTATCAGTATTAAAGTACTATCATACCTGTGGTAGAAATACAATATAAATTTATTGCGCTATCGTACACAAACATTACATCCGTCTTACGAATTTTCGATCAGGTCACGTGTCCTGACGCGGGTTTATCATTTTTACTTATTACAAAAAAAAAACTGTACAGCACCGCTAAAGAAGTTTTCGTCATACGAATTTTCGATCAGGTCACGTGTCCAGGGGCCCGATGTTTCTATTTTAAGTCAGTGAGTGGCAGGTATTTTCGTATCCAGATAATTTTAGTTTAATGAAAAATTTAGGTACACCTACTTGCCAATGTTGACCTTGTAGGATTGCCAATGGCTATAACAAGTGTAAAGTGCACTGGAACGTTTATTAACCTGACGCGAGTTTATTTTTTTTTTACCCATTACGAAAAGCCGCTAAAGAAGTGTTCAATTCAAAAATTAAAAATTATCAACACAGACAAAATCAGAACCAAAATCAAAATAAAAAAATCATTAATTTAAGTTAAGCTACAAAGTAGCACTTATCAAACGTCAAAATTTTAATACAAAAAAGACAGCACCCTAGGGGTCGGTTCATATCCGGCGGAAAACGCAGCGCGCAACATCGGCCGCGCAACCCCAGAACGAACAAGCACACAACTTTACATCCAACCTCCCACACCTGACGCGTCGTCGGGTCAGTGTGAAAGGCCGAATCCTCCATAATGCGCCCGACCGACCCAGCGCCACGCGACTTACAGCACGCCACCACCGTCAGATATGAAACGACCCCAAATCGCCCACCCTTCACCAAGTGCTAGTCAACTTGTCAATATCTTCTGTCTTGTACGAGTATTTACATGATTAATACCCATTAGTAAGAGAAATATGGTTACTGTAACAAAATATGCATAGGTACTTATTAAACAGGTAATTTTATTTTAAAGACCGACAAATGTGGTCAAATGGTGTGATTATTTGGCAAATACTCATTATAGATAATAGTCGATAACTGGGGTGTCGATAACTGGTAAGTGTCGATAACTGGGGTGTCGATGACTGGGGTGTCGATAACTGGGGTGTCGATTACTGGTAACAGTCAAATGACTAGGTGTCGGTTACTGGAGATTCTTACACTTTTTCATTTTTTTTATTTTTTTTCTTGTCTGTTTATAGCAAATAAAAATAATACATTCTATTCTTATCTCAAGAATATACCTTACCATACTCAAATGTTACTTTTGGTTTAAAAGTGACTAATATACCTTTAATTTAATAAAGAAACCCACTATGATCGATTAAGATCCTTAAAGTGTCGATCATTGGTGCCACTACGCTAGGTGCGTTAGTGATAGATTTTAAATTCAAATGTAGTTAAAATATAAAACACTTGTCTTGAAACAGGAGGCTACCCTCCTTTATAAAAAGGTCAATTTTGTAACGACGTAATGCTCATGTAGGTGAATATACCTACCTACAAAATTTTTTACAAACATTCCTTTTACATAGCTCATAAAATACCTTCATACCTACTCCGAAATCCTCTCTAAACGCGAAAACCAGATAAAAGGAACACATCAAACGAAAACTCTTCAAAAATATGTCAACATCTCATTCCCGCCATTACGACGCCTGTCACGTGTCGGCCATGTTTGTTTTACTTTTTCTAAACAATGCGGGCGCGGGTAATTGCGCGGTGAGTCTGCGACAAGTTTTTTTAAATATGTTTTTAATGTGAGAGTGGGTGTGTGCATTATTAAATAGCCGGGAAATGACGGACGACATTTTTCCTGGGTTTACTCGGTATGTAGACAATATTGTTTGATTTTATTGACTTTAAACTATTTATTCAATTCGGTACTAGAATAAATCAAACAGGTAAACGCCACTGGTCCTAATTAAAAAAGTATATATTAAAGTATAACCAGAGCAGATGTCGCATAACATAAACACAATCAAATAAAAAAGAATACTGTATAATTTTGATAAAATTTATACACTTCCTCTGAGGTCGTATCGATATTGGTTCTCATAGACGTAGATACCGCTTCATACACACAAAAATAAAACATGCACAGGAATTGACAACCTCCTTTTTGAAGTTGGTTGAACAATATCCCTTGCTACAATGTGTTCCCGCGCTCCCGCGGTGACCACAGATTACGGCACTCCTCTTATTTGGCGCGAACGCGACTAGTCTAAAATGGCGCCATTTACATTATACCCACGTACAAAGAGAGCCGCTTCACATTTTTCCGTAAGGGAAGCATGCAGCGTTTAATTATTACCTTTTGATGGCAGTTTTGGGTATTTGTGGCTTTAATTCTGGTAATTTGTGGGTTGAACATATTTTTTTTGTCACAGGACATAAAAATGGCGTCGGTTGGGAATTGTTGGACTTTTAATTGGAATTTTATTAAAGGAATTCATTTATGTTCGTGAATAGGTATAATTTATTAAACCTTTTAGAACACAAACGGCTATTCTAAATCAACATAGCTTCATGTTGTAAGATATAAGTTTCGTAGCAAGAGCGAGGCTAAATCAATGTAGCTTATTCAATGTTAGACACGATTTCTTAGTTATTTAAGAAGGTATATATTGTTTGTGTATATCAACGATTTCCAAATGTTGGTCTATTTCCAGTAACTTTGCTTTAAAACCTTGCCTTTCATGATTCCTGTATAACAGGACCAGAGATATTAATAGCCCGATATTAACAGCTCTACTGGGCTGTAGGTACATTTCAGTGAATAGGCATTATTAATTTCAATATGTTACCATGGAAATTCAAATAAATAACGGCTTTTCAGATGGACGGACTCTATTTTTAGATATGATTTCTCTTTTTCCTTTAAGGAACTGAGGTACAATTGACTACGGAATAACCGCGTCCCTAAATCATTTGTACGATTCCATACGATTATCCATTTCGCGGGCGAGTCCTACACAACACACTGTGTTTCTACCACACTAGTTAATGTCTCGCACGATTTCCCGCGCAGCTGTCACTGACATTTGAGCAATTTTTCCCGCCAGTGTCGCCAGCCGTGAAATACAATGTCACTGGCAAGGAGTTACAAATAAACTTGTGAACTGTGGCTTTTTGTTTTTTTTATTATTATATTTGTTGTTTTTGACAGTTTATGAAGGGACCGGCCGGACCAATGCAGAAGTTTTTGCGCTTTGTACGTTGCAATGCATATTAACATTAAGTTAGTAGACCTCCGTGGTCGTCGAGTGGCGTACACACCGGTTTAGCTCTGAAGTCCTGGGTTCAATCCCCAAAAGCGTCAATGTTGAAAACCTTCGTAGTCCCGGATTCTTTAACACATTTGCTTGAGGTGTTTACTAAGGGTGTAGACCAATTAATATGATGTTGACCAGATTTTTTACTTTATTTATACTATACTATCCACGGAACAGAAAAAACAGGATACTTACTATCAACCAATATACTTAATTAAAAATTCTTCAATTCTTATTTTAAGCATTTACACTTAAGACGTTAGTCGTTTGAAGACCTCCGTGGTCGAGTGGCGTACGCACCGGTTTCAAGGTGTCGCTGGGTCTGAGGTCCCGGGTCGATCCCCGGTCGGGTCAATGTAGGAACTGACTTTTCTACATTGTCTCGGGTCTGGGTGTTTGTGGTACCTTCGTTGTTTCTGAATTCCATAACACAAGTGGTTAATAGCTACCTACTTTGGGTTCAGAGCCATGTATGTGATGTTGTTCGCATTTATTGATTATTATTTATTTGTGTTACTGTGAACCAAATAACTGACCCTGCGACCGCATAAGTCCCGTTATAATTGTTTTTAAAATAAATCACTTTTGCTACCCTTAATATTTTCCTTTTCCAACCACCACAAACAGTTCCCTACATCAGATCCCCGTCCATCCCAGCCAACTTGCAGTACATAACATTGGCTGTGCGCGAGTAACAAATGACGTATAAACGCGAGATAAGCCGCTCTGATGCGCCGCAGATTTATGACACAGTCGCAACTGTTACTCTGGGCCTCAGCAGAGGTGTAGGTATTAACGGAAAATTATGAATGTAATGCTTGGGTAAAGTTTATGTAACTTTTCAAAGTTATGTGTACTTGTTTAATTATTCTAAGACACTTCTGACAAACAATCAAGAAAAACATCGTGAGGAAACCTGGATTATAATGGACCTGGATGGATAGATAGATATATAGGTAGCTTCCGTGGGTCCCTACTTATATGTTTTCGAAATTTAGATAAGAACCTATGAAATAAGTAGCTAAGTAAATAAACATTTCCCATCGTGAACGTTTTAATACTTCAATGTTTATGCCAAATTATTTAATTTTTCAATCTAAGCAGGCTTGCTTACTTTTAGTAAAATCCATCTTAAACCAGGTTATAATTATCTACCTGTCTTTCTAATCCGCCTAGCTTTAATGCGGGCGACGCACCGCAGATGTGCTCAGCATACCCGGTCATACCCGGGTGGAGCTGGGTATAACGCTGCTCGTTAATCATCACCTGGTTGTGATTGATAGCTACCTGCTTAGTGCGGTCATTATGTAGTGTTCATATTAATTATTATAGTGTTAGGTAGGTTCATATACATAGAAACAGGGGGCCGAGTCTGCTATTTACAATGGCTCCAATCGTCTGAGTGGGTACCGTTAGTAGGTCCATTTTAGGATAATTACGAAGGTAAAACATCATTTTAACGTCAAAATTGGCCATTGGGGCGGCCAATGTTGCAATTTGGTGCTTAGTAGAATGCCAATTATCCTAAAATGAACGTACTAACGCCACCCACTCAGACGATTGGAGCCATTGTAAATAGTATACTCGGCCCCCAGGTAACCTACCTACTATGTTTAACCATTTCTCTGTCCCGTGAGTCACGTGTGAACTATTGTGTCTACTGGCGGGACAGTGAAGTTGTTATGTAAAATGCAGTGCAGCAGAATTATGTGTCCTTTCGTTTCATCAAAAAAGGCTTACAGTAAGTAGCTAGGTACCTAGGAATTCTCAATGTACAAATAATGTAATTTCCATTTCACGTTAAATGAACGGATCAGTGATCTACAAAAATTGCTTCTTTACTTTAGTAAGAAAGGCTGGATTTTTATCGTAAACCAATTTTTTTTGCTAGCTTAAATACAATCAGGTAGGAAAATTTCTAAAATAAATATATAGCTACCTATACCATTATAATGTTTGCTAATAGGTAGGAAACCAACGAGGTTGCATTTGAAACTATAGAGTGAGCCTATCAGAGTTTAAACCGTAAGCACTAGTATGAACAAGTGTTGTCGTGAATTATGTATGAAGATGGAGCTTGCCGTTTTAAAAAATCTATCTCAAACACTAATATTATCCCAACAATGTCAAAACCATCGATATTTTCTTATATAAGTTTCTCGTTGCGCGAAAATTAACTTAAATGAAAAACGAAATGTACTAGGATCAGACTAAAAACTGCTCTCGCTTGGCACAAGGGGAACCTAGCGATAGTAGCAGTCTATGCATATCATACGTCGATGGTAGGAAACACACAGACTTTTTGTTTTAAATTATCTATACCCGTAATTTTTTTTTTTGATGACTAGAGCCGATAAAATTCTCAATCGCAAAGAACTTTATATCTAATTATAACTCAATGAACTCACTATTAAGATAATACCGGGTATAAACCATTAATCCCTAGTTAACTGGCTAACAGTACATTGAGCAAGGCACAGATAAAACCATTTAAATAATGCATCCGGTCATGACCCGCCAAATCTTTTCATTGCGCCCTTTCCGAATAGGGATGCCAGGTTTCTTAAATCTCCCCAGATTTCATAAAAATACTTAATTAGTGGGTTTTTACATAATTAGTGCAACTTTTCTTTTCGTTTGATTTTTTAAATTAATTTTGGGGATGAAAATACTAATTATTTTAAAACTTAAGTCAGATGTGTTTTGGTGGAAATAAATAGCCTAGCTACTTAGTTACCAAGGTGTAATTAATCACATCGTTTTAACAAGAAATGTTCATTAGTTATTCTATGAGGAATATAATGATTATTAAAATATGTCTTTTAGGCCGGAATAAATGAACTTTGTGTTGTCAAGAATGTGATATGGATGTTTTTAAAATTCGACTTTGCCACACAGGGTTCAATGAGCGGAAGTGATTTAAAAAAGTATTGTCATCCCCGATGATAAACTTTCCCCTAAAACCGCAAACGAAACCCTCAATCGCTGACTCCGACGTGTCAAACGAATAAAAAACATTATTAACAAACAAAATGGCGACGTTTTGTCGTTTCCCGCCGTTTTCCATTAGCGCGCGTTCGTCGCCGCAAAATGGCGGCGGGTAAATGAGCTGTGAACTTGATAAGTAAGGGCCGCGGCCATTGTGTGTGACGGCGCGACATCATTACCCCGAATTACTGATATTTCAATGGAAATTAATTGTCCAGTCAAGCGGTAAAAGGTGCCATCAAGCATTTAAAAATCTGGCACCTAAATATGTAGGTACCTTTAGGTACCTAAACGGTTACCTTGTACATCTTCCTTCTTTATCTTTTGAATATTTTTATTCAGTTTGAATGACCATGTCGTCAAAAATATTTAAATCGTTAAGACGTATTGATCAAGATTTTCTAAAACTGATACGAGTTTTTACTAGTTATTTTTTGAAGTTGAGTACTCATCTTGTCTTAATGTGTCATCCATCCATCCGATTTCTCTCCAAAGTGTCTTCTATCCATTAAATTATGTAACTAAAGGAAAATTATTCAGGTACAAAAGCATTTATCTGCCTGCTGTACGTCTTACTATTTCGATCTATAATCATTAAATCTACTGATTTCCATTTAATTATCACAAGCAGTTCATTACCCGCTCTGTTCGCCGCTCCCGCTACCTCCCTCGCACTAAGCCAGCGATGTATGAACCAGCGTAGATGATCTCCGGTTCTCGCCTCACTTATCCGGGTTAAACGGTTTGAGTCGAACTTCGATAAAATGTTACGAGTCAACTGGAATCATTCCAGGGGTTAATTAAATGATAAGCTAGGATCATGAGCCGAAAGTCAGTCAGCTAGACCAGTATCAAGCTAGAAATTGATTGTAATGCATGAATCTAGGTTCTATCTAAGTCCTTAATTCAGAAAATGTTCATGCTTCGTGCAATAAAATAATATTTAAAACTTATAAACATATGATTTTTTATCATAGCTTCGTACGGAAGCTATGTTAAAAACTTCTTAAATAGAAACGATTATTTTGTGGTAATAATTTATTAGACTTTTATTGAATAAAAGCACATTTTTAGAACACTTGCCCAGACTTTTTCAACCTATCTGCCTTTGTCATAATCTTACCTTATTCTTATAATTTTATAAGCCAGGAAGCTTACAATACAAATAACAAAATCTTGCTAATAGGTCACATATTTAATGCTCTAATATAAATATTCTCTACCTACAACACTACGAAATAATCGTCACAATAAATTGAAAATGTTACTTGCAGATAGCATTGCAATAACAAAACGCAAACACAAACTTTGACAGTGACATTAAAACAAACGACACTTGTCATTTTACAGCACAGCTGATGTACATAACCTAAAATTTATGTAAACAAATAGATATAATTTATCAAGATGCGGTATTTATCGCGTCTCTTCCAGCCAGTTATAACAGTACCAAAGAACGCCGTTATCAAAAACACAGAAATAACATGTAAAAGTCAAAGGGTAAGCCATTTTATTACTTTAATTTTCAAGAACAATTTTGATCGTATTTCGATGTTATTTCACTCTAAATTGATGTTTTAGAACTTTACTAGTTATAAATAATACATTTTTGCTACATATTCGATTTAAAAAATACTATATTAAGTTGATTTATGGTCATAAATGACTCAGAATGAACAGAAGCAAACGGGCCGGCTATTTTAACAATAACACAACTATTACATAAAAGAAATTACATAAATATAGTTGGATACATTTGTTTTCACTTAATATTCAGAATTAAGCAAGAATGTTATATAGTAGATTTAATATTTGTATTGTTCATTAAAAAAAACTAAGCTTTAGGTAAATCTGTACTGTTATTTACTTTTTTAAATACAAACATATTCAAAGAAGTTATATTAGTGAGCTTACTGAAATACGTGTTCGAAAATGGTAAATAGCTTATAATCTTTTTATTCCCAGCCTTATTAGGTAATTATCTAAGACACATAATTTCTTCACTCTTCTTCTGTAAAGTCCTAATCTAATAAAATCATTATATAATCCCAATCCATTCCAGCTCCTTCTAGAATGTGGTCTAATCCGTCCCACCAGTTCCGGTCTCTTCACGGTGCTGCCGCTAGCCCGGAGAGCTCTGGACAAGCTGGAGGCCCAGATCCGCTCCTGCATGGAGCAGGCGGGAGCGCAGCGCATGTCCCTGCCCTCGCTGACCGCGGCCAGTCTGTGGGAGAAGACGGGAAGGTTAGAGGAGGTCGGCCCAGAGCTCATGACCATGGAGGATCGGCATCAGAAGAAGTTTTTACTGTCACCGGTAAGGCCTAACATGTATTTAATGTAAATATGTGAAATCCGGTAGAGGTTTTAAATAAAAAAAGGAGTTTATTAGTCTTTCAGAAGCTGAGGTAGTTAACCATTTAGATTTCAAAATGAATAGATTAGAAAACTGTTCTTTTTGAGAACTGAGATTAAAAAAACTGAGAGCTCAAAATATTGATAGGTTTGTGTTTGCGATATAATTATGGATCTGTAATATTTTGTAATTGACAGACACATGAAGAAGCAGTGGCAGACCTACTGGCAGATGTGGGACCCGTGTCATACAAACAATTACCACTCTTATTGTACCAGGTATATATAATATTTCACTCCGTTAAATATAGTGAGATATTGTCTTAAATAGAGAGTTAATAATAGTGTTAATAAGTCTCAAACTACCACTGACCAAAGTGCTGCTATTTATGTAGCTTGTCCTAATGCAATTATATTTTTTTTCTCTATTCCTTCAGGAAAAATCATGTCAAAAATTTACTCTTAAATTGACGAGAAATATTGTATTTTTTTTTAGAATACCAAATTTCATTCATTCATTTAGGAGTTATTAAAAAAACATCAATGTTGAATTTAAATATATTATTTGATGAAAGTGTACATTTATTTCAGATAGGCAACAAATACCGCGACGAGCACCGGCCGAAGCACGGGCTGCTGCGAGCGCGGGAGTTCACCATGCTCGACGCGTACGGCTTGCACGCGAGCGACGCCTGCGCACAACACATGTATAACCGCGTGTCCGAGGCCTACGCCGAGGTGTTCAGCCGCCTACAGCTGCCCGTGCACAAGGGTGAGTCCCGCCCGCCCGCGTCAGACATGTGTAGCCGCGTGTCTGACGCCCTGCCCGAGCTGTTCAGCCGCCTACAGCTGCCCGTGCACAAGGGTGAGTCCCGCCCGCCCGCGTCAGACATGAGTAGCCGCGTGTCTGACGCCCTGCCCGAGCTGTTCAGCCGCCTACAGCTGCCTGTGCACAAGGGTGAGTCCCGCCCGCCCGCGTCAGACATGTGTAGCCGCGTATCTGACGCCCTAGCCGAGCTGTTCAGCCGCCTACAGCTGCCCGTGCACAAGGGTGAGTCCCGCCCGCCCGCGTCAGACATGTGTAGCCGCGTGTCTGACGCCCTAGCCTAGCTGTTCAGTCGCCTACGCCGAGCCTTTAAATAGGTTACAGCTGGTAGATAAAGTTAAGCTGTGGGATGACTGAGTGTCTGAATTTATTAAGATACACGTAAAGCCAAGTGTCTGACGCTCAAGTGAGGGTCAGGGTCGAGATGTTTCTATGACTTTATTCCTCATCCCCAGTGTCTGCTCCATCGGGCTCCATGGGCGGGACCATCTCCCACGAGTGGCACCTGACGGCGGCGGCGGGCGAGGACGAGCTGGCCTTCTGCGAGCGCTGCTGCAGCGCCGCGCTAGACGGCGACCAGCGCTGCGAGCGCTGCGGCGGCGCGCTGCTGTGGCTGCAGAGCGTCGAGGTAGGAGGGGGCCGCGGGGACCAGTGTCATGTACTGCCGCAGCTGCTGTGGCTGCAGAGCGTCGAGGTAGGAGGGGGCCGCGGGGACCAGTGTCATGTACTGCCGCAGCTGCTGTGGCTGCAGAGCGTCGAGGTAGGAGGGGGCCGCGGGGACCAGTGTCATGTACTGCCGCAGCTGCTGTGGCTGCAGAGCGTCGAGGTAGGAGGGGGCCGCGGGGACCAGTGTCATGTACTGCCGCAGCTGCTGTGGCTGCAGAGCGTCGAGGTAGGAGGGGGCCGCGGGGACCAGTGTCATGTACTGCCGCAGCTGCTGTGGCTGCAGAGCGTCGAGGTAGGAGGGGGCCGCGGGGACCAGTGTCATGTACTGCCGCAGCTGCTGTGGCTGCAGAGCGTCGAGGTAGGAGGGGGCCGCGGGGACCAGTGTCATGTACTGCCGCAGCTGCTGTGGCTGCAGAGTGTCGAGGTAGGAGGGGGCCGCGGGGACCAGTGTCATGTACTGCCGCAGCTGCTGTGGCTGCAGAGCGTCGAGGTAGGAGGGGGCCGCGGGGACCAGTGTCATGTACTGCCGCAGCTGCTGTGGCTGCAGAGCGTCGAGGTAGGAGGGGGCCGCGGGGACCAGTGTCATGTACTGCCGCAGCTGCTGTGGCTGCAGAGTGTCGAGGTACAAGGGGGCCGCGGGGACCAGTGTCATGTACTGCCGCAGCTGCTGTGGCTGCAGAGCGTCGAGGTAGGAGGGGGCCGCGGGGACCAGTGTCATGTACTGCCGCAGCTGCTGTGGCTGCAGAGTGTCGAGGTAGGAGGGGGCCGCGGGGACCAGTGTCATGTACTGCCGCAGCTGCTGTGGCTGCAGAGCGTCGAGGTAGGAGGGGGCCGCGGGGACCAGTGTCATGTACTGCCGCAGCTGCTGTGGCTGCAGAGCGTCGAGGTAGGAGGGGGCCGCGGGGACCAGTGTCATGTACTGCCGCAGCTGCTGTGGCTGCAGAGCGTCGAGGTACGAGGGGGCCGCGGGGACCAGTGTCATGTACTGCCGCAGCTGCTGTGGCTGCAGAGCGTCGAGGTAGGAGGGGGCCGCGGGGACCAGTGTCATGTACTGCCGCAGCTGCTGTGGCTGCAGAGCGTCGAGGTAGGAGGGGGCCGCGGGGACCAGTGTCATGTACTGCCGCAGCTGCTGTGGCTGCAGAGCGTCGAGGTAGGAGGGGGCCGCGGGGACCAGTGTCATGTACTGCCGCAGCTGCTGTGGCTGCAGAGTGTCGAGGTAGGAGGGGGCCGCGGGGACCAGTGTCATGTACTGCCGCAGCTGCTGTGGCTGCAGAGCGTCGAGGTAGGAGGGGGCCGCGGGGACCAGTGTCATGTACTGCCGCAGCTGCTGTGGCTGCAGAGCGTCGAGGTAGGAGGGGGCCGCGGGGACCAGTGTCATGTACTGCCGCAGCTGCTGTGGCTGCAGAGTGTCGAGGTACAAGGGGGCCGCGGGGACCAGTGTCATGTACTGCCGCAGCTGCTGTGGCTGCAGAGCGTCGAGGTAGGAGGGGGCCGCGGGGACCAGTGTCATGTACTGCCGCAGCTGCTGTGGCTGCAGAGTGTCGAGGTACAAGGGGGCCGCGGGGACCAGTGTCATGTACTGCCGCAGCTGCTGTGGCTGCAGAGCGTCGAGGTAGGAGGGGGCCGCGGGGACCAGTGTCATGTACTGCCGCAGCTGCTGTGGCTGCAGAGCGTCGAGGTAGGAGGGGGCCGCGGGGACCAGTGTCATGTACTGCCGCAGCTGCTGTGGCTGCAGAGCGTCGAGGTAGGAGGGGGCCGCGGGGACCAGTGTCATGTACTGCCGCAGCTGCTGTGGCTGCAGAGTGTCGAGGTAGGAGGGGGCCGCGGGGACCAGTGTCATGTACTGCCGCAGCTGCTGTGGCTGCAGAGCGTCGAGGTAGGAGGGGGCCGCGGGGACCAGTGTCATGTACTGCCGCAGCTGCTGTGGCTGCAGAGCGTCGAGGTAGGAGGGGGCCGCGGGGACCAGTGTCATGTACTGCCGCAGCTGCTGTGGCTGCAGAGTGTCGAGGTAGGAGGGGGCCGCGGGGACCAGTGTCATGTACTGCCGCAGCTGCTGTGGCTGCAGAGCGTCGAGGTAGGAGGGGGCCGCGGGGACCAGTGTCATGTACTGCCGCAGCTGCTGTGGCTGCAGAGCGTCGAGGTAGGAGGGGGCCGCGGGGACCAGTGTCATGTACTGCCGCAGCTGCTGTGGCTGCAGAGTGTCGAGGTACAAGGGGGCCGCGGGGACCAGTGTCATGTACTGCCGCAGCTGCTGTGGCTGCAGAGCGTCGAGGTAGGAGGGGGCCGCGGGGACCAGTGTCATGTACTGCCGCAGCTGCTGTGGCTGCAGAGTGTCGAGGTACAAGGGGGCCGCGGGGACCAGTGTCATGTACTGCCGCAGCTGCTGTGGCTTCAGAGCGTCGAGGTAGGAGGGGGCCGCGGGGACCAGTGTCATGTACTGCCGCAGCTGCTGTGGCTGCAGAGCGTCGAGGTAGGAGGGGGCCGCGGGGACCAGTGTCATGTACTGCCGCAGCTGCTGTGGCTGCAGAGCGTCGAGGTAGGAGGGGGCCGCGGGGACCAGTGTCATGTACTGCCGCAGCTGCTGTGGCTGCAGAGTGTCGAGGTAGGAGGGGGCCGCGGGGACCAGTGTCATGTACTGCCGCAGCTGCTGTGGCTGCAGAGCGTCGAGGTAGGAGGGGGCCGCGGGGACCAGTGTCATGTACTGCCGCAGCTGCTGTGGCTGCAGAGCGTCGAGGTAGGAGGGGGCCGCGGGGACCAGTGTCATGTACTGCCGCAGCTGCTGTGGCTGCAGAGTGTCGAGGTACAAGGGGGCCGCGGGGACCAGTGTCATGTACTGCCGCAGCTGCTGTGGCTGCAGAGCGTCGAGGTAGGAGGGGGCCGCGGGGACCAGTGTCATGTACTGCCGCAGCTGCTGTGGCTGCAGAGTGTCGAGGTACAAGGGGGCCGCGGGGACCAGTGTCATGTACTGCCGCAGCTGCTGTGGCTGCAGAGCGTCGAGGTAGGAGGGGGCCGCGGGGACCAGTGTCATGTACTGCCGCAGCTGCTGTTGCTGCAGAGCGTCGAGGTACGAGGGGGCCGCGGGGACCAGTGTCATGTACTGCCGCAGCTGCTGTGGCTGCAGAGCGTCGAGGTAGGAGGGGGCCGCGGGGACCAGTGTCATGTACTGCCGCAGCTGCTGTGGCTGCAGAGCGTCGAGGTGCGAGGGGGCCGCGGGGACCAGTGTCATGTACTGCCGCAGCTGCTGTGGCTGCAGAGCGTTGAGGTAGGAGGGGGCCGCGGGGACCAGTGTCATGTACTGCCGCAGCTGCTGTGGCTGCAGAGCGTCGAGGTAGGAGGGGGCCGCGGGGACCAGTGTCATGTACTGCCGCAGCTGCTGTGGCTGCAGAGCGTCGAGGTACGAGGGGGCCGCGGGGACCAGTGTCATGTACTGCCGCAGCTGCTGTGGCTGCAGAGCGTCGAGGTAGGAGGGGGCCGCGGGGACCAGTGTCATGTACTGCCGCAGCTGCTGTGGCTGCAGAGCGTCGAGGTACGAGGGGGCCGCGGGGACCAGTGTCATGTACTGCCGCAGCTGCTGTGGCTGCAGAGCGTCGAGGTAGGAGGGGGCCGCGGGGACCAGTGTCATGTACTGCCGCAGCTGCTGTGGCTGCAGAGCGTCGAGGTAGGAGGGGGCCGCGGGGACCAGTGTCATGTACTGCCGCAGCTGCTGTGGCTGCAGAGCGTCGAGGTACGAGGGGGCCGCGGGGACCAGTGTCATGTACTGCCGCAGCTGCTGTGGCTGCAGAGTGTCGAGGTACAAGGGGGCCGCGGGGACCAGTGTCATGTACTGCCGCAGCTGCTGTGGCTGCAGAGCGTCGAGGTAGGAGGGGGCCGCGGGGACCAGTGTCATGTACTGCCGCAGCTGCTGTGGCTGCAGAGCGTCGAGGTACGAGGGGGCCGCGGGGACCAGTGTCATGTACTGCCGCAGCTGCTGTGGCTGCAGAGCGTCGAGGTAGGAGGGGGCCGCGGGGACCAGTGTCATGTACTGCCGCAGCTGCTGTGGCTGCAGAGCGTCGAGGTAGGAGGGGGCCGCGGGGACCAGTGTCATGTACTGCCGCAGCTGCTGTGGCTGCAGAGCGTCGAGGTACGAGGGGGCCGCGGGGACCGGGGTCCACACTACCACTATATCTGTCTCTCTCTCTCTCGCAGGTGGGACACACGTTCATCCTGGGCACGCGCTACAGCTCGCCGCTCGCCGCTAACTACACGCCCGCCAGTGGGGGACCGCAGCCTATCATCATGTCCTGCTACGGGATCGGTGTCACCAGGTAAGACGAAGAACTTATACACTGTCTGGTCCCACATGAACCCCAGACTACTGAATCATCTCTTCTATTTTACTTGCAATGTTTCCAGACTACTGGCAGCCAGCTTAGAACACCTATCCCTGGACAAGGGTCTCCGGTGGCCGAAACTCATCGCGCCTTACAATGTCATCATCATAGGACCCAAGGCTAGTACTCTTTAAATACATATCCAAGAGATTTATGAAATTAAATTGCTTTTAAATTAATATTATTATTATAAGTAAGGTAATCGTTGAATCTTTACAATCATAATTTTTAAAGACTGATGTATGACCCCTTAGAAAAAAAGGTGTTGATCAAAAAAATCATATGAGGAACTTTTTTTTACACTAACACATACGAGGATCGAACCCATGACATCCCAAGACCCTAGAGCTTGCGACACCTTGAAAACCGTTATAAAGCCACCCAACCTCGGAGGTTGTCAAAAAACTGACATCTATACCTACTTACCGATACCTCATCCTAACAGGAAGGCTCATACGAGTGGCAGTCACTGGGCGCGGGCGAGATGGACCGCCTGCGCCACGTCATCACGCAGGCCGTGCGCGACAGTGACGTCATCGTCGACGACAGACATCACCTCACCATCGGCAAGCGACTCGTCATGGCCGACAGGTACGATAATGCTCTTCTTTTTTTGGAAATCGGCTTAAAACTGACGTCGCTACATTGATTTGGTCCTTGACTCCTTAACTATATAGAAAACTAAACACAATGATATGTGTCATGTTTTTTTTATTATTTAACTGGCGGGCTTAAATGGGAATCTACACCTTGAAAAAAAACTCACTCTATTTCTATTTCAACCCCCAGAATGGGCTACCCAACGATCGTCGTAGTGGGCAAGGCGTCAGTGGAGACCCCCGCGCGCTACGAGGTGTACCGCAGCGTCCCCGCCGGTCCCCCGGGGGCCCCGAGCGTCCCCGCCGCCCCCCGCCTGCTCACCGAGCCCGAGCTGCTCGCCGACCTCGACGGAGATGACGATCAGCTAATAAAGACAATAGCTTAATGTTTGATGTTTTATTTCACAAAGACACATAAATTATAAGACAGAAATTAAATTTTCTAATATTATTTTTGTCATATAGATTATATTAGATATGTACTTTATCAATAAAATAACGGTAACCGACGCTTCTGAAGGCACTTCTGTAGTATGATGTGCTACGAATCGGGGACTGTTGTATTAGGGTGAAGCTACGAATTGGGGACTTATGAAGTAGAATGTGCTACGAATCGGGGACTTCTGTAGTAGGGAGTGCTACGAGTCTGAGCCCTGAAATTCTGAAGTAGTGTGAAGCTACAAATTGGGGATCTCTGTAGTAGGTTGTGCTGCGAATCGGGGACTCCAAGGTCAGTCACTTTCATCATCTCCCCCAAAGTCAGCCACTTTCATCATCACCCCCAAGTCACAGTCTCACCCCCAAAATCAGACACTTTCATCTTCTCTCCCAAAGTCAGTCTCTTTCATCCCCTCCCTTCATAAGCGTCGCTTTTGACAGGCGTCGTTTTTGACAGGCGTCGTTTTTGATAGGCGTCGTTTTTATAAGCGCCGTCTTTGATAGGCGTCGTTTTTTATAAGCGTCGTTCTTGATAGGCGTCGTTCTTAACAGGCGTCTGTTTTTATAAGCGTCGTTCTTGATAGGCGTCGGTTTTTATAAGCGTCGTTTTTGATAGGCGTCGGTTTTTATAAGCGTCGTTCTTGACAAGCGCCGTTTTTGAAAGGCGTCGTTTTCTATGAGCATCGTTTTTGATAGGCGTCGTTTTTTATAAGCGTCGTTCTTGATAGGCGTCGGTATTTATAAGCGTCGTTCTTAACAGGCGTCTGTTTTTATAAGCGTCGTTCTTGATAGGCGTCGTTTTTATAAGCGCCGTCTTTGATAGGCGTCGTTTTTTATAAGCGTCGTTCTTGATAGGCGTCGGTATTTATAAGCGTCGTTCTTAACAGGCGTCTGTTTTTATAAGCGTCGTTCTTGATAGGCGTCGGTTTTTATAAGCGTCGTTTTTGATAGGCGTCGGTTTTTATAAGCGTCGTTCTTGATAGGCGTCGTTCTTGATGTACGTCCGTCTTTATAAGCGTCGTTTTTGTCAGGCGTCGTTTTTTTTATGAGCGTCGTTTTTGATCGTCGACGGTTTTTATAAGCGGCGTTCTTGATAGGCGCCGGTTTTTATAAGCGTCGTTCTTAACAGGCGTCGTTTTTTATAGGCGTCGGTCTTGATAGGCGTCGGTTTTTGACAGGCGGCGGTTTTGATAGGCGTCGTTTTTTATGAGCGTCGTTTTTGATAGGCGTCGTTTTTATAAGCGTCGTTTTTATAAGCGTCGTTTTTGATAGGCGTCGGTTTTTATAAGCGTCGTTTTTTAAAGGCGTCGTTTTTTATGAGCATCGTTTTTGATAGGCGTCGTTTTTATAAGCGCCGTTTTTGATAGGCGTCGTTTTTTATAAGCGTCGTTCTTGATAGGCGTCGGTATTTATAAGCGTCGTTCTTGATAGGCGTCGGTTTTTATAAGCGTCGTTTTTGATAGGCGTCGGTTTTTATAAGCGTCGTTCTTGACAAGCGCCGTTTTTGAAAGGCGTCGTTTTTTATGAGCATCGTTTTTGAAAGGCGTCGGTTTTTATATGCGTCGTTTTTTATAAGCGTCGTTCATAACAGGCGTCGTTTCTTATAAGGGTCGTTTTTTACAAGCGTCGTTCTTGACAGGCGTCGTTTTTTATAAGCGTCGTTTTTGACAAGCGTCGGTTTTTATAAGCGTCGTTCTTGATATACGTCCGTTTTTATAAGTGTCGTTCTTGATAGAAGTCGGTTTTTATAAGCGTCGTTCTTGATATATGTCAGTTTTTATAAGCGTCGTTCTTGATAGGCGTCGGTTTTTATTAGCGTCGTTTTTGAAAGGCGTCGGTTTTGAAAGGCGTTGTTTTTTATGAGCATCGTTTTTGATAGGCGTCGTTTTTTATAAGGGTCGTTTTTGATAGGCGTCGTTTTTGATAGGCGTCGGGTTTTATATGCGTTGTTTTTTAAAGGCGTCGTTTATTATGAGCATCGTTTTTGATAGGCGTCGTTTTTATAAGGGTCGCTTTTGATAGGCGTCGATTTTTACAAGCGTCGTTCTTGATAGGCGTCGGTTTTTATAAGCGTCGTTTTTGATAAGCGTCGGTTTTTATAAGCGTCGTTATGACAAGCGTCGTTTTTGAAAGGCGTCGTTTTTTATGAGCATCGTTTTTGATAGGCGTCGTTTTTGATAGGCGTCGTTTTTTATAAGGGTCGTTTTTGATAGGCGTCGTTTTTTATAAGCGTCGTTCATAACATGCGTCGTTTCTTATAAGGGTCGTTTTTTACAAGCGTCGTTCTTGACAGGCGTCGTTTTTTATAAGTGTCGTTCTTGATAGGCGTCGGTTTTAGAAGCGTCGTTCTTGATATATGTCAGTTTTTATAAGCGTCGTTCTTGATAGGCGTCGGTTTTTATAAGCGTCGTTTTTGAAAGGCGTCGGTTTTTATCAGCGTCGTTTTTGATAGGCGTCGGTTTTTATAAGAGTCGTTTTTTAAAGGCGTCGTTTATTATGAACATCGTTCTTGATAGGCGTCGGTTTCTATAACCATAGTTCTTTACAAGCGTCGTTTTTGATAGGCCTCGTTTTTTATAAGCTTCGTTTTTTAGAGTCGTCGTTTTTTAGAGGCGTCGGTGTTAATAAGCTTAGTTTTTATTGGCGTCGCTTTTTATAAGCGTCTGTCTTCAGTGCCGGTTTTAGTACTACCAGCGCCCTGGGCGAGATTTCTACGGCGCCCCCTAACTGCAATTCAAACCCATACGAAAAAAGGCGAAGGATAATAATGAAATAACCATTTATGAAAAGAAATAAACATTTATTAAAAAAACTAATAAAATTTTACTTTTCTAGCCTTTCTATCGGCGAACTCTTTTATTAAGTTATCAAAGTCGATGTTTTCAGCAATTTCATTTTCGATTGACAAAGTTGCCAAGTTTGTCAATCTAGATTGAGATATTGTCGATCGCAGATAGGTTTTTATCAGCTTAAGCTTAGAAAAACTCCTCTCTCCACTAGCAACCGTTACGGGAATAGTTAATAATATTCGTAATGCTATCCAAACATTTGGATATAGTTCTTGTAAGTTGCGGTCTTTGATAAAATTTAAAACAAAAACAGGAGTAACCACTTTCTGATCAGGCAAAAACGATTTCAGACTTACGAGTTCATCGCACAACATACATCCATCTATATCTGATTTGGAATTTACATTTAATTTCAATTGAAGTTCACTACAGAATTTGATAAGGTCGTGTTTTTCTGGAATCTGTTTTAAATTGTACAAAAAAGACCAAGATTCCGAGTACTCACATAACTGTTCAAATCTTTCGTTGAGTGAAGTTAACGTCGTGTCCAAAAGACAGTTGAAAAATTCAACCTCAAATTTTTTTTCTGGAGAAGTTATAGGCTCATCTTGGGCAGTTTCACCAGCTTGGCGCTTAACACGTCGAATTCTTGTTGTCGCTCTAAACACAGGTTCTATTTCTAACTCTTCAGCCAATCCCTTCGCAGTTAAAATGGCGCTTTTAAAGCCCGTATTTCTATATTCTTCCAAGAAATTGCAGCATTTTTTCAACATGTCTGTGCATTTACCGAGATCCATGTCTGTTGATTGTAGAGATTTACTAACGACATTAATTTGAAAAAGTATGTCATACCAGACAACCAATGAAACTATGAAGCCGAAATCTTTTAGCTGTTCGGCTAGTGTAGTAGCCTCATGAGAGACTTGAACATCAGTTTGCTGAGTTTCAATAGCCAAAGTGATTAAAGCGTCATGGACGGCGCTAATTTGATAACGGACTGCTTTAACACTGCCTATTCTTGCTTCCCAACGCGTGTCACTGAGTTTTTTTATAGTGTACAATCCCAAGTGATCGGTCAGAATTTTCCATCGATGAACAGAAGCTGAAAACAACGTAAACAACCTCTGAAGTACTCCAAACAAAGTGACAGATTTTACAGATGACTTAGCGGCATCGCATAGAACGAGATTGTAGCTATGACAGCCACACGGTACATATACAGCTAAAGGATTTATGTCCAGAATTCTCCTTTGAACTCCAATATTTTTTCCTTTCATGTTTGCTCCGTTGTCATAGCCCTGACCTCTACAATCGTTCAATTCCAGTCCGTATTTATTTAAAATATCAATAATAACTTCAGTCAGCCTTTCACCAGTCGACTCATTAACAGGTATAAATTCTATGAAATGCTCTTTTACTGATATTTTATCGACATCTGATGATAAATCAACAAATCGTATTGTCAGTGAAAGCTGTTCTATATGACTAATGTCCGGAGTACAGTCAGCTATAATAGAATAATATTTCGATTTCTTTGCACGTGATATGATTTCTGACTTCACTTTTTCACCCATCAGCTCTATTAATTCATTTTGAATGTCTTTTCCGCAGTAGTGGTCAGAAACATCACCCTTTACAGCTAATCGCAAGTGCTCCTCCATAACTGGATCAAATTTGGCTAGTAGTTGTACTAAACCCAAGAACTTTCCATTATTTGGCGTATATAGTTTGTCGGAAGTACCTCTAAACGCCATATTGTTTTCAGCTAAATACAGTGTAATATGCATTAATCTAGACAAAATATTATTCCACCTTGTAGTTTCCTTTCTAATCAAATGTTGCTCTTGACAATCTATTGTTTTCCCCGTTTTTAATCTTAGTTCAGCCTCAATCCATGAGAGGTAAAACTTCTTATGAAAAGTGCTACTTTCATGAACTTTTAACATTTCTGATAAGTGTTTCCAGTCGTTATATCCTTCAGATGCTAAATTCGACGTTGAGCTGCTATCAAATAGCCGGCAACAAAAACAGTAAACTCGATTTTTAGAAACTGAGTATATTAACCAACGACGCTGAATTATTTCATTGTTTGCAAGTTTTTTGGTAAAATGAGAATTTGAGAAATGTCGCCCTGTATCATTCTTTGGATAATTATCAATGTGAGTTTGCACTGGGCCATTAGTTATTATATGATCAATAATTTTGCTATTTCGAGTGAGTGGCCAAGTGGCTGGATCCGATATATTTGGAACAAGAGAACTAACGTCATCTAGAATTTGTATTTGTTGTACATCACCAATAGTGTCATCCTGAGCAGCATCTGTAATTGTAACACAACTTGTCTCCTCACTTCGGGAAACTTCGTCCACAATCTCTTCAACAGCTAACTGATCTGACTTGTCAGACAGAGACTCCACTACCGATGCATTCGCTTGTATTTCAGATGTAGATGCCACATTAAGGTCTTGATTTTTTGTTGTGATATATTTGCCTATATTCATGAACTTTTTTGTTTTTTCAAATTCCTTCTCTTTTTCTGCTTTTCGTTTTCTATATTTTGACCCAGATGGTTTTCTTTTGAAAGGGTCAACGTGTTCAGACATTTTGTACTAATCAAATCTGCAACAAATTAAATCTGCGTAAGTCCGATCATTTCTATAAATTAATTAAATATAACGCTATTGAGTGAGGACGACCAAAAACGCTTTATATTCAGGAAAGCGTTAGCATACACGTGAACTACGATCGAAAAATCTAGGTAAGGTAATATTGTCATGGCAGCGGAATAATTGTGAAATGTTATATTTAAAAGCTTGTGTTACGTGATAGTGCTTAGATTTGTATGAAAAAAATTACGATCATCCACTCGTTCCCGAAAAAATGACTTCTATGTACAGTCAGATGCAAAAGTCGGTGGACACTTTTCACCTTTAACACAAAGGCTTACGAATGAACAGTGTTCATCCACTTTTACACTTGACCGTACCTCCTCGACATTCATTTATTATCTCCGTGTTAAAATTTCATCAACATTATATAGTCAGTTCCAGAGATATTTTATAATATATAATTTACTTTAAATAGATTACCCCACTTCAAACATAACATAAACAAACAAACAAATGTTACCTCTTTAGTATAATAAGTAAAGATAGTTAAAATAAAATTGTACTTACCTAATTAGTGAAATAATCCGTCATAAAGCAAATACCTACTTAAACACTATTTGCATTTCAACTTTTTGGATAAAACCTATGTCACTCTGTAGTCGGCGACAAAAAGTAAAAAACATGCACTTCGTAACTTAGCGTGGAACGCCTGATTACTGCGTCTGTTTGTTTTAAAATATGTAATTGCGATAACTGTTTTTAAGTGCGTGCACCGATTGAATGAATAAGAATGAGCTGTGTTCCGCTCCATCAAAAATAACGCCAACTCTTTTGAACTAAAATGTTAAAAAGAGATAGATATTGTGTTTCTCTGTGGTCGGGGATTCCCAGTAAAATGAACTGTATGTATGTAGTGCTCCGACCGAACGGATTGAGCACTGCGTTCCATTCTAGTGTTGCCAACACATCGTTTTTTTTTTTTCGCTTACAGAGATGGGAATATAAAGGGGCGCCCCTTAAAGTCCGGCGCCCCTGGGCGGTCGCCCAACCGCGCCCTACCCTAACGCCGGTACTGTCTGTCTTGATAGGCGTCGGTTTTTATAAGCGTCTTTTTTGACAAGCGTCGGTTTTTATCAGCGTCGGTCTTGATAGGCGTCGGTTTTTATAAGCGTCTTTTTTGACAAGCGTCGGTTTTTATCAGCGTCGTTTTTGATAGGCGTCGTTTTTATAAGCGTCGTTTTTGAAAGGCGTCGGTTTTTATATGCGTCGTTTTTTATAAGCGTCGTTCATAAGAGGCGTCGTTTCTTATAAGGGTCGTTTTTTACAAGCGTCGTTCTTGGCAGGCGTCGTTTTTTATAAGCGTCGTTTTTGACAAGCGTCGGTTTTTATAAGCGTCGTTCTTGATATACGTCCGTTTTTATAAGTGTCGTTCTTGATAGGCGTCGGTTTTTATAAGCGTCGTTCTTGATATACGTCCGTTTTTATAAGTGTCGTTCTTGATAGGCGTCGGTTTTTATAAGCGTCGTTCTTGATATATGTCAGTTTTTATAAGCGTCGTTCTTGATAGGCGTCGGTTTTTATAAGCGTCGTTTTTGAAAGGCGTCGGTTTTGAAAGGCGTTGTTTTTTATGAGCATCGTTTTTGATAGGCGTCGTTTTTTATAAGGGTCGTTCTTGATAGGCGTCGGTTTTTATAAGCGTCGTTCTTGATTTATGTCAGTTTTTATAAGCGTCGTTCTTGATAGGCGTCGGTTTTTATAAGCGTCGTTTTTGAAAGGCGTCGGTTTTGAAAGGCGTTGTTTTTTATGAGCATCGTTTTTGATAGGCGTCGTTTTTTATAAGGGTCGTTTTTGATAGGCGTCGGGTTTTATATGCGTTGTTTTTTAAAGGCGTCGTTTATTATTAGCATCGTTTTTGATAGGCGTCGTTTCTATAAGGGTCGCTTTTGATAGGCGTCGTTTTTTACAAGCGTCGTTCTTGATAGGCGTCGGTTTTTATAAGCGTCGTTTTTGATAGGCGTCGGTTTTTATAAGCGTCGTTCTGACAAGCGTCGTTTTTGAAAGGCGTCGTTTTTTATGAGCATCGTTTTTGATAGGCGTCATTTTTGTTAGGCGTCGTTTTTAATAAGGGTCGTTTTTGATAGGCGTCGTTTTTTATAAGCGTCGTTCATAACATGCGTCGTTTCTTATAAGGGTCGTTTTTTACAAGCGTCGTTCTTGACAGGCGTCGTTTTTTATAAGTGTCGTTCTTGATAGGCGTCGGTTTTAGAAGCGTCTTTCTTGATATATGTCAGTTTTTATAAGCGTCGTTCTTGATAGGCGTCGGTTTTTATAAGCGTCGTTTTTGAAAGGCGTCGTTTTTTATGAGCATCGTTTTTGATAGGCGTCGTTTTTTATAAGGGTCCTTTTTGATAGGCGTCGTTTTTTATAAGGGTCGTTTTTGATAGGTGTACTTTTTTTAAAGCGTCGTTTTTAAAAAGCGTCTTTCTTGAGAGGCGTCGGTTTCTATACCCAAAGTTCTTTACAAGCGTCGTTTTTGATAGGCCTCGTTTTTTATAAGCTTCGTTTTTTAGAGTCGTCGTTTTTTAGAGGCGTCGGTGTCAATAAGCTTAGTTTTTATTGGCGTCGCTTTTTATAAGCGTCGGTCTTGATAGGCGTCGGTTTTTATAAGCGTCTTTTTTGACAAGCGTCGGTTTTTATCAGCGTCGGTCTTGATAGGCGTCGGTTTTTATAAGCGTCTTTTTTGACAAGCGTCGGTTTTTATCAGCGTCGTTTTTGATAGGCGTCGTTTTTTATAAGGGTCGTTTTTGATAGGTGTACTTTTTTTAAAGCGTCGTTTTTCAAAAGCGTCTTTCTTGATAGGCGTCGGTTTCTATAACCATAGTTCTTTACAAGCGTCGTTTTTGATAGGCCTCGTTTTTTATAAGCTTCGTTTTTTAGAGTCGTCGTTTTTTAGAGGCGTCGGTGTCAATAAGCTTAGTTTTTATTGGCGTCGGTTTTTATAAGCGTCTTTTTTGACAAGCGTCGGTTTTTATAAGCGTCGTTATGACAAGCGTCGTTTTTGAAAGGCGTCGTTTTTTATGAGCATCGTTTTTGATAGGCGTCGTTTTTGATAGGCGTCGTTTTTTATAAGGGTCGTTTTTGATAGGCGTCGTTTTTTATAAGCGTCGTTCATAACATGCGTCGTTTCTTATAAGGGTCGTTTTTTACAAGCGTCGTTCTTGACAGGCGTCGTTTTTTATAAGTGTCGTTCTTGATAGGCGTCGGTTTTAGAAGCGTCGTTCTTGATATATGTCAGTTTTTATAAGCGTCGTTCTTGATAGGCGTCGGTTTTTATAAGCGTCGTTTTTGAAAGGCGTCGGTTTTTATCAGCGTCGTTTTTGATAGGCGTCGGTTTTTATAAGAGTCGTTTTTTAAAGGCGTCGTTTTTTATAAGGGTCGTTTTTGATAGGCGTCGTTTTTTATAAGCGTCGTTCATTACATGCGTCGTTTCTTATAAGGGTCGTTTTTTACAAGCGTCGTTCTTGACAGGCGTCGTTTTTTATAAGTGTCGTTCTTGATAGGCGTCGGTTTTAGAAGCGTCGTTTTTGATATATGTCAGTTTTTATAAGCGTCGTTCTTGATAGGCGTCGGTTTTTATAAGCGTCGTTTTTGAAAGGCGTCGGTTTTTATCAGCGTCGTTTTTGATAGGCGTCGGTTTTTATAAGAGTCGTTTTTTAAAGGCGTCGTTTATTATGAACATCGTTCTTGATAGGCGTCGGTTTCTATAACCATAGTTCTTTACAAGCGTCGTTTTTGATAGGCCTCGTTTTTTATAAGCTTCGTTTTTTAGAGTCGTCGTTTTTTAGAGGCGTCGGTGTTAATAAGCTTAGTTTTTATTGGCGTCGCTTTTTATAAGCGTCTGTCTTGATAGGCGTCGGTTTTTATAAGCGTCTTTTTTGACAAGCGTCGGTTTTTATCAGCGTCGGTCTTGATAGGCGTCGGTTTTTATAAGCGTCTTTTTTGACAAGCGTCGGTTTTTATCAGCGTCGTTTTTGATAGGCGTCGTTTTTATAAGCGTCGTTTTTGATAGGCGTCGGTTTTTATAAGCGTCGTTCTTGATATACGTCCGTTTTTATAAGTGTCGTTCTTGATAGGCGTCGGTTTTTATAAGCGTCGTTCTTGATATATGTCAGTTTTTATAAGTGTCGTTCTTGATAGGCGTCGGTTTCTATAACCATAGTTCTTTACAAGCGTCGTTTTTGATAGGCCTCGTTTTTTATAAGCTTCGTTTTTTAGAGTCGTCGTTTTTTAGAGGCGTCGGTGTTAATAAGCTTAGTTTTTATTGGCGTCGCTTTTTATAAGCGTCTGTCTTGATAGGCGTCGGTTTTTATAAGCGTCTTTTTTGACAAGCGTCGGTTTTTATCAGCGTCGGTCTTGATAGGCGTCGGTTTTTATAAGCGTCTTTTTTGACAAGCGTCGGTTTTTATCAGCGTCGTTTTTGATAGGCGTCGTTTTTATAAGCGTCGTTTTTGATAGGCGTCGGTTTTTATAAGCGTCGTTCTTGATATACGTCCGTTTTTATAAGTGTCGTTCTTGATAGGCGTCGGTTTTTATAAGCGTCGTTCTTGATAAATGTCAGTTTTTATAAGTGTCGTTCTTGATAGGCGTCGGTTTTTACAAGCGTCGTTCTTGATATATGTCAGTTTTTATAAGCGTCGTTCTTGATAGGCATCGGTTTTTATAAGCGTCGTTTTTGAAAGGCGTCTTTTTTGACAAGCGTCGGTTTTTATCAGCGTCGTTTTTGATAGGCGTCGTTTTTATAAGCGTCGTTTTTGATAGGCGTCGGTTTTTATAAGCGTCGTTTTTTAAAGGCGTCGTTTTTTATGAGCATTGTTTTTGATAGGCGTCGTTTTTATAAGCGCCGTTTTTGATAGGCGTCGTTTTTTATAAGCGTCGTTCTTGATAGGCGTCGGTATTTATAAGCGTCGTTCTTAACAGGCGTCGGTTTTTATAAGCGTCGTTCTTGATAGGCGTCGGTTTTTATAAGCGTCGTTTTTGATAGGCGTCGGTTTTTATAAGCGTCGTTCTTGACAAGCGCCGTTTTTGAAAGGCGTCGTTTTTTATGAGCATCGTTTTTGAAAGGCGTCGCTTTTTATATGCGTCGTTTTTTATAAGCGTCGTTCATAAGAGGCGTCGTTTCTTATAAGGGTCGTTTTTTACAAGCGTCGTTCTTGGCAGGCGTCGGTTTTTATAAGCGTCGTTCTTGATATACGTCCGTTTTTATAAGTGTCGTTCTTGATAGGCGTCGGTTTTTATAAGCGTCGTTCTTGATATACGTCCGTTTTTATAAGTGTCGTTCTTGATAGGCGTCGGTTTTTATAAGCGTCGTTCTTGATATATGTCAGTTTTTATAAGCGTCGTTCTTGATAGGCGTCGGTTTTTATAAGCGTCGTTTTTGAAAGGCGTCGGTTTTGAAAGGCGTTGTTTTTTATGAGCATCGTTTTTGATAGGCGTCGTTTTTTATAAGGGTCGTTCTTGATAGGCGTCGGTTTTTATAAGCGTCGTTCTTGATTTATGTCAGTTTTTATAAGCCTCGTTCTTGATAGGCGTCGGTTTTTATAAGCGTCGTTTTTGAAAGGCGTCGGTTTTGAAAGGCGTTGTTTTTTATGAGCATCGTTTTTGATAGGCGTCGTTTTTTATAAGGGTCGTTTTTGATAGGCGTCGTTTTTGATAGGCGTCGGGTTTTATATGCGTTGTTTTTTAAAGGCGTCGTTTATTATTAGCATCGTTTTTGATAGGCGTCGTTTCTATAAGGGTCGCTTTTGATAGGCGTCGGGTTTTACAAGCGTCGTTCTTGATAGGCGTCGGTTTTTATAAGCGTCGTTTTTGATAGGCGTCGGTTTTTATAAGCGTCGTTCTGACAAGCGTCGTTTTTGAAAGGCGTCGTTTTTTATGAGCATCGTTTTTAATAGGCGTCATTTTTGATAGGCGTCGTTTTTTATAAGGGTCGTTTTTGATAGGCGTCGTTTTTTATAAGCGTCGTTCATAACATGCGTCGTTTCTTATAAGGGTCGTTTTTTACAAGCGTCGTTCTTGACAGGCGTCGTTTTTTATAAGTGTCGTTCTTGATAGGCGTCGGTTTTAGAAGCGTCGTTCTTGATATATGTCAGTTTTTATAAGCGTCGTTCTTGATAGGCGTCGGTTTTTATAAGCGTCGTTTTTGAAAGGCGTCGTTTTTTATGAGCATCGTTTTTGATAGGCGTCGTTTTTTATAAGGGTCCTTTTTGATAGGCGTCGTTTTTTATAAGGGTCGTTTTTGATAGGTGTACTTTTTTTAAAGCGTCGTTTTTAAAAAGCGTCTTTCTTGAGAGGCGTCGGTTTCTATAACCATAGTTCTTTACAAGCGTCGTTTTTGATAGGCCTCGTTTTTTATAAGCTTCGTTTTTTAGAGTCGTCGTTTTTTAGAGGCGTCGGTGTCAATAAGCTTAGTTTTTATTGGCGTCGCTTTTTATAAGCGTCGGTCTTGATAGGCGTCGGTTTTTATAAGCGTCTTTTTTGACAAGCGTCGGTTTTTATCAGCGTCGGTCTTGGTAGGCGTCGGTTTTTATAAGCGTCTTTTTTGACAAGCGTCGGTTTTTATCAGCGTCGTTTTTGATAGGCGTCGTTTTTTATAAGGGTCGTTTTTGATAGGTGTACTTTTTTTAAAGCGTCGTTTTTCAAAAGCGTCTTTCTTGATAGGCGTCGGTTTCTATAACCATAGTTCTTTACAAGCGTCGTTTTTGATAGGCCTCGTTTTTTATAAGCTTCGTTTTTTAGAGTCGTCGTTTTTTAGAGGCGTCGGTGGCAATAAGCTTAGTTTTTATTGGCGTCGCTTTTTATAAGCGTCGGTCTTGATAGGCGTCGGTTTTTATAAGCGTCTTTTTTGACAAGCGTCGGTTTTTATCAGCGTCGGTCTTGATAGGCGTCGGTTTTTATAAGCGTCTTTTTTGACAAGCGTCGGTTTTTATCAGCGTCGTTCTTGATATATGTCAGTTTTTATAAGCGTCGTTCTTGATAGGCGTCGGTTTTTATAAGCGTCGTTTTTGAAAGGCGTCTTTTTTGACAAGCGTCGGTTTTTATCAGCGTCGTTTTTGATAGGCGTCGTTTTTATAAGCGTCGTTTTTGATAGGCGTCGGTTTTTATAAGCGTCGTTTTTTAAAGGCGTCGTTTTTTATGAGCATTGTTTTTGATAGGCGTCGTTTTTATAAGCGCCGTTTTTGATAGGCGTCGTTTTTTATAAGCGTCGTTCTTGATAGGCGTCGGTATTTATAAGCGTCGTTCTTAACAGGCGTCGGTTTTTATAAGCGTCGTTCTTGATAGGCGTCGGTTTTTATAAGCGTCGTTTTTGAAAGGCGTCGGTTTTTATAAGCGTCGTTCTTGACAGGCGGCGGTTTTGATAGGCGTCGTTTTTGATAGGCGTCGTTTTTGATAGGTGTCGTTCTTGATATACGTCCGTTTTTATAAGCGTCGTTCTTGACAGGCGTCGTTTTTTATGAGCGTCGTTTTTGATCGTCGACAGTTTTTATAACCCTCGTTCTTGATATACGTCCGTTTTGATAAGTGTCGTTCTTGATAGGCGTCGGTTTTAGAAGCGTCGTTTTTGAAAGGCGTCGGTTTTTAGAAGCGTCGTTTTTGAAAGGCGTCGTTTTTTATGAGCATCGTTTTTGATAGGCGTCGTTTTTTATAAGGGTCCTTTTTGATAGGCGTCGTTTTTTATAAGGGTCGTTTTTGATAGGTGTACTTTTTTTAAAGCGTCGTTTTTAAAAAGCGTCTTTCTTGATAGGCGTCGGTTTCTATAACGATAGTTCTTTACAAGCGTCGTTTTTAATAGGCCTCGTTTTTTATAAGCTTCGTTTTTTAGAGTCGTCGTTTTTTAGAGGCGTCGTTGTTAATAAGCTTAGTTTTTATTGGCGTCGCTTTTTATAAGCGTCGGTCTTGATAGGCGTCGGTTTTTATAAGCGTCTTTTTTGACAAGCGTCGGTTTTTATCAGCGTCGGTCTTGATAGGCGTCGGTTTTTATAAGCGTCTTTTTTGACAAGCGTCGGTTTTTATCAGCGTCGTTTTTGATAGGCGTCGGTTTTTATAAGAGTCGTTTTTTAAAGGCGTCGTTTATTATGAACATCGTTCTTGATAGGCGTCAGTTTTTATAAGCGTCGTTTTTGAAAGGCGTCGGTTTTTATAAGCGTCGTTTTTGAAAGGTGTCGTTTTTTATGAGCATCGTTCTTGATAGGCGTCGTTTTTTATAAGCGTCGTTCTTATCAGGCGTCGGTTTTTATAAGGGTCGTTTTTGATAGGTGTCGTTTTTCATAAGCGTCGTTCTTGATAGGCGTCAGTTTTTATAAGCGTCGTTTTTGAAAGGCGTCGGTTTTTATAAGCGTCGTTCTTAACAGGCGTCGGTTTTTATAAGCGTCGTTTTTGATAGGCGTCGGTTTTTATAAGCGTCGTTCTTAACAGGCGTCGGTTTTTATAAGCGTCGTTCTTGACAGACCTTGGTTTTTATTAGTGTAGTTTTTGATAGGCGTCGGTTTTTATAAGCGTCGTTCTTATCAGGCGTCGGTTTTTATAAGGGTCGTTTTTTATAGGTGTCGTTTTTCATGAGCGTCGTTCTTGATAGGCGTCAGTTTTTATAAGCGTCGTTTTTGAAAGGCGTCGGTTTTTATAAGCGTCGTTTTTGAAAGGCGTCGTTTTTTATGAGCATCGTTCTTGATAGGCGTCGTTTTTTATAAGTGTCGTTCTTATCAGGCGTCGGTTTTTATAAGGGTCGTTTTTGATAGGTGTCGTTTTTCATAAGCGTCGTTCTTGATAGGCGTCAGTTTTTATAAGCGTCGTTTTTGAAAGGCGTCGGTTTTTATAAGCGTCGTTCTTATCAGGCGTCGGTTTTTATAAGGGTCGTTTTTGATAGGTGTCGTTTTTCATAAGCGTCGTTCTTGATAGGCGTCAGTTTTTATAAGCGTCGTTTTTGAAAGGCGTCGGTTTTAATAAGCGGCGTTTTTGAAAGGCGTCGTTTTTTATGAGCATCGTTCTTGATAGGCGTCGTTTTTTATAAGGGTCGTTTTTGATAGGCGTCGGTTTTTATATGCGTCGGTTTTTATAAGCGTCGTTTTTTAAAGGCGTCGTTTATTATGAACATCGTTTTTGAAAAGCGTCGTTTTTAAAAGGTGTTGTTTTTTATAGGCGTCGTTCTTGACAGGCGTCGGTTTTATAAGCGTCTTTTTTGACAAGCGTCGGTTTGTATAAGTGTCGTTCTTGATAGGCGTCGGTTTTAGAAGCGTCGTTCTTGATATACGTCAGTTTTTATAAGCGTCGTTCTTGATAGGCGTCGGTTTTTATAAGCGTCGTTTTTGATAGGCGTCGGTTTTTATAAGCTTAGTTCTTGACAAGCGTCGTTTTTGAAAGGCGTCGTTTTTTATGAGCATCGTTTTTGATAGGCGTCGTTTTTGATAGGCGTCGGTTTTTATATGCGTCGTTTTTTATAAGCGTCGTTTTTTAAAGGCGTCGTTTTTTATAAGAGTCATTTTTGATAGGCGTCGTTTTTTATAAGCGTCATTCATAACAGGCGTCGTTTTTCATAAGCGTCGTTTTTGACAAGCGTCGGTTTTTAAAAGCGTCGTTCTTGATAAACGTCCGTTTTTATAAGTGTCGTTCTTGATAGGCGTCGGTTTTAGAAGCGTCGTTCTTGATATACGTCAGTTTTTATAAGCGTCGTTCTTGATAGGCGTCGGTTTTTATAAGCGTCGTTTTTGATAGGCGTCGGTTTTTATAAGCGTCGTTCTTGACAAGCGTCGTTTTTGAGAGGCGTCGTCTTTTATGAGCATCGTTTTTGATAGGCGTCGTTTTTGATAGGCGTCATTTTTGATAGGCGTCGGTTTTTATATGCGTCGTTTTTTATAAGCGTCGTTTTTTAAAGGCGTCGTTTTTTATAAGCGTCGTTCATAACAGGCGTCGTTTTTGACAAGCGTCGGTTTTTATAAGTGTCGTTCTTTATAGGCGTCGGTTTTTATAAGCGTCGTTTTTGAAAGGCGTCGGATTTTATAAGCGTCGGCTTTGATAGGCGTCGGTTTTAGAAGCGTCGTTCTTGATATATGTCAGTTTTTATAAGCGTCGTTTTTGATAGGCGTCGGTTTTTATAAGCGTCGTTTTTGATAGGCGTCGGTTTTTATAAGCATCGTCCTTGACAGGCGTCGTTTTTTATAAGGGTCGTTCTTCCTCCAAAGTCAGCCACTTCCTTCATCTCCCCCAAAGGCAGCCACTTCCATCATCACCCCCAAAGTCCGCCATTTCCATCATCACCCCCAATTTTCAGGCTCACCTCCAAAGTCAGCCACTTCCATCATCTCCCCCAAAGTCAGCCACTTCCATCATCTCCCCCAATTTTCAGGCTCACCCCCAAAGTCAGCCACTTCCATCATCTCCCCCAATTTTCAGGCTCACCCCCAAAGTCAGCCACTTCCTTCATCTCCCCCAAAGTCAGCCACTTCCATCATCTCCCCCAAAGTCAGCCACTTCCTTCATCTCCCCCAAAGGCAGCCACTTCCATCATCACCCCCAAAGTCAGCCATTTCCATCATCACCCCCAATTTTCAGGCTCACCTCCAAAGTCAGCCACTTCCTTCATCTCCCCCAAAGTCAGCCACTTCCATCATCTCCCCCAAAGTCAGCCATTTCCATCATCACCCCCAATTTTCAGGCTCACCTCCAAAGTCAGCCACTTCCATCATCACCTCCAAAGTCAGCCACTTCCATCATCACCTCCAAAGTCAGCCACTTCCATCATCACCCCCAAAGTCAGCCATTTCCATCATCACCCCCAATTTTCAGGCTCACCTCCAAAGTCAGCCACTTCCTTCATCTCCCCCAAAGTCAGCCACTTCCATCATCACCTCCAAAGTCAGCCACTTCCATCATCTCCCCCAAAGTCAGCCACTTCCATCATCTCCCCCAAAGTCAGCCATTTCCATCATCTCCCCCAAAGTCAGCCACTTCCATCATCACCTCCAAAGTCAGCCACTTCCTTCATCTGCCCCAAAGTCAGCCACTTCCATCATCTCCCCCAAAGTCAGCCACTTCCATCATCTCCCCCAATTTTCAGGCTCACCTCCAAAGTCAGCCACTTCCATCATCTCCCCCAAAGACAGCCACTTCCATCATCTCCCCTAATTTTCAGGCTCACCCCCAAAGTCAGCCACTTCCATCATCTCCCCCAAAGTCAGCCACTTCCATCATCTCCCCCAAAGACAGCCACTTCCATCATCACCCCCAAAGTCAGCCATTTCCATCATCACCCCCAATTTTCAGGCTCACCTCCAAAGTCAGCCACTTCCATCATCACCTCCAAAGTCAGCCACTTCCTTCATCACCTCCAAAGTCAGCCACTTCCTTCATCTCCCCCAAAGTCAGCCATTTCCATCATCTCCCCCAAAGTCAGCCACTTCCATCATCACCTCCAAAGTCAGCCACTTCCATCATCTCCCCCAAAGTCAGCCACTTCCATCATCACCTCCAAAGTCAGCCACTTCCATCATCTCCCCCAAAGTCAGCCACTTCCATCATCTCCCCCAAAGTCAGCCACTTCCATCATCTCCCCCAAAGTCAGCCATTTCCATCATCACCCCCAATTTTCAGGCTCACTTCCAAAGTCAGCCACTTCCATCATCACCTCCAAAGTCAGCCACTTCCTTCATCACCTCCAAAGTCAGCCACTTCCTTCATCTCCCCCAAAGTCAGCCATTTCCATCATCTCCCCCAAAGTCAGCCACTTCCATCATCACCTCCAAAGTCAGCCACTTCCTTCATCTCCCCCAAAGTCAGCCATTTCCATCATCTCCCCCAAAGTCAGCCACTTCCATCATCACCTCCAAAGTCAGCCACTTCCATCATCTCCCCCAAAGTCAGCCACTTCCATCATCTCCCCCAATTTTCAGGCTCACCTCCAAAGTCAGCCACTTCCATCATCACCTCCAAAGTCAGCCACTTCCATCATCACCTCCAAAGTCAGCCACTTCCATCATCTCCCCCAAAGTCAGCCACTTCCATCATCTCCCCCAAAGTCAGCCACTTCCATCATCACCTCCAAAGTCAGCCACTTCCTTCATCACCTCCAAAGTCAGCCACTTCCTTCATCTCCCCCAAAGTCAGCCATTTCCATCATCACCTCTAAAGTCAGCCACTTCCATCATCTCCCCCAAAGTCAGCCACTTCCATCATCTCCCCCAATTTTCAGGCTCATCCCCAAAGTCAGCCACTTCCATCATCTCCCCCAAAGTCAGCCACTTCCATCATCACTTCCAAAGTCAGCCACTTCCTTCATCTCCCCCAAAGTCAGCCACTTCCATCATCACCTCCAAAGTCAGCCACTTCCTTCATCACCTCCAAAGTCAGCCACTTCCTTCATCTCCCCCAAAGTCAGCCATTTCCATCATCTCCCCCAAAGTCAGCCACTTCCATCATCACCTCCAAAGTCAGCCACTTCCATCATCTCCCCCAAAGTCAGCCACTTCCATCATCTCCCCCAATTTTCAGGCTCATCCCCAAAGTCAGCCACTTCCATCATCTCCCCCAAAGTCAGCCACTTCCATCATCACTTCCAAAGTCAGCCACTTCCTTCATCTCCCCCAAAGTCAGCCACTTCCATCATCTCCCCCAAAGTCAGCCATTTCCATCATCTCCCCCAAAGTCAGCCACTTCCATCATCACCTCCAAAGTCAGCCACTTTCAGCATCACCTCCAAAGTCAGCCACTTCCATCATCTCCCCCAAAGTCAGCCACTTCCATCATCTCCCCCAAAGTCAGCCATTTCCATCATCTCCCCAAAAGTCAGCCACTTCCATCATCACCTCCAAAGTCAGCCACTTTCAGCATCACCTCCAAAGTCAGCCACTTCCATCATCTCCCCCAAAGTCAGCCACTTCCATCATCTCCCCCAAAGTCAGCCACTTCCATCATCTCCCCCAAAGTCAGCCACTTCCATCATCACCCCCAAAGTCAGCCACTTTCGTCATCCCGTCATCAGATAAATTGAATAAGCATATATTATGGAGAAGTCATAAAAATAATTGTTCAGAAAAAATACCTCATATACCTTCATTGGAGACTAGACGAAAGGAACGAGACCTTTTGTTTTTATATAAAATATTAAGAAGCCAAGTATTTCCTTTATTAATACACAATTAAATCTAATATAAGAACAAACTCTAACTATACTAAAATTAAAACTTACATAAATAAAAACTAAACAGCGTCAAAGAAGTCATCGTCATCCTTGTCAATGGCGGGGAACGTGCCCAGAAGCCAAGTTGACTCTCCTTACCTCTTAAATAGGATAAGTTTGAAATGTCCACGCATTAATTCTCGAAAGAAATCCTTATTCTTTACTGCTACTGCAAGAACTAATTATGGAAAAAATGTATTTATTTCAAGAGCATGCCGACTGTATAATGACCTTATGAATAATGGTAATAGTGATACCCTTATAGATATCTTTAACCTTTCTTTTCCTAAATTTAAAAAAATCATATACGATTGTTTGGTTCCTCTCAACATTTGAGATTTTTTAGTTATATATAGATATAACTTTTTTTATTTTTGATACAGAAATATTGTTTTCTCTTCTTTTGCATACTTATTTAAACTTTTTCTTGGCGCGATTGTATTGTTTAAGTGTGGAAACTGTTTTGGATAATGTGTCGTTTATTATGATTGTAATTGTTAATTTATAGTATCTGTTTGTTTCCCCAATAAAATAAAATCCCTCCCCGCCAGTCAGACTCTGACATCATCCCCTCCAAGTCAGACATTGACAGTCTCACCCCCTAAGTCAGCCACTTTCAGCATCTCCCCCAAAGTTTACATTTACATCATCCCCTCCGAGTCAGACACTTACATCATCCTCTCTAAATCCAGTTACTCGTGTCATTGGGGACCATGTTTTTCTACGAATTGGGGACTTTTGAAATAGGGTGAAGCTACGAATTGTGGGATTAGTAGAAGGGTGATGCTACAAATTGGTGAATATTAAGTATTTTGTGCCTGGTTGGGTCCACAATTGTTACTTTGTTATATTTAATACCTTTATGCATTGTGGAGCGAATAGAGTATAGAATCTGAGACAAAAGTTTTGCTACATTCACCCGTCCGTGGGTCGAACCCGGGACCTCAAAGTTAGAGATACCTTGAAAACCGGTGCGTACGTCACTCAACCACGGAGGTCGTCAAAGAGGAAATCAAAATTGATCTGTCCCCAATCCTATGCAAGAAGGTTAGATGCTATATATTTTCCTATTTCCTAAGTAACGAGTTAATGATTGATTATGAAGGTGAAGGATATTCTTAGGAAAGGCTGTCACGCATCGTACAATATCAAGGCTTAGTACAGACTTGTGACGTTTAGACTTGTGACGTCACAGATGGAGCTACTTTTTTGTATGACCACGATTGCCCAAAAAAGAGTTATGTTTTGAAAGGTCATTTGACGACCTCCGTGATCGAGTGGCGTACGCACCGGTTTCAAGGTGTCGCTAGCTCTGAGGTCCCGGGTTCGATCCTCGGACGGGTCAATGTAGAAAATCACATTTCTACATTGTCTCGGGTCTGGGTGTTTGTGGTACCTTCGTTGTATCTGAATTCCATAACACAAGTGCTTTAGCAACTTACTTTGGGTTCAGAACAATGTATGTGATGTTGTCCGCATTTATTATTTATTATTATTATTATTATTATTATTTATTATGTATGTTAGACATACCATCCGACAAAGAACCAAGGTAACCGACATAGCTCGTAGAATTAGCTCGCTGAAGTGGCAATGGGCTGGCCATGTCTGTCGAAGGACCGATAGCCGTTGGAGCAGACGAGTCTTAGAATGGAGACCGCGGCTCGGCAACCGTAACGTAGGACGCCCGCCCGCCAGGTGGACTGATGACCTGAGAGAGGTCGCTGGAGGGGACTGGATGCGGAAGGCGGAGGACCGGGTGTTGTGGCGCAAATTGGGAGAGGCCTATGTCCAGCAGTGGACTATGATTGGCTGATTGATTGTATGTTAGACCCCAAAAAAGAGGCCCGTCAAGCAACCTAGTCTTAACCTTTTTTGAAGAAACTACTTTCATATGCATTTAATTAAACATATCATCACGCCTGTATCCCCGAAGGGGTAGGCAGAGGTGTACCAATGTGCACCCACAGTTCGCCGATATGTTTAGGTCCCATGTAATAGGGGGCGAGCCTATTGCCACTAATCGGGCACAAATCTAAACTCCGACCTGCTACTGAGAATTTCATGGAAAAACCCAATAACACCTTGGTCGATTTGGGAATCGAACCCAAGACCTCTAGCGTAGCAGTCGCGCTAAGCACTACTAGGCCAACGAGGCAGGTATTTAATTAAATAAAGGAAATAAAATCAAAATAGCTCGTTATCTTTTATATCCCTCTGCTACGCCTGTGTGTACTACTGCTAATAAACAGCCATGAACTGTGGATACTGAGGTCAGTACCTACCGGTGTCATGGCGGCGAGCTGTCAAATTATGACAGTTGAGCAACTAGGCCTATTGTTCTCATGGGTCAATTAAAAAGTTGGCTGTAATGGCAAATTAAAATTAAGCAAGTCTTTGTTTTAGTTTTAATTGTGAAATAAATTGTTAATTATTTTTAACCATCATAAGTTTGCATCAAAATGGAAAAGTTTTTTGGGTATTTTAATAAATAAGAATAACGTGCCATAGCATCGGAAAAATGACATATTTTTTTAGCATATCTACTGTTTAAAAAATCTGTTAAAAAAATGTCTATTCTTTACGGATCCTGAGATTCATCGGAGACTTGGACTCATGTCCGTTGGCAGACAACCGCTCAAGGAAGGTTTGTGTAAAATCCTTAGAACGTTTAAATCTTTTTTTGAAATTGTTCATCTCTAGAAAATTAAAAATTAACGAAAAATACGTAAAGGTTTTTATTTATTTTAGAAATCGTCTCTCCGCTCCTCTCAATACATAAGCATCCCAAATATAAAACACGCGGAAGAAGTCACGGGCTACAACTAGTCAGATTATAACAACACAAACAAACGGTCAATCAAGTAGCTAACTATTTATGGCACATTCATCACAATACTCATAACTCATTATATCAATAGTGTCACATGCGCACGCGCATCTCGCCATCAGCATTCTGTTCAGAACCCGTTAACACTGACTAAACATGCTAAACGTGACAAGAATTAACTAAAAATACTGTTACATACAAACACAACAAATAACCAACCCTATTTTAAACGCCATAAAGTCGAAAATCACCTAGCAAAGTACTAATGCAAATTTAGGACGTGTTATTTCAAAAATGAAGCTTAGTTCTTTGGGTTAAGGTTGATTTTAGTTTGGGAGGTAGCCGATGCAAATTTTGACCAAATTGAGTGTTAAACGGTATTGTAAATAGCGCTTTCTAGTTTGTTTTACTAAATGTTTTGTTGTCTATGGCTTTAAGTAAACGTAAGATGGTTTTACATTTTGCTTCTACACTTTTTTTTAAATAGCTCCTGACCTTCATTGGTTGTATTTACGTTAACTCTTAACATAAGAATAAGAAATCTCATGACAAAAAAAACATATTATTTTACTAGTTGCAGTGTCACAAATAGTGACTGAAAGCTGTTAACAACACCCCTTTAAAATCTACTGAAAACTAATGTTCTTAAACCCAGTCTTGTAAAATTTTGAACATCTTTAAAAAAAAAACTGGAAATAATTTTGAATTATTAAAATAACATAACATATCATCACGCCTGTATCCCCGGAAGGTAAGGCAGAGGTGCACCAATGTACACCCACAGTTACCGATATACTTAGGTCCCATGTAATAGGGGGCGAGCCTATTGCCACTAACCGGCCACAAATCCAAACTCCGACCTGCTAGGTACTGAGAATTTCATAGAAAAACCCAATAACACCTTGGTCGACTCGGGAATCGAACCCAAGACCTCGCGTAGTAGTCGCGCTTAGCATCACTAGGCCAACGAGGCAGTCACAAATATTGACCGCCTCGTTGTGAAATGTTTAAAATACGATAAATTAACAGCTACATAACATACTCTCTGTAGGTACCTCCTACTAAGCGTGTTAATGTTTTAATTACTTAACAGTATTCATCTGCCGTTAGTTTTTACATTAAACTTTGCAATATTAATTAGTGTGTTAATTTTATTTATCTTACCTTAGCGACTGCTTACCACATAATATGTATTATTTCAAATAAAGAGGTGGAGATCATCACATACATTACTAATTACTACGAACCGATAGTAAGTAGCTGAAGCACTTGTGTTATGGATCAGAGACAACGAAGGTACCACAAACACAACCCAAGAATTGTAGAAAAATGGTTATCTTTATTGACGCAGGATACGAACCCGGGACCTCAGAGCTGGCGTCGCCTTGAAAACCATATATAGAGCACCTATTGTCAGCTATATAATACTTCCTCTACTGCACATAGAAATAGGTACTAATTACTTTTAATAAGAAACTAAAGAATAAATCACTAAGTTTGTGACCACAAATTTTATTTCAGGTTATCAAAAATTGTTATTAATAATCGCATAAACTGAGAGAAAAAACAGGGATTCCTTCCGAAAATATTTTATACAAAATTAAGTTTGTATTATAACATGCACCTCTGCGGTCAACGACACTTGAAGCCTGTCTCGAGACTTCTGCAAAAACACTTGATTTAATCAATGCAGGACTTTATATATAAAACATAAGACGATCGTCTGTCCGTACCATCTCATACAGAGAACGAGCATTGATCACCACGCTTGTGAGCCCCGCAGTGGGGCCTCCGTGGTCGAGTGGCGTACACACTGGTTTTCAAGGTGTCGCTTGCTCTGAGGTCCCGGGTTCGATCCCCGGATGAGACAATGTTAAAAATCACTTTTCTACATAGTCTCGGGTCTGGGTGTTTGCGGTACCTTCGTTGTCTCCGAAAAACACAACTACTTACTCACAGAAGTGCTTCAGCTACTTACTTTGGGTTCTGAACAATGTATGTGATGTTGTCCGCATTATTTTACTATTTTTATTTATACCTATATAAATGTGTTTTAAGACTATAAGTACCTTACTTAAGTTATAAATTGTTAACCTATTAATATAGCTCATTTTATAGTATTCATATTTCAAGGTTTTGTATCGCGTTGTCAGTTTAATTTATTTTGCGAATTTATAATATTTGTGTTGGCAATAAGTAGGTAATATCTGATGTATGTTGTGACATAAATGTTGCTGACTATTGTCATCAAATACCGTAAGATATTGTTATGTTTTTATGTACTTTGATCAAAAAGTATTTCAAAATCAGCAAGCGTGGTGGTCAATGTCCGTTCCTGCTATAAGTTTTGTTTGCTCGCGCATTTTACATAAAAATATAGAATACTAGCTGTGCCTCGCGGTTTCACCGACGTGAATTCCCAGGCACCGTTCCCGGTATCTTTATATTATTAGAGGCGGAGATGAATCCAACAAATCACTATTAAATAACAATAGACAGGATTAGTTAGCATGGTGATTAAATATACTATTTTATTTTTATTTTTTTCTTTTATAAAAACCTTCTCTTGATAATAACAAATACAACAAAAAAGAATTAGCGAAATTGGTCCAGGCGTAACTGAGTTATGCGCTTACCGACACATTTAGCGATTCATTTTTATACATAAGACTAGCTGTGCCCTGCGGTTTCACCCGCATGAATATCTAGGTCCCGTTCCCGGTGCCTTTATGTTTGGCCGGTAATGACTTTTTTTTTCCTCGCAATTTTCCATTTTTTTTTCATAAGAACCTTCTCCTGATAATAACTAACACAACAAAAAAAGAATTAGCGAAATCGGTACAGGCGTTATTGAGTTATGCGCTTACCAACACATTTGGCGATTCATTTTTATATATAAGACTAGCTGTGCCCCGCGGTTTCACCCGCGTGTATCCATAGGTCCCGTTCCCGGTGCCTTTATATTATTGGGGGCGGAGATGAATCCAAGAAATCACTGTCGTAACATTGGTCAGGATTATATTTTTTCCCCTCGAAATTTTCCGATTTTTTTACATAAGAACCTTCTCTTGATTATAACAAAATCAACAAAAAAAGAATCAGCGAAATCGGTCCAGGCGTTATTGAGTTATGCGATTACCAACACATTTAGCGATTCATTTTTATATACAGGGTGAATATCAAGTCGTTGTTTTCCCGAAGCGAAATGAGTTTGTATCGGTCATACAATCGATTAATATATGTAAAAAAAATTAGACTCAATAAATGGCGGATTAACAATTGTTATAAACAAAACTCGAAAGTGACTTGACCCAGTAGTAATACATCGCGCTATACCTACGCGGGCGGGCGCGCGGTTACCCCGAACGCCGCGCGGTCGTTGCACTTCGCGTGTAAATCAGCTGATCGCTACTCGTGATTTAATAAAACACAAAACCAATAAGTAATTCAAATTTTCGCTTCTAACTTTTACGGGCTTAGGATCGTCATAAATACTTAAAAAATCAAAATAGGTATCTTTAAAAAAAGTCGGAATTTGATAATTAAGTATTTAAGGCGTAGGTATTTAAAAATGGAATCGACTTATTTACAATGATTTTGATTACCTAACCTACTTTTAAATGTTTATTTACAAAGTACGAGTACTTACACTTAACGGTAGCGGAGTAATTGTTCGAAATGTAAACCACTACGTTCAATGCACAAACGAGCACGTTTTAACTGATTGTCTTTCAGTTTCATTAAAGTGTCTCTGTCACGTCTCACGATATTAAAAGCGTCCACTATCGCACTTATCAAAGAGTCGCGTGTTTGGTGTTCCTCACGATACACCAAGTTCTTGAGCTCAGACTCTACCACAAATAAAAGTCCAAGGGAGTCAAGGCCGGGCTCCTCGGTGGCCAAGGGTGTGGCCCGCCACGAAAAAAAAATGATAAGGATGCAGTCCTTCTGTGTTGAGCACTTTCATCGCACATTCATCACTTGACGTCATCGACGTTCGCGCACAGAACACTAACTAAGCCGTAGGCACAGAGCGCAACATTTGGCGGCATTCTATTGTGTTTCGGCGCTTGCCGCGTGCATGCAAGCTAATTTATACCGTATCACCATGACCGAGAGCTTATTTTGCTCTGAACATTTATTATTGATTCTTTCTTTGTAAGTTTGCCGACAACACGTGGCGGCGGCGTGTGCGTTTCGTGTTACCTACAGGTGCCTACGTGATCTCTAGTGAGTGAACTACTATTGATTATCGCTCTTTCGAGTTTATGAATACTTTTTTAATGATTTGGAAAAAAAAAACATTATGTTTTTTAAGTTAAACTTTGTATTTCGATAGTACTACTGATGGGTAATCGTCCTGCCGCGGGAAAACAACGATTCAATTTTCACGGTGTATAAGATAAGATAGAAGATTTATATTCATAATCTTGTATTACATCATAACACAAAGCAAGTAATTAACTAACCCGTGGGTGTACCTCCAGACATTAATTATATTTCTGATCAGATTAGTCATCTGACCAGCTATGCGCAGTGAACAAAGGGTTTACTGCGCAGCGCGCAAATACATTAAAACTTTAATTATTTAAAGCTATGCATCACAATTAGATTCACAGACATGTGTAGGAATCTTATTAAATCAAATACAAACTTGGGATCTGAAATCGCCAAGCCGCAGAGGGCAAGCGTGGTGATCAATGCTCGTGCCTTCTCTATATGGGAAGAGGCCTGTGCCCAGCAGTGGGAAGTTTATAGGCTGGATTATTATTATAAAATAAATTTTGTTTCATCAACTTTTATACAATACTAATCTTACATAGCGACCTCTTTTTAAGTACCAATTGAGAAAAAAAATAGTATTGATCGCCACATATTTTGTGAGATGCCAGTTTTACCGAAGCTGTTAATAACACCAGCCTGTAACTGTCCCACTGCAAGCCTCTCATACGGAGATACCCTACTTATTACTTTGCTCTGTGCTACAGAGAACGAGCATTGATCTTATTGCTAGACGTTACAGATTTAATCCATGACTTAATAAAATAATAACATAACATCTTGGGATAACTCACACGCGGTCATCTGATTCCAAACTAAGCAGAGCCATAGTAACATAACATTGATGGTAACCAGACAGCTGGTAGACATAATTATATATTTCTTAATACTTGCAGATAAATTACACTCAGACACAGAACAAATGATCATGCTCATCATACAAACATTTGTTCTGCGTAGGAATCGAGCCCGCGACCTCCGGTTAAGCAGTTAGTGTCACAAACCACTGGATCGACAGGGTAGTCAATTATTAACTGTATAAAGAAAACAAGAATAAAAAAAAATGTATTCATATCTTAACTTGCGAAAATCAATCCAATTAGTAAGTTAGTGCAAAAATAAAAAGTCTTGTTAATATCAAAAAAGCTCGTCAAACATCTCTGCCGGCTCCCAACCGCTTCCTAGTCTTATAATACAGGCTTTACAGCACAAAACATTATAAAATCAACACAAAGAACAAAAAACTGCAAGCAACAATCGCTCGGGTCCATTACCGAGCAACCCGACCAAATTAAAGAGCACTTTAAGTAATTTGAACTTGAATGAGTTATGTGGTGACGTTTAATTTGGACAGGTTATAGCTACTGTGATTATAAGGCTGTCTGCATATTTGCGATTTTAAATGAGACAAATTAAGCAAAAAATTTCATAGTGATGTGGTATTAGGAATTAGGTAGAATGGTACAGCTAATTATCTTAATGAAAAGGTTGTCCTGTAGATAAAAAATAATAATTTAAATGGATCTCCACTAGTTGATGTACTATTTTGGTAATTAAATAAATACTCAGTTAATTTCATTTTCAAAAGTGCTTCTGAACAAAATCCCCAATGTCTCCTTGACCCTTCCACTTTGCCAATGACCGGTTTTTGGCAAACGCTTTGTTCGTTGTTTATTCTTATTTCTTTACTTTGGTAATTAGCTTGGCGTTTTTAGCTTTCATTCTTTGTTTGTGTACGACATATAACAACATTAGTTACTTGCCTCATGCCTTCATATTTCATATTCAAAAGTCTTTTCAGCTGATTTCCCATTCTTATGGGTGGATTTATGTTATGAGTGCTTGAGAGTTTGGGAAATGACGAACGACTGATGAATGAATGACTATGTTTTATATGAATATTTTATGTTTGTAAATATTTGATATTTTATTTTATTTGATAGGGATAACAAACAGCAGTATATTACATAGTAGGCATACAATATTAAACTTGCAATAAAAGTAAAAAATACACTACTCAAGACGTTATCCACAGATTACCATACAAAATTGTGTTCTTTAGATGTTAATTATTACTTTTACTGTACAACGCTTTAGTCTTATCTGTCTTTTGATAATAAATAAACAAATAAATTAATTCTACCTCAGTCTACTCTCGATCACCAGCTTAACCTTTATCATAAAATCCAAAACTCAGACAAAAAAGTCGCACCATCAAGTCTGGCGTGTCAAACCAGCCTTACCCCCTCAGTGGGGGGCCGGCATACGAGCTGGTTCCCTCACAGCCGGTCAGTCGAGCCTTGCGCATTGCACAGTGCGGACGTTGTGTGTGACAAATTCAAACCGTTCCCACGATAATAAGGTAAGCTTTGAAAATGTTTTGTAATAATTGGTTTTAAGTTACACAACGGTTTCTTAGAAGTTATTTGTAGTTGATTATTTTGGCACGTTTGCTAATTTGTTAGTCTTGGTTTTGTGCTTCTTGTTTGAGTTTTTTGTCAATATTATTGTGTGTACCTCCTGTGATTTCGGTATTTACAAAACTAAGTTTAATAGCGATTACAAAGTTTGATATAACAAATTTTAGTATGTGTAATTGTTGTCAAGCGATACTTATTTTGAATAGATCCTTTTTGCTTGATTCAAAACATAATTTTGAAAGCTTTTTTATGTCTTTTAATCAGGGTCAAAGTAATTTATATTTTAATTCCCCTGCTAGTCTCATTTAACTTTCCTTATATTTTATATATTTATTTTCAGACAGTTAATAAATCTAGAAACTTCTAAAATGGTTTACTTTTTAGCATTTTATAGTAAAATTAATAGAATTTTAAAAAAATATCTTAAATTCCACATTACCTATACAGTGAATTAAGAATGTTTATAACCACAGAAACTTATTGGTTTGTGATTTTAACTGTGTACAGTTAAAACTCGTAAATGAATAGTCTACACAGACGTCGGTACCTACATAAGTATTTGTATTTACACAAACGTCAAGCAATAACGGAAAGCTATTGGGAACGGACGTATTAGAAGTTAATCTTTATATTAAAAACTAATTTCCACTGCTATAATCTGGTGTCAACGTTAAGATTTCATTTAAGTTTAAAGCCAGAATTTATAGATCCGGTGGTAATAAATAACTATTCTGTGTCTTGCAATTAATACTTTATATTGTACATATCAACACGCCTGTATCCCCGAAGGGGTAGGCAGAGGTGCACCAATGTACACCCACAGTTCGCCGATATGTTTAGGTCCCATGTAATAGAGGGCGAGCCTATTGCCACTTACCGGGCACAAATCCAAACTCCGACCTGCTACTGAGAATTTCATAGAAAAACCCAATAATACCTTGGTCGACTCGGGAATCGAACCCAAGACCTCCAGCGTAGCAGTCGCGCTCAGCACCATTAGGCCAACGAGGCAGTTCAGATTTAATTTCATTCAAGCTGCCAGAATTTATAGATCCGGAGGTAATAAATAACTATTCAGTGTCTTGCACTTAATACTCACAATAAAGAATATGATTGATTGATTGACTTTATATTGTACATATTTTAATTGAAAAGAAGTATTATAAAGTACCTATATACAATTAAATCTAAACTAAGAACAAACTATAACTATACTAAAATTAAAACTTACATAAATAAAAACTAACAGGCGTCAAAGACCTCATCGTCATCCTTGTGAATGGCGGGGAAGCATTGCCACGTTGAATGGCTATGCCGATTCTCAGTGCTTTATATTATATTAAAGATGCTAAATGAGGTAAAAACATGTAAATAGTTTGCAAAAATAATAATCGTAAAATACATAAAAATGGAAGATCAGAGTTTTAAAATACAATTTTTCTTTTGTGTCATTTAACATACTTCCTGTATTTAAATAATTGTTGTGTATTTAAAACAAGTTTTTATATACCAAAGCATTATCCAATTACGTTTGCGTAAATTTAATTGAAGATCGTGATTCTTAACGAGCCTACAAAAAAAAAGGCTCTTAATAAGATTGTGTTATGTTCGGGACTTAAAAAAGACAATAAGTTTTTTAAAGATATTATGCGTAACCTTTGCTAAATGTTATTGTTAAGCTAGTCCAGGTAAAATATGTAAAAATGCTTGTTACGGGACCATAGCAGCTAAACTTGTCTCCTAACAAATTCATCAAAATGGATTCAGTAACTTAGCGGTGATAGCGTGGCAGTGCGACTTTCAGATTCAGGATATTAGGTGCTGCATATTTATTTATTTATTCTTAAACATGTTGGTAAGAAAACTTATAAACTAAGCCCCACAAAACCGTAGTAATGGTTTGACTGTGGGGTCACTGAGTCTCTCTGCGTTACTAAAATTTATTTTATACTTATACATAATTTAGAATCAACTTAATATTAATTATTAGCGTAGTGGCACCAGTAATCGACATGCACCAGTAATCGACACTTTATTTTTTGATTTAATAAAATAGAGAGTAGGGTACCGATTTATTTATTTGACGACCCTGTAATATAGAAAGCACACTTATTACTGGCTCCCATTGACATTTGAGCGATATTTACAGTTTTATTTGAAAGTAGCGGTGTGACAACTGATTGTGGCTCAAGTACCGGCGAGGAAAACAACATTTCTTACTGAAATCGTTAACGAAGGCAGTACATTTCTTTGTTAATTATGCTAATGTATTGTAAGTTATTTGAATTTTATGAGTTTTACGGGTTTTTATAAGAACTAAAGGGTGGAATTTTGTTATAACACAAGTTCAAGATTATTTTAATATTAGTAAAACGTTGGTGTCGATCATTGGTGTTCACAAACTGACCTTCTCCAGTTATCGACACGTGTCGATAGTAATTATTAGAAACATTTTTCATTTGATAAGTGAATATATAGCTCTTCTAACTTTGCTTCTCGGTAGATATTTGAAGTAAATTAATCAAAGTTGACCTACCAGAAATCGACAAGTGACGATTATTGGGAAATAATATGTGTCAATGATTGGTTTTAGAGATGGCTCTGAGAAAACATTATACTCCCGACCAGTTAGGTTCAGTGGGTCGCCTTAGGGGCGGAGGGTAGGAGTTGGAGCATACGCTTGGGCACTATGAGCACCAAAGAAAACAAAAAAAAAAATAGTAAAAAAAATTGGAAGTCCTTTTTTAGTTTTTTTTTTTATAGAATTCGATCATTTTTATTGCAGCGTCTGATTAAGCTTATCTATAGAAACCATTTATGATCTTAGAAGTATGGCCCTACGACGCACAGTTTCCGACTTATGGGCCGTTTACATTAAAAGGCCGTTCAAGTAAAAGGCTCATAACTCGAAAACGGTGCGTCGTGGGGCCATGTTTTTTAGAACTTAAATAGTTGCTACAGACAAGGTAAACCTAATACAAGAAAAAATCGGAAAGATTCCGAAAAAAAAAAATTAAGTCCTATATACAGGACTTATAAAAATTATAGTTTTTTTAACCATACGGTTAGGTAATAATTTTGCACGATTTGCTTTCATTATCAGTATTAAAGTACTATCATACCTGTGGTAGAAATACAATATAAATTTATTGCGCTATCGTACACAAACATTACATCCGTCTTACGAATTTTCGATCAGGTCACGTGTCCTGACGCGGGTTTATCATTTTTACTCATTACAAAAAAAATACTGTACAGCACCGCTAAAGAAGTTTTCGTCATACGAATTTTCGATCAGGTCACGTGTCCAGGGGCCCGATGTTTCTATTTTAAGTCAGTGAGTGGCAGGTATTTTCGAATCCAGATAATTTTAGTTTAATGAAAAATTTAGGTGCACCTACTTGCCAATGTTGACCTTATAGGATTGCCAGTGGCTATAAAAAGTGTAAAGTGCACTGGAACGTTTATTAACCTGACGCGAGTTTTTTTTTTTACCCATTACGAAAAGCCGCTAAAGAAGTGTTCAATTCAAAAATTAAAAATTATCAACACAGACAAAATCAGAACCAAAATCAAAATCAAAAATCATTAATTTAAGTTAAGCTACAAAGTAGCACTTATCAAACGTCAAAATTTTAATACAAAAAAGACAGCACCCTAGGGGTCGGTTCATATCCGGCGGAAAAGGCAGCGCGCAACATCGGCCGTGCAACCCCAGAACGAACAAGCACACAACTTTACGTCCAACCTCCCACACCTGACGCGTCGTCGGGTCAGTGTGAAAGGCCGAATCCTCCATCATGCGCCCGCCCGCCCCAGCGCGGCAGCGCCACGCGACTGACAGCACGCCACCACCGCCAGATATGAAACGACCCCAAATCGCCCACCCTTCACCAAGTGCTAGTCAACTTGACAATATCTTCTGTCTTGTACGAGTATTTACATGATTAATACCCATTAGTAAGAGAAATATGGTTATTGTAACAAAATATGCATACTTATTAAACAGGTAATTTTATTTTAAAGACCGACAAATGTGGTCAAGTGGTGTGATTATTTGGCAAATACTCATTATGGATAATAGTCGATAACTGGGGTGTCGATAACTGGTAAGTGTCGATAACTGGGGTGTCGATGACTGGGGTGTCGATAACTGGGGTGTCGATTACTGGTAACAGTCAAATGACTAGGTGTCGGTTACTGGAGATTCTTACACTTTTTCATTTTTTTGATTTTTTTTCTTGTCTGTTTATAGCAAATAAAAATAATACATTCTATTCTTATCTCAAGAATATACCTTACCATACTCAAATGTTACTTTTGGTTTAAAAGTGACTAATATACGTTTAATTTAATAAAGAAACCCACTATGATCGATTAAGGTCCTTAAAGTGTCGATCATTGGTGCCACTACGCTATTATTATTATACTTTTTATTATTTAATTAACATATTATGTCTAAATAGTATTTTTTTAACTTATTTTTAAAATATTTTGTGTTCTTTTCACATCTTACGTCTGCCGGCAGGCTATTCAGTAGATATGGTATTCGTTTGTTGAGAGATCTGTCACCAAAGTAATTGGTGACTCTAGGCACACTGAATCTGCCAGCAGCCATAGATCGTGTATTATGGTCGTCAATTACATGAGTTAAGTTATGCTCTTGAGTTTATATGAAGTTAACAAAGCATTAAACTAAACTTTTAGTTTTATTTAAGTATTAATTGTAATGCAAATACTGTACTGCAAAAGATATGCGGAACTGCGCTCATGATTTTATTGTAAACATGTTTTTGCAACGATATTAAATGGTCTGTAACTGTGATCAGCTGGGCAAAGCACAATTCTCATGAAAAGGAACGAGCATTGATCACCACGCTTGCTCACCTGCGGATTGTTACCGTTTCCAAATTATGGCATCCAAGTTTTCTTACGATGTTTTTTTTCAATAATTATAATATTCCTGGACAATTCACACACGGTAATCTAATCCCAAGCTAAGCTCTAAGAATGCTTGTGTTATGATAACCAGACAACTGATAAACATACTTATATATTTCTAAATACATACATATTATAGATAAATGACTAACTATGGTGTCTTTAAATAAGTACGAGTAACTTACATGATATTTTAATTGAATTTGTTGAGTTCAAACGTCTGCGACTGAGACTGAGACTGCCTCGTTGCCCTTGTGTCGCTAAGTGCGATTGCTACGCTATAGGTCTTGGGTTCGATTCCCAAGTCGACCAGTGTTATTGGGTTTTTCTATAAAATTCTCAGTAGCAGGTCGGAGTCTGGATTTGTGCCCGGTTAGTGGCAATAGGCTCGCCCCCTATTACATGGGACCTAAACATATCGGCGAACTGTGGGTGTACAATGGTACATCTCTGCCTAACCCTTCGGGGATACAGGCGTGATGATATGTATGAGTTCAAAGGTACAACTCGCACACCATCGCTTGGTAGGTAGAAAAGTTACAAAGAAGATTTTTTCATATTTTATCTTTATTCATTCTAAGAATGATTTGCAGTATAAGGAAGTCCTAAAATGTTTTATCGTTAAGCTAGAATGCATAAGGGTGTTACCACACCAATCGATCGACAGTAGATCGATGCCATCGATCGACGGCAGAATGGACTAGTCGACGTCGATCGACAGTTTCTACCATACCATTTACGTCGACCAATCCATTCCTCCATCGATCGACGGCATCGATCGACCATCGATCGATTGGTGTGGTAGCACCTTAAGTGTTTTTACTACTTCCTAAGATACATCGTAAATAGTTGTAGTTTCTCTAAAGATACTAATTATATTGTATGCAGGGTGTTACAAAACCCCTGTCCGATCCATTAAGCGGTTGTTAGGTATCGATATCGGATTACATTAATGTAGAAAATAAATGGAAAGAAAAAAATTATAACCTAAAAATTTTTTTTTCATACATTCTGCCAAATGATCATACAAAAGGCCACCATTAACACCGAAGAAAATGGTGGTGTAGTTTTTGATTTATCTTCAAATCTAGGGAATTTGGAAGCTATTTCAAAGTTCATTATTATTGTTATCATCATGAATATTCCCAATTTAACATTTTCTTTGGGCATGTGATGGTGAACCCTATATCCCCCTTTCGGGTCGGACAGGGGTACGTAACAGTCTGTATAGGTACCTAGACATAACGGCAAATCCGTTTAAATTGTTGTCAAAAATGAATTTGACTTTTGACCCATAAAAGTAAACCAGTACGAATTTACGGACACAATAATATTTCTAAATAATAAATTAAGTTTTGACTTTGAATCTCTCTTTAAATAATCGATACAAGACATTCATATAAAATTTCATAGTGTCCTAACGGTTCTGTGACCGAATCTGTATGCATAAATGTAGGATCGAACCCAGGTTATACCTTTGACTTCTCTAGATAAAAAGAGGCATTTACCCAGCTGTGGGATAAACACCAGTTGGTAGAGGTAGTTCTACCTCATGAAATAATAGAAAATACGTTGCTAATATTATTATTAGCAACGTATTTTCTATTATTTCATGCACGCCTAATATTTTCTTTTTCCTAGCCTTTTATTATTAGCTTGTTTTACAAATACCTACCGTGAAGATTTAATCTCCATAGCAACTCGATGTTTTCACAACAAACCTATCTAAAATTGACCTCGACCCGACCAAATTGTGATGACCTCTCGGAACTAACCACTAATTCGATATCTAAGGTCTTATTAAATTAGTTTACCTATCATTATAAGAGATGTCGTTTACATTTGATAAACTTTAGGGTGTTTACAATAATATTTGTAATTAGTTGGCGCCATGCTTATCTTTAGCAAACAAAGATATAAGAGGTCAAGGTTTTTATTCTCGTGGTTAGAGTAAAACTAGAAGGTAAAAATCTTATAATAATCCAGCCTATAAACGTCACTGCTGGACACAGGCCTCTCCCCATATAGAGAAGGCACGAGCTTTGATCACCACGCTTACTCTGCGGGCGATTTCAAATCCCAAGTTTTTGAATCCAGGTTTCCTTGCGATGTTTTCCTTTACCGTTTGTTAGAAGTGTTTTAGAATAATTAATAATGTAAAAATCTTATAAGTCAAACGTAAATAATTTTATGTATGAATGTAATTAAGGATGTTTATAATGTTAACTGTCTTAACCGATACTATAAATTGCAGTCCTCAATTTGCTTTATTTTTCGCGTGTGTTACGCGATAAATTACTAATGATAGCATGAGGAATAATGAGTTTTGTCCTTTTCTTATATAATAACATAATAATTACAACCTATAAACGTCCCACTGCTAGGCACAGGCCTCTTCCCATATAGAGAAGGCACGAGCATTGATCACCACGCTTACTCTGCGAGCGATTTCAGACCCCAAGTTTTTGAATCCAGGTTTCCTTGCGATTTTTTCCTTTACCGTAAGTCAAACGTAAATAATTTTATGTATGAATGTAATTAAGGATGTTTATAATATTAACTGTCTTAACCGACACTATAAATGGCAGTCTTCAATTTCACGAGCATTGATCACCACGCTTGCTCTCTGCGGATTGGCGATTTCAGGTCCCAAATATCGGAATCCAGGTCCTTTTGTTAGTTCTCTAAAATTTTAATGTAGGTTTTTAGGACCTAAACCTATTGACATGCACCGTTCATTGACCGAGAAGTTTTAAATTTGAGTATTGTTGACCTCTAGCCAGACATTTCTCGTTTCAAACTGAACTCTCAACACTTATAAACTGACAAGAGGTCATTCGCTTCACGTTTACTCATCACAGGTCATACGAAAAGACTTGATAAGCTAATTGGTCAATTTGGATAACACAGACAAAAAAGAAGGTAGACTAACAGTAGGTACGCTATTTATTTATCTGTAATTTAAAAATCTTCCAAGAGATTACGCATGTGTTTTTGATTTACAAGGTGGCCATTTTGAAATTCGCCATTTTGGTTTTCTTTTATTCTCTATTTGTATATCTACTGTGGCATAGTCACTGCCTTTAACTCAAATACGGTGTGTATTTGTGTTAAAGGCAGTGACTGTCACGCCTGTATCCTCGAAGGGTTAGGCACAGGTGTACCAATGTACACCCACAGTTCGCCGATATGTTTAGGCCCCATGCAATAGGGGGCGAGCCTATTGCCACTAACCGGGCACAAATCCATACTCCGACCTGCTACTGAGAATTTCATAGAAAAACCCAATAACATCTTGGTCGATTTGGGAATCGGACCCAAGACCTCTAGCATAGCAGTCGCGCTTAGCACCACTAGGCCAACGAGGCAGTCTAAACTTAACTCAAATACATAGTAACAACATAATAATTAATTAATAACGAAATAAAAGAAGGACTTGGTTCTCAATCGTTGGGAATCCTTTTTTATGCATGTTCATCTATTTTTTAAGCCAGAGCGATGTATTGCAAATTGTAATGTTATTTGTATGTGTGTTTAAATAATGATTGTCCTTGACGTCCTCGATTCAATGATTTTGCAATGTTTGGACGCACGGGGTTTAGGTTTCACTTGGCCATGTTTACGGCCTAGTTTTATACCTAAATGATATAATTCACGTAACCTGAGTAATGCCTACTGTCAGTATATGAAATATATCCTAGTTCGATAGTATACTGTATCCAAATACATGTGATTTTAAATATCAAAACCAAATGTTATCCAAATACATTTAACAGTTTCTTCGACATTTACAAACTATTTCACATCACTTTTAAGTCATTACAATTTTGACAGCCAGTCTAACTATGTGATACTGTATCCCGCAGTAACTGTGGAGGTCAGACAGACAGTCGCTCTGTAATACTGGCGCTCAGCTGCCGGTCACACTGGGAGCCGAACACTACATAGTTTATTTTCTTCGCAGATATTTAGTATTTCAATAGTAAGATATCTTAAAATATCAGGTGTACGATATACGAGTGTCACACAATCAGTTGACCACGTGACCCCGCCTGTCACATGTCAATTGGCCGAAGTGGGTCAATGCGCGCACAGTTAAGAATATTGACCCTACCCGCGTATGTAGGTACATTGCAATGTGCATGTATTGTAAGATAGTATAGATTTGTTTGCACGAAGTTGCAGGTTCGAACCCAAGAACCAATGAAACTTTTCAAGTTATGTGTACTTTCTAAATTATTCTTAGACACTTCCGACAAACGGTGAAGAAAAACATCGTGAGGAAACCTGGATTCCAAAATTTGGGATCTGAAATCGCCAATCCGCAGTGAGCAAGCGTGGTGATCAATGCTCGTGCCTTATCTATATGGGAAGAGGATTGTGCCCAGCAGTGGGACGTTTATACGCTGGAATTATTATAGTAGTGTTCCTATAGTCCTTACTAATATTATAAATGAGAAAGTTTGTGAGAATGGATGTGTGGATGTTTGTTACTCTTTCACGCAAAAACTACTGAATGTATTTTAATGAAACTTTACAATAATGTAGCTTATACATCGGAGTAACACATAAGCTATAATTTATAAATATAGTGTATGAATTGTCTTTCACGCAGGTGAAACCGCGGGACACAGCTAGTATTTTAATAAATTTATCCATCTTCCAAAATTTTGAAATATTTGGACAATCTAGCAGCGTATTAGGGTAGACTAAGATTAAAGTAGACTGGTTATGAAAACACGAAACCTATTAACCTAATCCGTCACATAGAAAGAATATTGGACTCGTTTTTTGTTTTTTTTTTTTTTAATAACAAGAATTGGTACAGTTTGCCAACGAATATTTAAATAACTATAAAAAACAACTTTTTTTCGTTTCCAATAGTGATTTAATTGGATTTAATTTACAAAACTGGATTATTTAGAGACTTTTATAATAATGATAACAATATTTAATAATGTATGCGTATGTGTTATCAGTTGTCTGGTTAGCATAACACAAGCTCTGCTTAGCTTGGGATCAGATAACCGTGTGTGAGTTGTCCCAGGATATAATTATTATTATTTTTTATTAAAAGTCTGTCGCCATTTTTAATTATCGCAATGTGCTTGTTTCAGAGTGAGAGGACAAACATGTTATGTTCTCACGATATCTTTTCCGCTTTACTTTATAATAAAGAAACTGTTATATTTTAAATACATCCTTATGACTTTCTCAAGATTTATTATTTAGTATAAACAGTAAACATAACGATTCCAGTTCTCATTAACTAGACGCCAGTTGCTTTGTGAAGAGTTTTATAAAAATAATTAAAAAAAAAGTCATGGTGGCCTAGTGGTCCTATGAACGGATTTGTATGCACGAGGTTGCAGGTTCGAACCCGGGCAAGTACCAATGTAACTTTTCAAATTTATATGTACTTTCTTAATTATTCTAAGACACTTCTGACAAACGGTGAAGGAAAACATCGTGAGGAAACCTGGATTCCAAAAATTTGGAATCTGAAATCGCCAATCCGCAGTGAGCAAGCGTGGTGATCAATTCTCGTGCCTTCTCTATATGGGAAGAGGCCTGTGCCCAGCAGTGGGACGTTTATAGGCTGGATATTATTATTATGATTAAGTTAAAAAATACTGCAAAAGTCATAATTAGTAAATTATGGACATGGATTTAAGCTGGGTCTATTTATATGAATATCCACACTACCTAAATCAAAGTAAATTGTGTTTTAAAATCTAATAATATAAACATGACAGTTTGTAAGAATGTATGGATGTTTTTCTCTCTTTCACGCAAATAATACTGAATCTATTTGACCAAAATTTGTTATAAAGATAGTTTAAAACCTGCATTACCACATATGATACTTTTTATCTCGATAAATAGGTATAATAATCCAGCCTATAAACGTCCCACTGCTGGGCACAGGCCTCTTCCCATATAGAGAAGGCATGAGCATTGCTCACCACAATGCTCACTGCGGATTGGTGATTTCAGATCCCAAATTTTGGAATCCAGGTTTCCTCACGATGTTTTCCTTCACCGTTTGTCAGAAGTGTCTTAGAATAATCAAGAAAGTACATATAACTTATGAAAAGTTACATTGGTACTTGCCCGCTTTCGAACCTGCAACCTCGTGCATACAAATCCGTTCATTGAACCGCTAGGCCACCACGATAAATAGGTATACGGAAACACACTAAGCATTCAAAACTGCAGAGTTCATAATGTAAATATCAAAATCTAGTTTCGTCGCCTCTCTATTGACTCACGACAAATAATTCTTTCTTCTCAGATAAAGTAGGCTATTAATACTTCAGTCCATAGCATTTAAGTTTGATAACCCGAAGATAATTGCCGTCAGGTCAGTTATTATCAACTGCAGAGCAAAACACTCTTAATACTTCAGTTGTCCAAGAGCTGTCAAAACCGCCATATTGCCGCCATTTTAAATGTCAAGTTATTTAAAAATATAACGTGTGTAATGTGGTTTTAGGGTTTTATATCTTATGCGTAGTATGTTAAAGGTTTTTGTGAATTTAATTATTAAGGTAAGATGCTCTAATTAAAATATTTACACAAGCGAATGTCCTAAAAATATTCCGTACAACTTTCCCGACTGCGCAATGCCAGAAGAGTTATGTGTTTTTAATTAAATATTATCTTTAGTTAAAACAGATTTGATTTCATTTGGCCTGGTTTGAGGTGGCGCGGGATAAGGTTGAATGGAAGGACTTGGGGGACGCCTTTGCCCAGCAGTGGGACAGTATAGGCTAGAAAAAAAAAATACAGATTTATCACTGTCATTTAAGGTGTACCAAAATTTATTACTTGTATTTTGAAATAAAAATGGGTGAATAGGACCATCTTCTCAGTATTCTGGTGAAATTGAGATCATCCCACTATACTATGTCTAAGTCGGTGAAAAACTTATAGGTTTGTCAATCTGTCTATCCAGTATACCACAAATTATCACATAAAATGTACATAGACCTTAGATAATATGCTATAGACCGCTACTATCGCTAGTTTCCCGAGAGCACTTTTTCGGCTGTATCTAGTACATTCGTTTACTGATTGAAGTTATTTCAATAATTCTCGCAACGACAGATTTACATGCGAAAAATATCGATGGTTTCCACATTTTTAGGATAATATTAGGTTTTTAGATAGTCTTATTAAAACGGTCTCCGTCTTTATACAATAAGTACTTATTTACGGTTCATACCCCGTAGGCTCACTCTTTAGTTTCTTACCTATACTCTAAGGCACTCTAAGGTACAGTGCCTCATAATTAAGACATCTAACTGTCAAGCTACACCATACAACTAAGGGGTTCCTACAGTAACCGCAATAAACCTTCTATTTAAAAACAACATCAAACTAGATGTATGACACTCGCGGTACTATTTGTTACAAGTTCGCGGCGGCCGCAAGTGACCCACTTGTCAGTTGTGAGTTACAAAACTAACTGGTTTGCTATTATTCTCATTATTGTTGCCTTTGTCTTGTCTGTGGATAATTAAGTGACATCTTAGATAACACAAGGGACGACTTCAACATTAAAATTTTAAACTAGTTTTTGTGATATTGGTTTCTTAGGTTTACGCGAATGTAGGTAGACATTGAAATAAAACTACTTTTTACGGATTTTTTCGCGGTTTAATTTTAGATTTAGGTCCCAACGTTTCGACACCTTTGCAGGTATCAAGTTCATGGGCAGACCCAAAAGTTTTTGTGAACTAAGCTTTCTGTAATACACATTACAAATCTATACTTTTTTCATTATTAAATTAAATTTCATCACCTCTTTGATCACTGCTGGGCTAAGGCCTGTCTTGTTTTAAGTGCCATTCACCCCGTTTTAGAGACAGCCTCATCCAGATCTGAAACTAAATTTTTGCGGGGTATATTGTCGAGCAATTGCGATCGCCAGTTTTCATCAAATCGCTTTAAAACCACAAATGTAAACATATATAATTTGAAAGCAAATAAAAAGTATGTTCAGCAAACTGGACCACTAAACTCAGTTAAAAGTTACAACGGAGATAAAGAATATAACACACAAACATACATACACATACATCCATACATACAAGATACGCACGAAAAACATAATATTAACCCTTCTTGGGAGTCAGGTAAAAAGCCTAATTGATCGCGTTCAAATAAAATTGTAAAATCGGCCCTTAAACAGCTAATTGTAGCTGCTCTGTACTTAGCGTATTTATTGGCGAAACAGCTTGAAATATGATCTTGACTTTCGATTAAGGTCTCTAGCAAACCGATTGGTCAAGAGGTATTCATGTCTTTGAAGGCCGATCATAAACAAACAGTACCCAGACACCATTCACTGTTTCCCAAGAGTATTACCAGCACTTAAATAAGTATATTATGTTTTTATCTCTTCAATGGAAAACAAATCAACGGATTTTTTTAAATTATAAATACGATTCGTAGACTGGATTAACTTAAAGAAAAGACTAGGATATTTTATGACGGAACTTAATATTTTTACTTGAGATAATAATAATAATATCCTGGGTCATCTCTCACTGCCTCAACTGCCTCGTTGGCCTAGTGGTGCAAAGCGCGACTGCTACGCTAGAGGTCTTGGGTTCGATTCCCGAGTCGACCAAGGTGTTATTGGGTTTTTTCTATGAAATTCTCAGTAGCAGGTCGGAGTTTGGATTGGTGCCCGGTTAGTGGCAATAGGCTCGCCCCCTATTACATGGGACCTAAACATATCGGCGAACTGTGGGTGTACATTGGTACACCTCTGCCTACCCCTTCGGGGATACAGGCGTGATGATATGTTATGTTATGTCATCTCTCACACGGTTGTCAGATCCAAAGCTAAGCAGAGCTTGTGTTATGGTAACCAGACAACTGATAAACTTACTTATATATTTCTAAAACTATTATAGATAAATTACACCCAGACACAGAACCAATTTATTTATTTATTTATTTTTATTTATTTATAAGAAACATAACAAGCTTACAGTACATTAAAAATACCAAAACGCTTATATGCTATACTAATTTAAAAAGAAAACAACACTAATGAATACACAGTACACAAATTAAAACTAACTAAAAAAATGAACACTAACGAATTTGAAGTAAATAATAAAACAATATAAATAAAAAACATAACACACAACAATTAAAAAATATAATGTGAACTTAAAAAAATTTACTTAAGCTTTGGTCTGGTTTGAGTACAAATGGTCTAAATACAATCTGACATTTATTCTGGTTCTGGTAAAAGAATCATAAAATATGTCTGCATCAGGTTTAGCATTCACAAAACTATTAAGCAATTGGACAGCTTTTGCAGTGGGACAGTTATTAGCTTGAGGTGACTGCCAAGCTGGCGGGTAACAAAGGAGTCTATGGTGACGACGACCAGTACCACGCATGTAATGGTCAGGGATATAAAAGGATATCTTTTCTCGTACTGATGGATTATCAATTTTATTGTTCATTAGGAGGTAGTAGTGGATCAAAAGCATAAATTGTCGACGAAAATGAAGAGTATCTAGACCAACCATACCAGATACGAAGAGAGAAGGGTATAGGAACGGGTAATATCCATATTGGCGTTTAAATAAAAAACGTGCGAATTTACGTTGAACTTTTTCAACCATAAGGGCATACAAGTTTTCATGTGGATTCCAAATGATTGAGTTGTACTCTAACTTACTACGTACGTATGCATAATATAATAGCTTAACAATATGTGTATTTCTAAATTCAAAAGAAGTTCTTATTATAAATCCTAATGCTCTATTAGCCTCTTTACATATTTTTATCACATGTTCGTGAAACGTAAGCTTACTATCTAGTGTTAGACCTAAATCTCTAATTGTTGTCACTCTTTCGAGGGGTTCTCCCCCTAACAAATATGTATTATCGATTGGATATCGTGATCTAGAGAAAGTTATTGTTTTACACTTTGAATTATTAAACGATAATTTATTTCTAATACTCCATTCCAATACAGCATCTATATCACACTGCAGCTTAAGACAATCATCAGCCTTTGTAATAGAATAAAATAATTTCAAGTCATCAGCAAACATTAAACATTCAGCATTTAAAACCACGTTTGGCAAATCATTGACCATGAGCAGGAATTGGGTAGGTCCTAGGGTACTGCCTTGACTTACTCCTGAGCGAGTGAAATATTCAGGAGACCTATAATTAGCTAACTTAACATACTGCTTGCGATCTTTAAGATAATCAGCCATGAAACTTAAAAGAGATTTACTGAATCCGAGCGCAGAAAATTTAGCAAGAAGAACATCATTGTCTACAAGATCAAAAGCTTTCTTAAAGTCAAAATAGGCCACATCGACCTGACAGCCTGGCTTAACATGTGTTCTTACATAGTCTACAAGGTTTATGTGATTTGTTAAAGTAGAACGGGCTGGACGGAATCCATGTTGAGAATTGCTTAAACTGTTTTTAACTTGGTTAACTATAGAGTTGTTGAGCACTGATTCAAAAACTTTTCCGAAAACTGAAAGAACGGCTATTGGTCTGAAGTTGGAAATATCTGTTGATGTGCCACCTTTAGGTACTGGTACTACCCTTGAGACTTTCCATTTCACGGGATAAATATTTTGCTGTAGAGAAAGATTTAACAAGTGTAATAGGTGATCCTCTAGTGCGGATATACAATCTTTAACTAACATAGGCGGTATATTATCAGGACCACTAGCAGAAGTTGCTCTAAGACGTCGGACAGCTTGTCTCAGTTCTGTTACTGTGACACTATCAATATTAATGTTAATGTGATTATTTACAATATCCAGTGCTTCTCGTTCTGCAGCCTCTGGGTCTAACCGTGGGGGATTCTTGTGAAAAACAGAACTAAAGTATTGTGCGAATGCATCAGCAGCTGCCTGGCCTTCTACTGTTTTATTTTGGTAAACAAATTCTTTATTCTGATATCTATGCTTTTTCTTATCTTTAACATATTTCCAAAATTTCGAAGGATCGGTAGTAATATTTTTTTCAGTAGTAATAATATACTCTCTAAAAGATTTATTTATAAGATTTTTTACTTTAGTTCTGTAATATTTAAACAATTCTCTATTAAATTCAGATCCATTTGCCTTATACTTTTTTAAATTAAAATACTTAAGTTTTATAGTCCGAACAATTTCAACAGTATACCATACAGGGTAATTATATTTACATTGACGTAAGATATTTTTAGTTGGAACTCGCTTACTAATAGTTATATTTAATTTGTCGTAAAAAAGATCTACAGCTGCATTAATATCCTGCTGACTTAGTATTTCAGTCCACTCTAAGTTCCTTATATCAGAGTATAGACCATGGAAATCTGCTTTTCTAAAATTCCATTGGGGATGGGTATCTTGTATTATTTCTAGAGATGGTGGTTGGTTAGGCGAGATATGGTTTATCTTACTTCTAGGTACAGCTAAAAGTATTTCGAGAGCAGGATGATACGCATCCAACGGTACCAATGGATCGTCACTGGCTGTAACATTAATAGTCTGTGGTTCAAGATTCGTTAATACCAAATCCAAGATGCATTCATACTTGTTTTTAATCTTATTACATTGCAATAACCTACAATAATCTAAGAAAATATCAAATTGAACTTTAACATTACTATTAAATGATTTTAAATTAAAATCGCCAACTATTAAAAGCTGACACTCAGAATAGGTATTTCTTACATTCTCAATACATTTTAAAACATCCAGATATTGTTTCTCGCTATATCTAGGTGGTAAATATACTACACATAGCAACAATTTAACATTTTTCCAGGTAAGCATGGCAAAGAGTAGTTCTTTATCATCTGTTAAGTCGTCGATGTCTATGATTCTCTTAACATTGTAGCAATTTTTTATTGCCAGGAGAACCCCGCCCCATCCAACATCGCCGGCTCTATCCTTGCGCAATACAATATAGTTAGAAGGGAATAATTCACCGTCATTAACAGAACTATTAAGAAAAGTTTCAGTAAGAGCAATTACATCAGACGATGAGGAACAAATATTATTATTAAAAGTACACATTTTTGAGCGAAGACCTCTTACATTTTGATAATACACTAAAATCTTTTTAGTTGTTTTTCTATTTTTTGAAGTTTTGTGTATTTTAGTTTTATTATTCTGTACATTCAAGAAAAAGCTGATTATTGAGTTGTGTAGAAGAGGTATTATGGCCATTAAAAATGATTATACGTTTTAAACTTTGATACAAACATAGAAACCCTCTTCTATTCAGTCTACCGGTTTTATATGAAAACATGTCAAGAGCAACAGGGAGATTTGAATCAAAGGTGTTTTTTGATTTTTTTTGGGTTTTTTGAATCAAAATCGTGCTCATCACAAAATCAATTATTAATTATAATTCAGTGTTTAATATAAAGCTCACAGACTCAGATAAAAATTAGCTCTCATTTATTAATTAATTCATGATGCTAAGAATCTGTATTTTAAATTAATTTCCATGAATAAGTTTATCGTAAACTTCACAAGTTATTGCAAGAAAGATCGCGTGTTAAAACTCGTCAATATGAAGTCTTTATAACCCGATGAAAGAAAGCTGCATATACATTGAAAGAAAACGTACAAAGTGATAATATATGCTTTTATGTGCAGAGAAAACATTGAACAGTTAGGAAACTCTGTGAGTGGACACACTGTCAACTTGTATAGAAACTTGTTTTTATGCTATTTAAGTTATAAGCGGTGAGCGGTTTGCAATACATTAGTCTTTAGGTATATTTAATCCGAAAACACTTTTAAAATGAAAATAATATAAACTAAAATATAAACCTCTCCGTGTCTCGTAAAAGCACCAGGCTCTGTGGAAAGCATGTTAAGCCTTTGCCTGTCATACATTGCTCGTTGACAGTCGTTAAGTCATTACAATTCTGACAGCCAGTCTATGTGATACTGTATCCCGCAGTAACTGTGGAGGTCAGATAGACAGCATTTGTATGACATTACTGAAGTTAGTTTTTTAGCCATCTCCCGAGCCTTTTCCCAACTATGTTGGGGTCAGCTGAATACCGTATTTTACATGGAGCGATTGCCTATCTGACCTCCACAAACTTCTTACCGCTTTTTACTGGGTATTACCTCAGTATCCCATAGTAAGACTGGTTGTCAGAATTGACTTAACGACTGCCAAAGATCTATGTATGACAGCCGGGACCTACGGCTTAACGTGCTCTCCGAAGCCCGGGGGCTCTCAGTATGTTATATATGGTCACCCATCCACGGACCAACCGCGGCGAAGGCGGCTTAGCCTGGATTATCGGTCAAACCGTACGGCTTACACTTAGCCACGTGCCATCAAAGACATGGGGGTATGTTTGGAAATGGTCACCCATCCACGGACCAAAAGCGGCTGAAACTGTATTATCGATCTTTCCGTACGGCCCCCACTTAACCTCCAGTTTTTTTTTTTTATCTACAATAATCTACATCTTATTTGATCCAAGCATTTAGCGTACGTATACTCTTGTTTATATATCTCGATTCGTACATAAATAAAAACTTCACGAACATCGCTTGCCTCCTGTCACTTGTAGATAGGGTCACGGCTTGACCCAAGCGTGTCGACAAATAGAAAGTACAAGTGAGATGAGCTGTATTGAGACCTCACACTCTTGTATGAGGGGGGGTCGTGGCTAAGTGTAAGCCGTACGGTTTGACCGATAGTACAGGCTAAGCCGCGCTCGCCGCGGTTGGTCCGTGGATGGGTGACCATTTATAACATACTGAGAGCCCCCGGGCTTCGGAGAGCACGTTAAGCCGTAGGTCCCGACTGTCATATGCTGATCTTTGGCAGTCGTTAAGCCAACAACCAGTCTTAGTATGGGATACTGTGTTCCCCAGTAAAATGGGTTGTGGAGGTCAGATAGGCAGGTATTCAGCTGAATCCGGTAAGACTGGGGAAAAGGCTCGGGAGATGATGAATCTTGTATGAGAAGAGAAGACTTCAAGATTATACGTCAAAAGGGTAGGCAGAGTAGATGGTCCCAGTTCTTAGTTAAGGTCGTTTTAATTTGACAACAGTTTTTTACTGTTTATTATTATTGCCTTAATAAACAGGTGTTTGTGTGCAGTATAAATAATATATTTTGGACTTATGATTTTTAAATTACAGGTTATTGAGAATCTACCTAATCTTAATTCTAAATTAAATCTAAATTAACCGTACAAAAAGTACATTAACATCGGCCTAACTCTTATAACATAAACTTGCAGTTTTCTGCACATTGCAACATGTAACTCGATCGCTATTCTCATACATACATACATACATACATACATACATACATACATACATACATACATACACACAATCCCATACAAAATATAAGAACTTCACGTAACGTTACTCTTGTATAATACGCCGCAAACAATGTGATGTTTTTACTTCAAACTAGGGTAAGCACAAACAGTTTGACTGTATGGGTTCTGTATATTAAAACAGACAGGTTTTTCGGCAGACTTTTATTTTAGCTATTTTAACCAATCGAAATATCGCACTAGGGCAAACTAAGGCTAAGACTATAATTTTATCTATTTCTATCACTTTCTGTCTCGCTTACTCTAATTATCTGTGTAATTCACCGACATAATGACAGACATGTCAAGCGGATAGTAGTATTGATTGAAAACATCATTGATTATAGCAGCTTTGACTTCATAGGTTTTTATTTCTGCCCACGGGCTTCTTTTTATTAAGCACTTTTCATTCCTATCATTGTCATATTTCCCTAAACTTAAAAAACTATTAAGCTTAATGGTTTTTGTATACTACTCACGGAACCCTAATAATGTTAAGAAAGTCAGCGTTTCACGTTATATTGTACAATGGCTGTATTGTGTCACGGATCACCAAGCAATCACTCATAAACCGCAGGAATTACTGTACGATCTCTCTTTCTAACACACCACATTAGAAGGGGATAGAGCATGCTCATTGAATCTTTGACAGTTCTTAACTGCTTACAAAAAGGGAAATTCTCGTTTCAGTGTATGCTTTCTTTTACATAGTGTTTAAGACATTCCCAGAAAATTCAATAGATTAAAAAAAAACGTATGTGCGAAGCGATTTTGATGTAAATAACATCAAAATCGCTTCAATAGTAAATAAAAATAATCTGAATATAAACAGAAAATTTCTTGCTATTCTTTTTACAAAATTCTGTCAACTAGTTTTCTAAAAGAAACACTTAACGACCGAATAGAGGTCAGAACAATGACGTCACGGTTTAAATTAATAAAGTACCTATACTATTTGTATGGAAAATACCAACGAGTTCGTATGTAAGGAAAATTAGAGTACCTGGGTACCTACTGTAAATAATGAACTGTAAATAGAACAGGAAGGATACATCCTAGGGATAGTAAATAAAAATATATTTGTTTATTATTATCCCTGCTAACGGAAAAAAGGGCAGACATCACTTAATTTTTTATGGGACCACCAAAACACAAAAAAAAGGAATTTCCAATTGAGAACCAGAACATTTTTCATTTAGTCATCCGTCGGCCATTTATTTGACATAAAATAAATGCAATGTAATTAAATTAGTAATTTATGACGACACACTGGTATTCAAGGGGTCGCTTGCTCTGAGGTCCCGATTCGATCCCCGGACGGGACAATGTTAAAAAGCACTTTTCTACATTGTCCCGGGTCTGGTTGTTTGTTGTACCTTCGTTGTTTCTGAATTCCATAACACAAGTGCTTCAGCTACTTACTTTGGGTTCAGAGCAATGTATGTGACGTTGTATGAATGTATGTTTAATTTGTTGTTTCCTTGTTTCAGAACAAAATGAAGACTTTAGCAGTTCTGTGTCTGCTGGCGTTGTGCTATGGAGTGTCCGCCAAGAACAAGAAGGGTGATGAACAAAAGGTAAACTTAGAACCTTATTAACGTTGACAGTCGTTAAGTCATTACAATTCTGACAAGTAGTGTTACTATGTGACACTGTATCCCGCAGTAACTGTGGAGGTCAGATAGACAGTCGCTCTGTAATACTGGCGCTCAGCTGGCGGTCACACTGGGAGCCGAACACAACATTGTTTGAAACCTCTTACGAGTTACTACGAATGTTTCTGCCCTGGCTGAGCATTATTCACAAAAATACCGCAATAGACCACAGTAGAACTAGCCCTCCCCGTCTTTTAGAAAAAGATCGCAGTCTACTACGAGTCGTTCTGCCCTGACTGACTATCATTCACCAGTAGACCACAGCAGACCTAACCTTCCCCGCCTTTCAGGTGAAGATCGCGGTCTACTACGAGTCGCTCTGCCCTGACAGCAAGCGGTTCATCACGTCGCAGCTGGCGCCCGTCTGGAGGGACTTCCGAGGAGTCGTCAAGGTCAAGCTGGTGCCGTACGGCAAGAGCACGGTAAGATAAACTTATATATACAGATGGATGTAAGGATGACGGAGTGGTAGACCTAAGCTCTTATTTGAAAGAAAGCGCGAGCGCACTCTGTGCTTTGAAAGTGTTACAAATTGACAGACAGGAACTTTCGCATCAGGAATGTACAATGCTAGCTTTCGCCCACAGCTTCGCTCGTGTGTTTTTCGATCATCGCAACTAAAAGAACCTTATGTCCATTCTTGGAGTTCAAGCTTACTCTATAACAAATTTTATCAAAATCAGTTTTGTGGTTTAGCCAAAAAAGTGTAACAAATTAATTGGCATTCACTTGTAATATAAGTATTGCCTGGAGAACAAAAACACTTCGTGGTAGTAACGACAAGTTTGCGTGTCCATATCCAATCCGACACAAGTTATTGAATGAACATCAATTTATCTGAAATAATATGCTTTCGATTTGTCGATTGAATGTCTTTATTTTTTATACGTTATTTATTGTTGAATTATTTTGTTCTGGGTGAAATCTATTATTATTCTTTATTGACAGCACGACAAAGTGAACGGGAAGTGGCAGTTCAACTGTCATCACGGACCCGATGAGTGCTACGGTAACAAGGTACGTCACAGTTATTAAATAAACCATTTTAAAATATACAAGATATCCTGGTCTCGCCATAACTTCCGTTATATTACACTAATTCAGATGATTTTTTTGTTGATTTTATATAAAAGGTTTAGTTAGGTTTTATAAAATTAAAAATTAACAAATGCGGAAATGAATTCTACAAGTTCACTTTTTTTTATTTATTGAATTTGAGATGCAGTTATAGTTACTCCAATATTTGGGGTTAAGACGAACTCGACGAACTGAACAAAGCAAAGGTCTTGAAAACTTCAAACGTCCTTGATTTATAAATGGTGTAAACAATAACTTAAATATAATAAGTGGGATATAAGATTATGTAACTACGAACTTACCTTAAAACGGCTTGACGTGTGCACCGCGCCGCGCCGGTCTGGTCACAACTCTGAACACCGCTCAGTGTTGTCGCTCCATGCTTGAAGTAGATCATGCTTCATCTACCCTCGAATTTTCATTTACATCAAATCTTATTAAATTCCCATTTTTTGGGGTAGATTACTGTTTAGTAAAAGGTGGAACAAATCTTGAGTGCCAACTGCCGTTTTTTCAATACCAATTTTTTTTACAAAAAAAAGCAAAAATAGAATGTTATATTCCTACTTACTATAACTTTCTGATATGTACACCAAAGTTATAAAGCATACCCATATCCAAAGGAATTAAGAAATACCTCCTTTACGAAGTCGGTTAACTCGATAATAATGTTTTAAACAAGTAAATAACATAATGATTGTCTCATTCCGATATCATCTTAATTGCTTCAATGTAAGAATGCATGCGACATCTGCTTGCGTCATCTAATATACAATATGTGCGGCAAATGATTTATACTATATACAGTTAATTGTCATTGACCAACATATAGAAATGGACTCGTATGTTTCTTTTCATATCGTAAAGGTTGCTTCAACCAATTAAGATGTTTTGCAATAGAAAAGAATATTAAGAATTAAATCAAGATAATCCTAAGTTATTGAAAAGTACATAATTTACTACTTACCACCACCACACTGGCAATAAGGAAAATCTATAAAATATTTACTACTTTTTGGAAATAAGGTATATTTTAGGTATGAATTACTGCCACCATTAGCTTTCATCGTAAGTTTAAGACATGTTAAGCCTGTTGACAGTTAGGTAGGTAATTTTCTCTGATAACAAATGATATTAACAAGTGTTTTCCGTTCAGATCCAGTCGTGCATCCTGAAGGACCGCAGCCTGCAGGACACGGAGAAGATGGAGCTGGTCATCTGCCTCATGGGGCAGGCCAACCCCGACAAGTCCATCGACACGGTAAGATATTAACACATACATCATCACCAGAAATACAGCAAGTGGTAAGAAAATGGTGTAGGGCTGCCACACAGAACTGCGACTTTGCAAGCGTTCCATTTGCAGTTTTGATCTTTATTTGACTAGAAGTTTCTACTATGCAGAGTCGTATCGCATAGCAAGTTTTGTGGGATTCCTAATGCTGTACTGGGACGACCATGACTGGTCCAATAGACCACAAAGGATGACGGATCACGAAATCCGGGCTGGTTAAAAGACTCTTTACGATATGTGGAAAAAAAACATTAACGTTAACATCAGTCACGTTATTCACCTAACGTTTTGCATCGAAGGCAGTATAGACTTGTCTGAAACTTGGCCAATAACATTATACAGTTCAGCGCTATCTTCGATGCCAAATCGTTAGAGGATTGAACTTGACTTCCATCTAAACGTTTATTCCTTTTACAGTGCTTGAACCAAGTGAACAAGCAATCCGAGTCCGTGAAGCTGAAGCGCTGCGCGTCCACCGAGCAAGGAGACAACCTCCTGGCGACATACGGGGACAAGACCGACTCCGTGCAGAGACCGCTCGGCTTCGTGCCCACCATCGTCATCAATGAGGTGAGTGTTGTACACAGCGACCACCTGCCCCCGCGTACGGGGACAACACCCACTCCGTGCAGAGACCGCTCGGCTTCGTGCCCACCATCGTCATCAATGAGGTGAGTGTTGTACACAGCGACCACCTGCCCCCGCGTACGGGGACAACACCCACTCCGTGCAGAGACCGCTCGGCTTCGTGCCCACCATCGTCATCAATGAGGTGAGTGCTGTACACAGCGACCACCTGCCCCCGCGTACGGGGACAACACCCACTCCGTGCAGAGACCGCTCGGCTTCGTGCCCACCATCGTCATCAATGAGGTGAGTGTTGTACACAGCGACCACCTGCCCCCGCGTACGGGGACAACACCCACTCCGTGCAGAGACCGCTCGGCTTCGTGCCCACCATCGTCATCAATGAGGTGAGTGTTGTACACAGCGACCACCTGCCCCCGCGTACGGGGACAACACCCACTCCGTGCAGAGACCGCTCGGCTTCGTGCCCACCATCGTCATCAATGAGGTGAGTGCTGTACACAGCGACCACCTGCCCCCGCGTACGGGGACAACACCCACTCCGTGCAGAGACCGCTTGGCTTCGTGCCCACCATCGTCATCAATGAGGTGAGTGCTGTACACAGCGACCACCTGCCCCCGCGTACGGGGACAACACCCACTCCGTGCAGAGACCGCTTGGCTTCGTGCCCACCATCGTCATCAATGAGGTGAGTGTTGTACACAGCGACCACCTGCCCCCGCGTACGGGGACAACACCCACTCCGTGCAGAGACCGCTCGGCTTCGTGCCCACCATCGTCATCAATGAGGTGAGTGTTGTACACAGCGACCACCTGCCCCCGCGTACGGGGACAACACCCACTCCGTGCAGAGACCGCTCGGCTTCGTGCCCACCATCGTCATCAATGAGGTGAGTGTTGTACACAGCGACCACCTGCCCCCGCGTACGGGGACAACACCCACTCCGTGCAGAGACCGCTCGGCTTCGTGCCCACCATCGTCATCAATGAGGTGAGTGTTGTACACAGCGACCACCTGCCCCCGCGTACGGGGACAACACCCACTCCGTGCAGAGACCGCTCGGCTTCGTGCCCACCATCGTCATCAATGAGGTGAGTGCTGTACACAGCGACCACCTGCCCCCGCGTACGGGGACAACACCCACTCCGTGCAGAGACCGCTCGGCTTCGTGCCCACCATCGTCATCAATGAGGTGAGTGTTGTACACAGCGACCACCTGCCCCCGCGTACGGGGACAACACCCACTCCGTGCAGAGACCGCTCGGCTTCGTGCCCACCATCGTCATCAATGAGGTGAGTGTTGTACACAGCGACCACCTGCCCCCGCGTACGGGGACAACACCCACTCCGTGCAGAGATCACTCTACTGCCTAGCGGTTTCATTATAATCAGGACAACTTAACGAACTCTTCAAAGCCAAAAGGGTCTATTTGTCTCAAACAAAGATTACTAAAGTAAGTAAGTTAAAACTGTTTCCTATTCATCTTCTTGATTCCAAATTAATTTTATACCCTTTTGTTACAGAAATTCGACCAAGCAGTTCAGGACGAGGCTTTCTCAGACCTCAAGAAGGTCGTATGTCGCGTAGCGCCCAACAAGCCATCTATCTGCTAAGCTAATATAAGAAAATCATTCATCATTCAAAATGGCGTCTTTTGAGCCACTCATAAAACAAGACTACATTAAATGCACCAATTTTAAACCTACTTTATTAAATAATGCAAATTATCAACTATAACAATAATTTAATAATTTTAGAAAACCATTGGGGTTTTAGAAAGAAAATTAAATAACTGCTACAGATTTTAAAGAAAAAGTAAGTGTTGCCTTTTAAATCAATGTTTTATGTTGCAATCTCATTAGGTTAAATCCATTCTGTATTTTAGTCTCTGTAGGTAGTCTTATCTTGTATTTTTAATTTACGTACCTATTTCCTGTAATGCACAACTACATTTTATAAAATTCATTTTAATGGTGATTTCACCAACAATATTAAAAATTACGTTCCTATGATCTAATTACTCAAAGAACAAGCTTAAAAATATTAATTGACGAAGCCTTGGATTTCAACTAAAGTACGTAGCTATAGCATTTAATTTAGGTCCATGAGATTTTCCCAGTTTTCATTTCTTAGTTCTGTAAGCCATTTTAAATCTTTAATGACATAAACTTTGACATTGCAAGAGATTATTTTCATAAAAATTCTTTAGTTGTAACTCATTTGTAAGTACAAGAAGATAAAAGACAATTTAAACTTTTATAATTAATAGTTAGTGACTGAGCGTTTAGGAGATATTCTTAGATGTAAGATATTTTGTATTTTATTTTTTTGTAATAAATTAAGTACTTATTTTACTGTATTGTTTTATTTGTGTCAAATTGTCCAAACTGTTGTGTTGTGCTCCCAGTGTGACCGCCAGCTGAGCGCCAGTGTTACAGAGCGACTGTCTATCTGACCTCCACAGTGACTGCGGGATACAGTGTCACATAGTAAGACTGCTTGTCAGAATTGTATTAACTTAAGGCGCTACCCCGAGCAAATGACTTTGAGCGTTTGACCTCTAAACCCCCCTCTTTGCCCCTCTACATATACATCGCTACTTTCCATGAAAATACAACGCCATCTGTTGAAATAGCGACGTATTAAGTAGTAAAAATAGTAGACTTATGAATTTATAGACAAAAATATAATCAATCATGTCCGCATGATTAAAAAAAAAGATGAGAGAAATATATTTTATTTGCATCTAAAATTATAACTCAAGTAATTGAAGACTTCTAAGTGAATCATTTAATGATGTAAAGTTATTTAGTCAGAAAAGTATTGAATGTCTTTTTACAAAAATCTCTTTTCAACCAACTTCGAAAATATGAGGAGATTCATTTATTCAGTTTTTTTTTTTAAGTATTTTGAATATTATTTTTTTTAAGATGAAATTACGATATTTTTGGTTTTAATTTTCAAAATCAGTCGATTTAGTTAGGTTTGTTTATCTCAAAAATATCAATCCAACAAGGCACGTATAAAAAACAAAGGCGGGCGGCGAGACTTTTGAAAATTCGGTTCTTGAAGAAAGTATTGCTGTCTCTCTACGGCATGATTTGTGAATGTGTGCGTAAGTTGACAGTGTGCGAGTGTCAAAGCGCGCTCGCATGGAGTACCTAGTACTTACTCTCTTAAAAGAAATACTCTACGCACATAATAAAGGGCAATGGCGAAATCATTGTTGATATAATTCTTATGCTCGATATAAAAACGTCTTAATTACAGATTTACATGAAATATAGCGTCTAAGTCCATGAAAATATACATTACATTGGAAATACAATTGATTGAATTGTACTTTGAGTGTTGCCATATGAACGTTAAATCTAAACTAAGTCATACAAATATCTTTGGCTAGTAAACTATGTATAATAGCTTGCTTTTAGAATATATTGAAGATTTATGAACATGAATAGTCTAAGGACATATTATTATTTCTACCCAACATCACCGAAATTAATAAATGACATCAAAATACTATTATGAAAAATTCAATCAAGCATGGCAACAACAACGGATACAATAAATGTGAAATTTTGCGTCATGCCAGTGACATTGTCTTGCACGTCACTTTGCTTGTGCGCACCAAAATGTTTGTTTGCGCATTTGTTATTTCTATTATTTTGCTTTTTGACCTGGACTGCTTATGGACTTTCGAGATTTTTCCCTGTGCCTTGTGCTAACCAAAGGACTCCGATTAACCACCACTTACGACGAAATTTTGCTGTTAAGTTTTGACTCCGATTTTAAATTAAATTGGATTTTATTACGTGAAAAAAAACGATTTATTTTTCACGATGTGAACCGCACCTGCTGGTTTCCTGGATAATATAGTGATAAGGAAGGATGAAAAATAAATGTATTTGAATTAATGCTGTTTCTTTTTTCATGCATGCTTTTGATCATCTATTTTATAGACTATTTTTGTGCACTAAACAATATAACAAGAAAGCCTATAAGAAAACATTAACATGTTCTGTCAGGATTATAAAAAAAAAATCTGATTATAATTCTTTACAAGTATTATCAAAGCTATACCAGGGAAAACCTAGATAATTATATCTCTAGAAATAAGTATAAAACAACCGCATTAAATCTTTTGAATAGTATATTTCACAAGGTTTACTTTTTCAGAATCAAAGACTTTTTCAACATATTTCCCATGAATTTCTGTCATATAAATGCAAGGTCGGGCAAAAGTAATTAATTGTTTACGAGAGCCCATTAATTTCACTCATAAATAACTGAATTAAATAAAAACAAAGTACGATTCTATCAATTGTATTTCCAATGTTATATATTTTTTTCATAGACTTAGACGCTATTTAAATAAAACTTCAAAAAAATAACATATTATTTCATGTAAAGTAATTAAGACATTTGTAGACGCATAAGAATTATTTCGACCTTTTGATAGTTGGACATATTTAAACAAATATAAATATGTGATGAAATAAAACTACTAATTATAAACCGCGAAAAAATCCGTAAAAAGTAGATTTATTTCAATGTCAGATTAAAAAAAAAATCTTAAAACATAAATAAAGCTCGCCCCCTATTACTTACATGGGACCTAAACATATCGGCGAATTGTGGGTGTACATTAGTACACCTCTGCCTAACCCTTCGGGGATACCGGCGTGATGATATGTTGTGTAAAACATAAATATGTATTCCATGCTATTTGAATTTTATCACCAGTGCCGTGTGTAAAACTACATAGGGCTAGCAATGCCTTTTTGACAGTTGTCATAATATTAAATTGTAAATGACATTTCAAATAAAAAACCGACGTGCTCTCACGTCGAGAGCCTACGGCTGACTGCTGGATCGCCGCCGCGAGTGTGTTTATGTTGTGAATTTGACCATTTTTAGGAATAATTTGAATTATAAAATAGATGTTTGGTCTTTTTGAAAAACAAAGCTGATTAAAATGTTAAGAATTAAATCCTCTATCAGTTGGTATAAGTTACATTAATAAAATACGTGTACATCGTGAGCCTATCCAAGGAATAAATTTTGATAGACCATTTTTAAAATGAGTACTACTACATATTCGCTGCATTAAAAAGAAAAAGCTCTGTTGAAATTAAAGACAACATATTAAATAATGATTTGGTATAACAGTAAATTTGATATATGTTTTAAATATTGAGTTTATAGCTTAATAAAACTCCGCTTTTGCGCATTTTGCTCGGGGGAGCGCCTTAACGACTGTCAACGATCAACGTATGAAAGTCGGGAGCAATATAAATATTTTTATTTTTATTTAGCCATTATTTTAGACATTAATAAAACCACAGAGTGACATCAATTAATCCATTTATTTACATGTCTGAATCTTCTTATAATGATTAAAATATTTACATTTAATTGTTAATATTATTATAATTATTGATAAATATTTACAGTCAGTTCTAGCATTCGCTGAGATTATTATAATAATATCTTATAGACATCAATATTATTAATATCAAAAATTCACACATTTATTCATTGGTACCGCTTCCAGCAATTAATTTATGCTATGCCAATAACATATGACTTTTTAAACATAAAGTTTACTTGAATTTCGTTTATCTAAAAATTGGTTTAAATCTTAATAATATACCATCACGCCTGTATCCCCGAAGGGTTAGGCAGAGGTGTACCTATGTACACCCACAGTTCGCCGCTATGTTTAGGCCCCATGTAATAGGGGGCGAGCCTATTGCCACTAACCGGGCACAAATCCAATCTGGTTTAAATTTTATATGTTTGTATACTATTTTTTACCCATAAAAAGCATTTACAAAATTCCGATTGAAGATAATATTCGGATAGATCAATGATGACGTCAAAAACACTGAAAAATGTACTATTTCTGTATTTTTGCAGTACATGCGCACAAAATAATTGCTTCGAAGCGAACTCCACACATTTATTGAAACGCTTAGAACTACAAACATCACCTTATAAATACTAGAACTGTATTAATAGTTATTACGAAACGGCCTTATTTACTATTGTTTTGACAAATCATAATTCGTTTTATTCATACCAATACTATCTGTGCCTCGCGGTTTCACCCGCGTGAATGACAATTAATACACTATCTTTATAAATTGTAGCCTATGTGTTATTCCGATGTATAAGCTACATTATTGTAAAGTTTCATTAAAATCCATTCAGTAGTTTTTGCGTGAAAGAGTAACAAACATCCACACATCCATTCTCACAAACTTTCACATTTATAATATTAGTAGGATTATTTACCAATACTAGCTGTGCGTCGCGGCTTCACCCGCGTCGTGCCTAGTCCCCGTTCCCGATGACGACGAATCAAACAAAACAGATATCATGAAAATCAGTCCTCACAGTTTTGAGGTATAGAGGGTGATATCCCGACTTTATTTTATATCTTATGCTGCGCGCCCACGTCAGACTTCTTGTTGGTCAGATAGTCGGGCCGATTTTGCTACCAATTATATTAGTACCGATTTCTGACCTGCAATTTGTAGGACGTGTGCGTTGCTCTATTGCTTTCAGTGTGCCCTATTCTTGTCCTACAAAAACTCAGTCACCGCTTATCGGACGTGGGCGGGCAGCCCTAAGAAGACAATGTCTGAGCAATCTACAAATTTAAAAAGTGATATTATTGACAAACCATTCTCGAGGTAATCTATCTATAAAGCATAGTTGACAAAGCCGATAATATAATTAATAATTATTTACAAATCAGCGACCTGCGCCTTTTATATACAATACAATACATTTATTCGAAAATAACTATAGCAAACACAATAAATGTATTTCTTTGAGAATCGGCATAGCCATTCAACGTGGCAATGCTGCCAGCCTTCTGGGCACGTTCCCCGCCATTGACAAGGATGACGATGAGTTCCTTGACGCGTGTTAGTTTTATTTATTTATATAAGTTTTAATTTTAGTAGTTGTATGTTTTTGTTGTATTAGATTTAAGTATTGAATTGTAAACACAAAAAATGTATTTTATAAACATGCGGGAGATTATCCGGACGTATAGGAGTAGATTCGGACTTAGGTGCTGACATTTTTCCGAATTACTAGCATTTTATATCCTCGCGACAGTATAGCATTTATTGGTATTTATAGCTAGCTATGTATTTTTAATAACATGATTTGCGTAGGTAAATTTCTAAAATAAAGTAAAAAATAATGAGGTGAATGTATAATTAATAATTCACAAATTAATTAAAACATGTAAATTATGGCTAGTTGAAAACATGATTTCATTGACAAGAACATCGGATACAGAAATACCGAAAAAATACTTAAAAAAAAACATACAAAAATAAACAATCCGTCAAATTGATAACTACCCCTTTTGAAGTTGGTTCAAATTAGGTAAAATCGATTTTATAAAAATTTAAATATCTATACTAGCTTCGCTCGCATCTTCATGTCTTCACATAAAACCTTATCCTATGGCATTTCCTTAATAACAAATCTGTTTAATCGTACGAGTGGTTTCGGAGATTATCTGCGTTCAAACTTACAAACTTTACTTCTCTATAATAATTAGTGTACATTAATATAAACAATTAAAAATGGTAATGACTTTGAGCATAATTAGGATTACATTTATATTTATATTTACATATTAATTATTATTATATTTATCTTATTCATTCAATGTATTACATTAATTGGTTCAAAATATACATAATGGCTTGAAATGTTCAGTGTTATTTTATATAATACGATGTTTTGTTTAAATCATGATTTATTTTTGTGTCACTTCTACAAGAGCTAAAACAAGTGTAGACTTAGCAAAATTGTTATTTTTATTAGACAACAGGGTTTCAAATTATCAAGATAATTATCTGATAAGTATCCATCCACGGAAATATGTTGCAAAGAAATAAAAATAAAAGATTTTTCTAATAAATTCATATTAAAATTTGTATAGAAAATCTGTGTGATAAATCTATGCTCCTCGGTGGCGGAGCCTAGCCACTACTTGTCGCGGACACACGTTCTTTATTATCAATGAATGATAATTATCAATACGTAATTATCGTGATAATTAACATTGATAATTATACAGTGCAACCCTGATAGAAAATCAATTGAAAGTTGCTCAGTATATCCATATTTACTCATGCTCATGCTGCATGATGATGATGATGATGATGATGCATGCATGCTGTACATGTACAATAATGCACAAATTTCTTTAAAATGGACAATATTTTATTATAAACATGTTGACTACACAAGTTCATAGATTCATGATTTTATGTACAATTATTTAAATATATAAGAGCATAATTAATTATATTTACAACACAAAAACATTTATTATTATTATTTACAATGATTATCTGTCATTAAACATGACAATATACGCTACTAGTTATTTTCTGTTCAGAAATTGCTCAGAATTACCTAGCAATTTGGCTCGACCCGGGATTCAAACCAGAGACCTCAAGCTACAAGTAAATGGGCAGTTCGCTTAAGCGAAGCCTTAACCACGACTTTAAGTCATTGGGGTAATCTGACCCGGTTTGTGAAGACTTTTGTACACAAACCAAACTAGATTTAAATTGTTAAGTTATACCCCACTTTTAAATTTGTCCTTTTTGATTTTTATTGCAGTATTAAACATTAGTAGGTCAAAGAACAATGTCACAACACTGGGCCTTCCCCATATCCTTCCAGACACTCTTCTCTTGCATGATCCACAGTAATGCAACCCTATTATCATAAACTAGAGACATAAATCTATTACACCTTATTTTGTTTCTGTACAACTCGGATATAGCTTCCATACTATTGCCCATTGACTTCGAAGGACATTTAAGTATTATTTTGAATGACAGTAAAATATTATTTTGAATGACATTAAAGTATAACTAAAGGTACCTTTCAGGGCCAATCCCCATCGGCAACTAAGTCCTCTTCCTCTAGATATTCCTTATGTCTCCTCGACAGATGCCTCTTCAAGTCCGACCACCTCTTCGTCTCATACACGCACTTATCACACGAATACTTCTTAACCCCCGTACTACACAACCGCACATGTTTCAAAACTGTCGCCTTCACATCGGACTGGAAACCGCACTTTTTGCACTTAAAACCGCGTTTCACACTTTCCAGATTAGCACTGTCGTGAGATTTTAAATGGTAGATTAGGCTCATGTTGTGTTTGGCTCGGTAGTCGCAGATGTGACAGCGGAATTTCTTTTCCTCCCGATGTTTTCTGACATGCCTGCTGAACATAGTCTTGCTCGCCGACGTGTACCCACATATCGGACACACTTGTAGCACGGTAGAATGCTCATTGATATGATTGTTGTACTCCACACTGCTGTTCGTTGAGTATGTGCACTGCATGCAGTAAAAGTCCACCATTTTCCACATCATCTCTAAGGCTTCGTTACTTTTGAGTAGTTTTTTCGTCTTTTTTTTGAGTAGTTTCTTCTTGAGGGGCGTCTTTTTGACTAGTTTAACTAGTGGGACGTCGTCTTCGTCGGTTTCGTCGGACACCTCGACGGTGTCGATGTGTGGCTCCTGTATGATGACGTCATCCTCGTCGCTTGACGTCAGAAGGCTTATTGGGTCCTCTTTTCTGTGGGCGAGAGAAATTTTTGTTTTAATTTACATAGTGTTTATACCTGACATTAATTAGATAAATATGTTAATAATAGTTATGTGACTGGTAAATTACTTATAGTAAATACAAGCTGCCCATCCCAGCTTCATAAATAACAGATTTTCAAAATGCTCTCGTCTCTTTTTTTATGAACTGTGTCCTTACATTAAGGAACATAAATTTCGAATTTGGTGTAGTCTGTCATAAGTCATAGCGTAACCAAGGGAACTGTGGAGGCATTACAAACAAGGTGTTACCGAAAGGGTATATCTATCCAAAAGGGGTGACGAGTACATCTGTTATAGAGTCAGTTTACAAAATATCAGCTCAAAATTACGCAACTACTGTATCGTACCTATCGTGGCCGTCGTGGGCGTCGTGGCCATCGTGGCTGTCATGCACGTCGTGTATATCGTCGTGCAAGTCGGGCAGCATGAGGCTGGAGGGGTCCACGTCGACCTGCACGCTCTCCAGCACCATCAGGCAGTCCTGGCTGCCGCCGCCGCCCGCTGGGTTGTCTGCAGAACATATAGTGTGAAACGTAATATCGCAATGGTCTTGTGTTTCAATGGACAAGTTTGAGTGAGAATGGATGTAAGTTCAAATCCCATTTCATGCAAGAAGCTGTTTTTTTTTTTCAATGTTACATTATGCACTACAGTTTTAATAATATTTTAAGACATCATTGATCACTTGGTGATAGATATCATTGTATGGAAACCTTGATTGTAATTATATAAATCTAAAATTGCAAGTGAGAAAGTGTGGTGATCAATACTGGTTCTTTGTCTCAGTTATAAGAGGCTTGTGCCTAGCAGCAGGACACTTAGGCTGGCCGCATACGTTTTATTTATACCATAGATTCGAACCGTAAGTTAGGTTTTTTTAACGTCCGAAAAAATTAAGAACATTCGCGCCGAGTATTTTGTATGTAAGGTATGCATTCGTGTCTCCGAATCGGAATTCCGGATCAGGAAACCTAATGGAAACCGAACGTATGCGCCCAGCCTTAGGGTGTTACCACACCAACATCATGACATCGATCGATTGGTGTGGTAACACCCTTATAAGCCGGTGTTGCCGGTATTATTATATGTGAAACAATTAAAACAGAGTAGAGTATCGATACGCTAAGCGAAGAGAATAAAAATATGTACGTTTCTGTTTCGCTCGCACCTATGAGGTCCATGGTGGGTGCGAGCGAGAGGTCCGACGTTCTTAACAAACTAACCTTTATCAACTGAGATCTCTATGAAGACCGGGTCCTTGTCGTCTATCTCGATGGTTTCCGTCTCGCTCGCACCTATGAGATCCATGGTGGGTGCGAGCGGGAGGTCCGGCAGGTGCGCTGTGTTGGGTTTGTTCTTTATGTGGTAGTTCGTTATCATGTCCTCTATGTCTTGCTTTGGGTCGGGGAGGGGGACACTGTAAAAGAAAAATTTATATTTTAAATATTTTAAATTTATATTTTTTGTCGGTTCAATGAACGGATTTGTATGCACAAGGTTGTTTGAACCCAGGCAAGTACCAATGTGGCTTTTCAAAGATATATGTACTTTCTTAATTATTCTAAGACACTTCTGACAAACGTTGAAGGAAACCCTTGATTCCGAAAAATTTAGTCTGAAATAGCCAACCCGCAGAGAGCAAGCGTGGTGATCAATGCTCGCGCCTTCTGTATATGGGAAGAGGCCTGTGACCAGCAGTGGACGTTTATAGGCTGGATTATTATTATTAAATTTTTGTCCGTTACATAGTGCAGGAAAAGACTATGGAGCTAGTTAACATAAAAATGATTGCGCAGTACAATCTACTTCATTATTTTTACGTAAGTGAGCAAAATACATTGACAAATAAAATTAAATAACATATGAAAATATCTGTAATCTTAACAAAATCTCAAAATAAATAATCAAATATCCAACTCACCTATTCAAATCAATATTATGACTATCCCATCTTCCATTTTTATTGTTGACCACTTTGCAGATGTCAGCCGACTCCCCACTGAGCCTTGTAGAAGGGGTCTGCTTGTCTGCTTGCTTGTCTGTGTGCTTGTCAGTCTGTTTGTCTGACTGCTTGTCTGACTGCTTGCCTGATTGCTTGTGTCTCTGCTTGTCTATCTGTTTGTCTATCTGCTTGTCTGTCGGCTTGTCTGTCTGCTGGCAAGTCTGCTTGTGCGTCTTCTTGTCTGACTGTTTGTCTGTCTGCTTGTCTGTCTGCTTGTCTGTCTGCTCGTCTGTGTGTCTGTCTGTCTGCTCGTCTCCCGGCAGGTCTGAGACCGTGGAGTCACATGCTGCCGTCACTTTGGGAGATTTCGGTGGGAGTGGCGATATAGGGGAGGTGCGGAGTGGGGATTTTGGAGATTTCGGCGGTGGTGGCGATTTTGGTGGTTCAGGCGATTTCTCTTTTGGTTTTGGTTGTATCTGTAATAGAGAAAAAAAGTACAGTTTTAGAGCTTACTCAGTAAGGAATCACTTGGCTAAAGGGGCGAGTCTTCCCCACGTCGCAAGTGTGTTGAATCTGAGTGCTAGCCGCGCGGGCAGTCGTCCGCTCGGAAGTGCTTGCTGCAGACCACTGTGTGTGTGTGTGTGTGTCACCAGCTACGAACCTCATCGAGCAGCAGACTGGGCAGCACCTTCCGCTTGAGGCGCACCTTGCCGCGCACCAGCTCGTAGTCGTCCGCTCGGAAGTGCTTGCTGCAGACCACTGTGTGTGTGTGTGTGTGTGTCACCAGCTACGAACCTCATCGAGCAGCAGACTGGGCAGCACCTTCCGCTTGAGGCGCACCTTGCCGCGCACCAGCTCGTAGTCGTCCGCTCGGAAGTGCTTGCTGCAGACCACGGCGCCGAGCGGCAGCTTGCCGGGCACGCGCGTCAGCTCCAGCCAGCGTCGTCGGAGCTGGCGGCTGGTCGGGAACCTAGGAAACAAGCGGTTATCATAAGTTGAAAGGCTGGAAAATGGCTGGATCAATTTCCTTAGTTGTTATCCAGCATGCGGCCAGATCTATACAACTATACACAGACTGCTTGAAGCAGTCAATATCAACTGCTTGAAGTCACCAATGAGCAGTTAAACCAGACTGCTTAACAATGCAAGAATTCACTGCCTCATATCACCTGCTGTTACTACATGCAGTGGCATTAGATGATAAATATCGATCAACTTAGTTCATTACAGTATTTAGATTTTTTTAACTCACACACAATCATTTGATCCAAAATTAGGCAGAGCCTGTAATATGGTAAGCAAACAACTGATAAACATACTTATACATTTCTAAAAACATGCATACCACAGAAAAATTACACACACACACACAAATGATTTGTCCTAAGTGGGAATTGAACCCACTACCTCCTTTTCAACAGTCAGAGTCACTAACCACTAGACCAACAGGCCAGTCAAACTACTGTACAAAAGGGCTTCTCTCATGTTGCACCAAAACACTTGATAAATAATAATATTATAATACAGTGTAAACTCACTCAAAGTAATAAGTCTCGTCTGCGGTGACCTCGCAGCCTTCCACACAGCACGGCCCCATGCTGCAGAGGTTCTGTAACAAACATCCATGATTGTTATATTTAACAAACTAGTTGTTACTACATTGAAATAAAACTACTTTTACGGATTTTATCGCGGTTTGTACTAAAATTTTAGTTCCCGACGTTTCGTTTAGTTGTTTTTTTTTTTTTTTTCCTAGCCATTTCTTTCCCACTGCAGGGCAAAGGCCTCTCTACCCTCCTTCCATTTCTCTCTGGTTAGAGCCGTGGTCGTTTAGTTGTTACTAACAAATTAAACACTAGAAATAAGATACATAAGGTAACATATGATTAATCACACATAAATATAACAAAACAACTGACTTCAAACACTTGTATATGGAACCACCTCCGAGATGAGAAAGTTATTTTTTAAACAAATTCTCCATTACTAAAAATATGGAATAACAAAAATACATATATAATAAACCACTTTAAAAAAAACTATTCATCAAAGAGGCTAATAGATTTCAGTTAATTTCTGCGGTAGGCAGTTTTATTTCACATATTCATTTTTAAATTATAGAAATGTTAGTTTTTTTTTTTGTATTATTTAAATATTAGTTTAGAGAAAACATAGCTTTCAAACTATTTGATTGTAAAACAATTTTTATAAGTATATTTAAAAAGCAGTTAAAATGAATGTTTCTTTAAAATAATATTGTGTTGGTAATTTTATTATTATTTAATTTCATTATTTTTGTTTGTAAGTAAATAACAAGTGAACAAGCTTCTCCCAAAACTAGTTGTCTTAACCAAGAATCAAACCCAAAATGCTATACACAGAATTCTTATTCGCAGTGCAGCTTTTGCTAATATTTTTCAAGTATTTAATTATGAAGTCAAAATATATCAATAAGCTACAAATTAAATTACAACAAACTAGCATAAAATAATCACCATTTAAATTTATTATAGTGATAGAAATACTAAAATACAAAAAAAAATAGAGCTTTTGTTTTCAAATTAATTAATAATAATATATGTTAATGTGATTTAATTAGGGCTACCCATTCACAAAAAACTTGAAATAAACTTAAAACAATGCATCATACATACAACATAATAAATAACATCAAAAACAAGTTTCCCACAAAGAACAAAAACAAAGAATAATTACCCAAAATTAATGCAAATTACTATATACTGGCAACCCTATCGAGTGGCCAGGATTGTAGCCGAAAAGCAATAACCAGTCGGAGAGCCCTATTCTGAAACACGAAACGCATCAGCAACGCACGAGCAACATACACCTTATTACTATACCGCATAGAGTCCAAAATCCCATATCAAATGAAACTAATACGATCGCGTTTACGAACCAATTTACAGAATAACACCCCGACAATAATTAATTCAATAACATTTAAAATCGATGTAAAACACGTAGATATACTGAAAATACAAAATATCATGTTTGTAAACATTTCTTACAGCATTTTACGCGCGAAAACATTCTTACAAAGGTTATAAATGGAATATCCAATTAATGAAGCTTACCTGCGTTTGTAACACGTGAAAGTCAACGTGGCTGTTATTTACGCTCACATTAGTTATATTTCAGTTTTATTTTACACATAATCACACAAAAACTTCATAATTTCCGGCTTATTGGTATTTTTTAACAGAAAAATATTTACTCGAATCTTTTTTTTTAGGAGATTTGACAGTAGTATCATAGTGATGTTCTAACGGTGGTAAATGGCACAGGTAAGAAATAGTAAGTTTTGTCAGTCGATTGTTAGTGGAAGGTTATTTTGAAACTATTTTAACTTGTTCATTTTTAACTTTATATTCATACATATTAATATAATTTTATAATTTACTTGTTTTCTAAAACAAGAATTGAAGTGTGTGACGAATGGAACTTATGAAAAATAGGTTTATTTCATACTTCATACTTTACTCTTCATACTTTACTCTTTATCAAGGTAGACCTTTAACGATGCGATGTATTTTGTTTGATACGTGGATATTTCATTCCTTTCAGATACGTGTTGTGTTTATAGTTTACACTGGATTGTTGTATTCTTTTAATAAAACAATATTGAGCAGCTACTCATCAGCTCATCATATTCCTGAACTCAGTTATTTTGAGTTGTTGTTATAGTTTTTCTTTATAAAAATGAGTAAAACATCATTGGTTCAATGCGTATATTGGATTTATTCATTTCCACTACTCTTCACCTAAGCGTTTACTCAATTCTTACTTGAACATTATTTCGCACAATCCGTCTAGACATTTGAGTAGATCGCAACCATGTTTTGCTCCTCAGTGCATATACAATTCTACTTACCCAGTCGCTAAACATATCTTTGTGGAAATTATTATTAGTAATATTCTATAATCATACTAGTTTTTTTATTAAGCGGAGAGCAAAATTAATTACTGTACGATCGATACGATTTAAAGTGATGTCCAAGTCATAAATCGCCTTAAAGAGCTTTTAGTCGATTATTCAGTTTCAAACTCATAGTGATTACATTTTTTTTTAATGTAAAACATTAGTCCAATACATTCATAGAATTGTTGATACTTAAAAATCGGTTCCCACAGCACGCTGTTGCCTGGCATGAAATTACATTTAAAAGATTTAAATTACCGAACACTTTCTATATAAATATAGACACCCTCATAACAAGCTCGAGCTGTTTAACTTACCGCCAGCTGAGCGCCGGTATTATAAAGATTTCAGACTAGCGTATTTTTTTGCGCATAATGTAGCGCGCGCTACATAAATGCACATATTTCGGCTTTTTTTGGTAGAGATCTTTGCAGTTAGCCTGAGCGCAGGCTTTGACTGCTTCACCGGACTTTAGCATATTTCGGCGTGTTCGCTCGAACCGGTGGCATCTTGTCAGTGGTGTCAGTATCAACATTGATTTTGACGAAGAAACATTACTATTTACTCGTAGCTTAGAAGCGCGTCAACGCGCGTACGAGTTGAGCATGTGCCGAAAGGCGCGCCTTTACCCGTCTACATGCGCTTCCAAAAACGAGCTCATACGCGCGTATAAAACGCTAGTCAGAAACCGCCCTTACAGAGCGACTGTCTATCTGACCTCCACAGTTACTGCGGGATACAGTGTCCCTTGCTGAGTCTGTTATATCGATCTCATTTAAAGAGTTGTTAATAAAACAAAACCAAAAAGTATTCATGTTATATTCCAAAATAATACTTTATTTACATTTTCGATATCTATTTATACAAACTTATAGCTAATTTACAAAGATCAACGCAGTCAGGGACCGTTTTACATATAACAACATTTTATTCTGCCGAACACTACTATAGGAACACATAAACCCAACTCAATTTTAAACCGTTAGTCATGCTGTCTCTATCATTATAAAGTGTTAAAAAGGGACAGCTAGATATTTAAGAGTATCTTAGAATTAAGTTGTGTTTAAGTATTCAGGGGGAAGCACGCTTAGAAGTCGGATATTTAGTTGGTATCCAGTTTTTGATACAATTCAAATTTGGATAAAAATGCATACATTTGGCAGTGTACCATTTATTTTACTTCTATAGTTTAATATTTACATTACATTACGTTTCGAGACCAAATCGGAGACGTCTTGAAAAAAGGCCAGGAGGTCAAGAGTACCCGAAACCGGAGAGCATGTATGAAGGGAATAATGAAAGTGGATGAAGCGAAACAAGTATGTAAGGATCGTAGCAAGTGGAAAGAAGTGGTCTCTGCCTACCCCTACGGGAAACAGGCGTGATGAAATGTATGTATGTAATATTTACATTGACAGACAACAGACAATTTTAAGGAATTATAAATTCATTATTAATATTGTCACTATTTATAATTTCGCTAGTTTCAGTAGTTATACAGAGTGTTAAGAAACTCCTGTCCGACCCGAAAGGGTGATATAGGGTTCACAATCACATGCCCAAATAAAATATCAAATTTAGAAAATTCATTATTGAAACAATAATAATGGATTTCAAAATAACCAGCTTTTGCCCCGAAATTCCCTATTGAGAATAAAACGGAAATTATATCACCAACTATTTATTATTTTTGGGGGTGTTTTGTTTTGTAGTTAGGTAGCATCTGTGACGACGCCGACTATGTCTCGACTTTTCATTTTTAATTTCCTCCTATTTTTTTCTTTTGTAATCAGATATCAATACCTAACACCTTGACGGGTTGGACAGGGATTTCTTAACACTCTTTACAGAAAGATTACAGGTATATTATTCAGGGGCAGCCAAGCACTCTCTCAACCTTTCCCACCCTGCCTTCTGTGGTAAGAACAGCCTAACCGGGCTAGAACACCCTACCCTGGCTTCTGAACCCTAGCACACCCTGCCCCGGACACAACTCCCTACCCGGGTTAGAAGACCCTACCCTGGCTTCTGAACCCCAGCCGACCCTGCCCCGGACACAACTCCCTACCCGGGCTAGAAGACCCTATCCTGGTAGCCGGAGTCCTGCACAGGCTGCGTGGGCTTGGCCTGGGCGCCGGCCACGTGGTGGTGGTGGCGCAGGTGTCCGGGCCGGCGCGGCGGCGCGAGGTACTCGAACATGCTCTGCGTGTGCTGCGCCAGCATGTTGGCCAGGTCGCACGGCATCGGGTCCGTCCAGAAGAAGTCGTGGTTTAGTGCTGTGTCGGCATCGTATCTAAGGAAAGGAGAATTTACTAAATTTGAAACACTGTTTAACTGTTGGTTTCTTAGGTTTACGCGAATGTTAGACATTGAAATAAAACTACTTTTTACGGATTTTTTCGCCTGTCTGCCTATAGTCTGCCCGTGACCATGATACCTGCAAAGGTGTCGAAACGTCGGGACCTAAAATCTAAATACAAACCGCGAAAAAATCCGTAAAAAGTAGTTTTATTTCACTGTTTAACTGTTTTGGTTATAAACGCACTTATTAATTTATGCTGTTTTGATGTTAATTAAATGAACAAAGTAATGCAGTTTACTTAAAGAAATTGGATAACATTTTATGATGACTTTACTTCATTTTACCTACAAACTACCTAGGGTTCTAGACAATCTTCCCTTCATAATTTTTTCAGGTTTAGGACTGATTAATTTTCTATAGAACACAAATTTCAGACGTATTTAGCAGATCATCTGATTTTTAAGTACAAAAATCAATTGTTATTTACAATATTATTTACATAATTTTGGCTTGCTTTTCTTATTGTCAAATAAATACAATATACATTTTCAGTTTCTCGTTTTGTCAAACGAGTAAACGTCGTCGTCTCGTAATTTGTGACGAATTCAACGAGTTTGTATTTGGTCAACGTTACTTCTAAATACATACATTGTTATAGATAAATTACATCATACTTCGCACGGCGTGACGTCACGCATCTGATTGGTGGCTGCAGACGCTCCTTGACCTTCCGCCCCTGACCTTGGGGAACAGACCCTCACCTCTTAGCGGGGTCCAGCTGCAGCAGCTTGTCCAGCAGGTCGCAGCCGTACGGGTCCTTGACGTAGGGCTTCAGGCGCTCCTTGACCTTCCGCTTCTGGCCCTTGGGGAGCTCCATCTTGTTGTAGAGGTCGAGGTTCTCCACGCCCGGCCACACGTCAGGAGTGCACGAGCCGCAGAGTTGCGAGATTAGGATTAACTGCTGCTGTTCTGTTGGGCCCTGGGGAATGTAGGAAAATGTAAATAAAGGATAGTAGCATATTTATAATTAAGTAATAGTTATCAAGGGTGTTTCAATATGGAAAAATCATGAATAGATTACTTCTAATTTGAACCTTAGTTTTCCTAACAGAACTTTTAGTTGCAAAATGTTAGACACAGAGCTTGACAAGATTTTATGTGTATTTCATGAACAGTGAACTTCTAACGAAAACAATTGATATAGGGTTACCTTAAGTTCCAAGAAAGGACATATGCCACTTTTTACTGATATCCACATTGATGATTTAATTAAACAATTAGTATCATAATGTATTTGGAGTAACAACCTGCATGATAGGTGAGCGTGTCCACATCTCAGCCATTATGCAGCCCGCTCCCCACATGTCCACTGGCGGACCGTAGTTGCGGTCACCTTTAAACATAAGGTAAAGAAACATGCATAAAGATGTGTGTGGGTCATAAAAATGGAGGAAAATTAGTTCAGAACATTCTAATTGCATCAGAAAATATGTGTCACAGCAGCAGTCATATTCTCTTTAGATGAGATACTATTTTTTCAAACTTTAGGATCAATCTTACATAAATGTAACTATTTTAGTTCAATATCAGAGCAGTAGCACAGGTTTACCTCATTACTTATATTATTTGTATATAAGTTTAAAGATGGCAATGCTGCCAGCCTTCTGGGCACATTTCCCACCATTGACAAGGATGTCAATTATTTTTTTTGATGCATTTTTGTTTTATTTAGGTAAGTTTAAATTTTTGTATAGTTGTATGTGTTTGTTGTTATATTAAAGTATTGAATTTTAAATAACAAATAATATATTAGACAGAAGTTTAAAGATAATAGATAAAAACTTACCTAATAATAACTCCGGAGGCCTATACCAGAGTGTAACCACCCTGTTTGTGTATTTATTGACTTGTCCCGACTTGGCCACACTGAAGGCTCTGGCCAGACCAAAATCAGCCAGTTTCAGTATCCCATTCTTAGTTATAAGTACATTAGCCGCTTTCATATCCCTGTGCAGGATCTTATTGCTGTGAATATAGTATAGACCGTTAAGTAACTGTTGCATGACCTTCTTAATCTCTCCCAAGCTGAATTTGACGTTAACGTTCGACAATAATCCCGCCAAATCGTGTTCACAGAAGTCGAAAACTAAGTAGAAAGTTGATCGGTATTTATTGTGTAGAGTAGCCTTTGTACGACATATTTCTATCAAATTCACGACGTTTTCGTGTTTTAGGAGCTGTAGGATCTTAATTTCTCGCAAAGCTGTGATCGGGAAGCCTTCTTTCTCGTTATCCATGAGCACTTTCTTCATGGCGACGAACTTTTTGTTGCTGTTCCGTTGTCGAGCTTTGAACACTTCTCCGAACGTTCCTTGTCCGATCTTAGCGACTTTTTCGTATTTAGAGGACTCATCACAAAAGGGGAAATCGAATTCTTCGATATATTTCTCCTTTTCCCTCATATTTAGGATGGTAGAATTCGTACTTATAACTGGTTGCGTAGGCTCACGCGGAGCGCTACCGCCTTGCATTTTGGACGTAATTTTGCCGCCCTTTTATGAACCTCCAGGTTAAATTAGATTCAGTTTGTAAGGAAGAATACTCGTGGCACTTTTCAGTGAGTAGTGAAAACAATACATTCGATACACTCACTGGGGAAGCAACACACGACGAAAAGTAACGCTAACGTCAAGTCGACATTTGTTGATTTGTCGGAGGTTGACAGTTCAACAGATAATTAACAAGGCAAGAAAATATTAGGTAAAAAATCGATACCAAAGTTAGGTACTAATCAGAGTTTAAAAGTAACTAAATAAAAGTATAGATATATAGAGTTATGGAAAATCAAGATCATTATTATAATAAATTGTTTTTTTTTTTATCTGAGCCATACAATCTTTTGGTTTTATTTCCACTGTTGATATTTTACAGTAACGACTACAAAAAAAAACAACTAACTATACCAGTGCGACGTAGAGAATATCACCCCATTAAAACCCTATCCATTTCACGCATATACCGTTATCTCAAACGGTAGATTACCAAAAAAATAAGTCACATCATCAATTCGATTTCCCATAAATGGAACGTAACTTGTCACTTGGTTATTGATATTTTGTTGTTTTTAAATGAAATTATTGTGAATTTATCGTTTAATATTCATCAGAAAGGTAAATAACAGTCATATAATTAAATAACTAAAGGAATTTAACAAATAAAAAGTGTAAATCTAGTGTTATTTAAAGTTTAAGTTATTGGAATATCGATCGTAGCCAAATAATTGGAGCAAATATTTGTGCAGTTTTTCGTAATCAAATCTTTAATTAGGTACGCGGTATCATTATCGTATAATTCTAAATAACTTCTGCGATAACAAGCGATAGCTGTAACGACTCTTTATCGAATGAAAGTGGAAAAATACTGAAAATAGCACGCCCCCTTTTTCGAGTGTACAAAAGTTGTTTGTTTTATTTTAAATAGAGGTAAACAAACAGGAAAGTAATATCTTTTGATCTTAAACACCAATTTCCATTGTTACCTAAATATAACTTACAAAAAAGTGTTAAACTTGCAAAAATCTGAAGGTTTTTACAAACTATTTATAAATGCATGATTTTTCACATTCTTTGTTCTGCATATCTTATTTTTGTGAAGAGCCATCAAGATAATTAATTATAACGTATTATATATCCTTTGTATCCACTTGACTTCTTTGTAATAGGCTTAAATTAGCATCATCTGAGTCATAGAACTGGTATTGCAAACTTAATTAGTGTGTTCACTATTTAATGACTCTACAGACTATTAAATGTTATAATATTGATTTATTTATCCTGTCTGCTACTATTAATTTACTTAAGAAACTTTAACAAAAGATTTACTGAACAGTTTGTAAATTATTTTTGTTGAAATTTTAGCAGTTGTATGTTTATTTTTTGGGTTTAGATAACATCTTTTCTCATGAATTTATGCAATTTAACTTATTTATCCATACTTCCTTACATACTCCTTACTAATATTATAAATGTGAAAGTTTGGGTGTATTGATGTTTGTTACTCTTTCACGCAAAAACAACTGAATGGATTTTAATAAAACTACAATAATGTAGCTTATACATCGGAATAACACATAGGCTATAATCTTTATATATAAAAATGAATCGCCAAATGTGTTGGTAAGCGCATAACTCAATTACGCCTGGACCGATTTCGCTTATTATTTTTTGTTGTGTTATTTATTATCAGGAGAAGGTTCTTAAAAAAGAAAAAATAAACTTAATAAAAACATTAAGTAATCCTATCCTTTGTTACAATAGTAATTTGTTGGATTAATCTGCACCCTGAATAACATAAAGGCACTGGGAACGGGACCTAGGTATTCATGCGGGTGAAACCGCAGGGCACAGCTAGTTTACAATAATAGTGTATAAATTGACTTTCACACAGGTGAAACACAGGGCACAGCTAGTTGATAGATAAATGAATTATTTTATAATATCTTTAGCTTGCAATTTCTCACTGCAAGGCATGCTTCCCACCCCGACCACACATGAAACTACATAAAACTTTGAAAAAGTCAACTTGTTACTAGCCTTAGTTGAAACCTGCAAGCACATAGACACAAATCTGTTTATTAAACAGCTAGACCACAAAAACTTTAATCCAATATTATAAACAAACAATTAGACTCCCCAATCTATTACCTTCCAGCACCATGGCCAGTGAGAGCAGCTCCGCAGTACTAGAGCTGAACGATGCGGACACAGAGGACACGGAGCCAACCACCGTGACGGATGACACTCACGAGGGAGTGCCGCTCATCATGGAGCACGGACATGATATTGCTGTTAAGGTAATTAGGTTGTAGATATTATTGAAGATGACTATTGTATAGTTAAACCTGCTGTCATAATTTTGACTAATCTAAAGCCCCTTACGCACTAGCGGTTAACCGCGGGGGCGGCTAGCCGCGCGGTTAGCCGCATTTCCAGTTTTTATATGCAACCGCTTGTGATTGTACGCACTTAACCGCCAAGCAGTTGCATATTAAAACTGGACCGCGCGGTTAGCCGCCCCCGCGGTTAACCGCTAGTGTGTAATCCCTCTAAGGGTACGTCCACATCTGATAAACGGGCATCACAGTAACAGCTCGCGGCATGCTCTTGAGCTGCTAGCGAGCATGCCGAAAACTCACTAGTGTCAATAACGCCGTCCGTCAAACGTGCGCGCGCGGCTCGCGACGTGCTCGCGAGCGGCTCGTGTAATGCTCGTTCTTCAGATGTGGACGCATCTTAAGAATGGTTTTATGATCTTATTTTATGTTTTACCAAACAAATACCCCTATATTTCTGTTATTTTGCAGGTCGACGCCCCAATGAAGCAGTTGTCCACGCTAGAGACGTTCGTAACATACAGAGTGCGCTGCGTGTGCGCGCGCTGGCCCACGCCGCCGCACGTCAGGAGGCGGTACAACCATTTTAAGGTGATATTTATATCTGAACTGTGAGAAAGATATTAAGAAACTGGTCATACCCAACTAGTTTCAGAATAGACTATTTCGAAACTAGTCGTTCTTCTACCAGGGTTGCAAATTATCAAGATATATCTCTGATCATCCATTCACGTAAATAATATATGCTTATAAGTAATAGGTTTTGTATATTTTTTGTTTTGATATCTCTGACAAAATTCGCCTTGGGGAACCGCAGGGCCGGGGCTTATCGGTATTGGAGCCTAGTCGTCAGTTGTCACGAACACACGTTATTTATTATATCAATGATAATTATGCCGTGCAACCCTGCTTTTTACACAAAGCTTAGTGCTAATACCTACTAAATTCATGACAAAAGTAAAAAAATAAGTACAAAAAATATTGCAAAAATAAGGACTTCATTAACATATTTCATACGGGCAATGAAACTAGTGAAGTATTCGGAAATAACCGACTAGTTGCATAATAGACTATTTCGAAACTAGTCTTTCTTTTTACACTCAACTTAGTGAGAATACCTATGTACATTGTTTTATAAGTTATTCAAAGTTGTTATGTATTATAAATGTAGTTTCATTTACCGTGTCTAGTTTGTCGTTAGGCGGAATTGTCCTGAATTTCCTAAAGTTATCGTTATATGTTAGATTGCAATTTAATGATGTGATTCATAGAAAACATGATATAATGTATTTGTTCTGTGACAGTTGCTGCACAAGCGGCTGTGCATGTCGCAGCCGCTGCTGGCCCCGCCGGCTCTGCCGCCGCTGCACTCGGCGCGCCAGCAGCTGGACCGCTACTCGCCCGCCTTCGTCGCGCTCAGGACCTGCGCGCTCAACGCCTTCCTAGGTAACTAACCGGCTTTAAGTTTGCGTTCTGATCTGGTGAACGCGCACCGAATGACCATTACACGAACACTTCGTGACTGGTGCGCATGGCTAGAGGACGGCGTTATTCAGACTAGTTTGTCTGCGCGCTGTTCGCGGTTGCTGTTGACAGACTCGTGACATTTTTACAAGCATTAGTCCGCCCATACTCTTACAGTGAGTCAGTTCTCAACGCACCCGGACAGCTCGCGCAGTCTGTGTGCGGTGAGAACAAAAGTCTATAGTTCATAATGTAATCGAAGCTTAAAGCAGATGATTCTGAATACTTCCAGCATATGCTTTTTAAGTGTCAAATTATATTTTGTATTGTTCTCAGACCGAGTGGCGAAACATCCAATTCTAACACATAGCGAAGACTTTAGGATATTCTTGACGACTCCTGATGAAGAACTAGACAAGGTATTTTATGAAACTATATTTGTACCTTAATAATACCTTAATTAAAATATTAAAATAAATAAATAAATTGATTAATTAATTAATTATAATACAAAATATAAATAATACAAATTCATAACACATATTCTCATTCAGTTTAGTGTAAAATTAACGACTAGTTTCGAAATAGTCTATTGTGCAACTAGTCGCGTATTTGCAAAGATTTCACTAGTTTTATGGCATGTAATTTGTACTGTTTCCAAATTAATGCTATAAAATAAAGATTGTGTGTATTTTTTTTCTAAAGCGTCTTATTTCTCTTGTGCAACAGAATTCTACTTACATTTATTGCTTGTTATACTTACATGTAACATTTATCAACAGGTATTTAAGAGTGAGAACAGTGCTCTTAATCTGTGGGGACTCAGCAGCGCTCTATACGGCTCGACAGAGTCTAAGGCAACTAATGGACCTAGGTATGTTGTATATTTCTTTCAAAAAGACTTCAAAAAGAGAAGATTCTCAATTCGACCGTATGTGTTTGCATACGTTATTAAACGGAAATGTTTAGGATATACTCAGGATTGCTTGCATATTTTCATGCTCTCCAGCTTTACATTTACATAACATAACATATCATCACGCCTGTATCCCCGAAGGGTTAGGCAGAGGTGTACCAATGTACACCCACAGTTCGCCGATATGTTTAGGTCCCATGTAATAGGGGGCGAGCCTATTGCCACTAACCGGGCACAAATCCAAACTCCGACCGGCTACTGAGAATTTCATAGAATAACCCAATAACACCTTGGTCGACTCGGGAATCGAACCCAAGACCTCTAGCGTAGCAGTCGCGCTTAGCACCACTAGGCCAACGATGCAGTTCTTTACATTTACATTACATATTATTATAATTAGTCAAGACAGTTTGACTAGTTTTCAAGTAGGACTTTTACTTGTACCAGTACTAAGTACTGATTTTTATTTTCAAATTCGTGCAGTTAGTTATTATATAGGACTTGCCTGTATCTTCGTAAGTTACATAGTTTGCTATTAATCGTAGAGTAAAAGACCCGGAGTTCACGTCAGCGGCGGACTACCTGCAGTCGCTGCAGCACAAGCTGTCGGCTCTGTGCGCGCTCAGCACCAAGCTGCAGAAGAACACGCTCGCGCTCGCCACTGAGCACATGGGGTGAGTAGCATATCTTATGTGCATTCAATACTTTACTTACACGTGCCTAGTTGGTTATATTTGTACGTATCAACTCTCAAAGACATATTTTTTTTGAGTAGATGGTATATATTTTCTTCCTACAAACACAATTTATCCCCACATCCTTAGATGTTTGTTTGTCCTAGACCAAGCTGGCCCGAGCCGGCGAAACTAGCGATAAAAATATGGCCCTAAATAATTAGATCCTAGCTGGATGTCCTTCTCTACTTGTTGTTTTGCACTTTTATGATTATAAAGCTGCGTATCCAATTTACGCTTCATGCGCGCACCGAAAGTACTTTCCACGGAACGTGCTCCAAATATTTGAATGATAACAACTAGGCGCGCATCGCGCGTGAGGCAAATGACTCAATGTTTGGTTGAACTGAGCTTCCTTTGATGCGCGGTTCAAAAACACAGTGGCGCGCGTTTAAAAATGGTAACAATTTCGCGCGGCCGGAACGTGCGCTAATGTTCGTCCTCTTGTAGCGCGAAGTTAGTTTTTCCCATTGCTCTGGCTGGAGGCCTTAAGGTCCTCGAAAAAAGTCCGGTGTAGCAGTCCAAGACTGCGCTCAGACTACTACAGTATCATCCTCCCTGTCTCAGCATGAAGCGTGCGTGTGACGCGTGGAGTTCGCAGTCGACCGGGCTCACAGCCCGCGCGACCGCCGCGTGCGCGTGGGGCGCATGCGCGAGCTCGGCGGCCGGCGCCGGCAGCACGCCGCACAGCTCGCGCCGCGCCGCGCTGCGGGCGAGGGCCGTGCTGCCGCTGCTGGCCGCGTACGCCGGCGCGCACGTGCAGAAGATCACGCAGCGGGATGCTATACATGGTGAGTGTGACTAGTGTGGGAGTAGGTTCTATAGCACGCCGCACAGCTCGCGCCGCGCCGCGCTGCGGGCGAGGGCCGTGCTGCCGCTGCTGGCCGCGTACGCCGGCGCGCACGTGCAGAAGATCACGCAGCGGGATGCTATACATGGTGAGTGTGACTAGTGTGGGAGTAGGTTCTATAGCACGCCGCACAGCTCGCGCCGCGCCGCGCTGCGGGCGAGGGCCGTGCTGCCGCTGCTGGCCGCGTACGCCGGCGCGCACGTGCAGAAGATCACGCAGCGGGATGCTATACATGGTGAGTGTGACTAGTGTGGGAGTAGGTTCTATAGCACGCCGCACAGCTCGCGCCGCGCCGCGCTGCGGGCGAGGGCCGTGCTGCCGCTGCTGGCCGCGTACGCCGGCGCGCACGTGCAGAAGATCACGCAGCGGGATGCTATACATGGTGAGTGTGACTAGTGTGGGAGTAGGTTCTATAGCACGCCGCACAGCTTGCGCCGCGCCGCGCTGCGGGCGAGGGCCGTGCTGCCGCTGCTGGCCGCGTACGCCGGCGCGCACGTGCAGAAGATCACGCAGCGGGATGCTATACATGGTGAGTGTGACTAGTGTGGGAGTAGGTTCCACTGGTTTGTAAGTACCACTAGTTTGTAAGTAAGCTCTATCTATAGCACACCTTGCGGAGAACCGAACTGTGCTCCGGCCCTATACTGCCTAATGGCAGTATATGATCTTTTACTAAGTAGGTTGTTTGTCACTAGTTTGTAAATAGGTTGATTGCCACTAGTTTGGAAAGACTGTTAAAGGCAAGTTTGTATAAAAAGGTTGTTTCCTAATGTGTTGTTGACTAGTTGTCGAATAGGTTTTTGCGACTAGTTTGTGAATAGGTGTTCGAATAAGTTAAATCTGTGTTAAAAAATAGGAAGGATAGGTTTGGGTCTAAGTAAAGGCAGGTTTGGCTTAAATGAAATAGGAATAAGAAAAACATTTCAGAAACATTAGTGATCATTTACTAATCTAATTCTAAGTTCATTTTAATAGTTACGTAAACAAAGTTTTTTTTTTATTTATGTTGCGGAATTGCCGAACGAAAGTATTCAAGGTAACCATAGCCTTAAAAATTCAATTTACGGAAAATTACGAAAAAACATTTTAATTATTATTTATGTCACACTAAATAAATAAACATCAACTTACTAAAAGCACTACAAAAATCTTAGTTAAAAAAAGTAAATAAAAATTACTAATTATTACGACAAAAAATATGTATATTTGTACAACACTAAAACAGCTATTATCAATCCCGGAAGCTAAACCAACGAAATTCAAGGTCATAATACCGCGACACACAAGGTCTTTGCACTAAAGTGACCTCGCCGCGACCCTGACCTCGGCCGGTACACTGCGAAGTGAGCCGCGAGGTCATGGTGGTCATATTACAGTTTTAGTCGTTTATTATTGATTTCCTTGTTTTTCACACACTTTGGAAATATTTAGCTAATACTAGCTGTGCCCGCGACTTCCTTCGCGCGGGTTTTGTGTGTACGACGTTATATGACATAACTTTTTTATTTATAAACTTATTGACATGAAATAAACACTAAATGTTAAGAGAAGCTTACTACAATATATTAGTGAAAACCGCATCTAAATTGAATGAGCCGTTTTTTATATAAGCGTGCACAAACAGACAAAAAAAATATATAATTACAATTTCGGGTTCGGCATCGATATATTAACAACCCATGCTACTTTTTTTATATATATTTCCATTGTACAGACACCACTTTTCTACATTTTTATTATATGTATAGATAGATGTAGTTATTGATTTCTTAGGTTTACGCGAATGTTAGACATTGAAGTAAAACTACTTTTTTCGGATTTTTTCGCGGTTTATATTTAGATTTTAGGTCCCGACGTTTCGACACCTTTGCAGGTATCATGGTCACGGGCAGACTGTCTGTCCGGTAGTAATATGTAGTTGTTTTTTTGATCGATATGTTGTTGAAGAAAATTGATTTTGGCGGATTTTATCAAGGTTTGTTTTTTATTGTAGTGTGACGTTTGTTATGTTATAATGTATTTAATAATTAACAATTCATTACTTAATTACAATAGAAAAAAGTTTACTAAAATTCAAATTTATATTTATCATTAGAGTTTTTTGTATGTTTGTTTCGAGATGTATTTGGTAATTTTAAATCGATTTAATATTTTAGTGATTGATAGTATATACCTGTGTACTCATTTTAAGATAAGATTTAAGTTTTTTAGAGAAATCGTTTTTACTTCCATTTTGAAGCGTTTATTTTGACAAACGTGTTTTTTTATTGTATAAAATGTAGGTCGATGTCATTTTATTTAAAAATTAAGTTTTTAATGCAACGACTTTATTTAAAGTTAGTTTTATTAATTTATTCAAGAGTTTTATATATTATTGTTCTTCTCTTTGGATGTTTTGACTAGGATTTTTTAAGAAACGGCTTTTAAATTGATATTTATGTATTTGTGTAATTAAACAAAATTTCAAAGTCTTTCTGTAGCTCTTAGGGTCATTCAACCGAGGTTAAGCATCGCTTGGCTAGGTCAGTTTTTAGATTAATGTCATCCGTTTTCCTTAAAGTAAATAACAATGACAGTAAAATTAAAACCAGCCAAGATAAATAGGTAGGGATATAACACTAGGGTACTAGGTAGGTAGGTATTATATTAAAATAAAAGCTAGATTTTACACTTTGAATGATAAAAATACTTATAAATAAGACACACAGAGCATTTAATAAATAAATAAACATCTTTACAAAACAACTTATTCCGTATTCATACTTTATTTATTATTACAAAGTGACTTAGATATTATAACATACTCCATTTATTCAGTTACCAGTAGTTCAAACTATTTCATTATAACATTTAAATTGCTATGTATGAATGATGCCACGTTGGCCTAGTGGTGCTAAGCGCGACTGCTACGCTAGTCTTGGGTTCGATTCCCAAGTCGACCAAGGTGTTATTGGGTTTTTCTATGAAATTCTCAGTAGCAGGTCGGAGTTTGGATTTGTGCCCGGTTAGTGGCAATAGGCTCGCCCCCTATTACATGGGACCTAAACGTATCGGCGAACTGTGGATGTACATTGGTACACCTCTGCCTAACCCTTCAGGGATACAGGCGTGATGATATGTTATGTTATGAATGTTTAGTTCAAATCTTGCAATATTAGAACTACTTTTTAACATGTAATTGAGATGAAATTTTGTATTCGTACATAAGTTTAGTGACAATACAATATAATGAAAAACATCGTGAGGAAACCTGGATTCCGAAATTGGGATCTGAAATCGCCCGCAGAGCAAGCGTGGTGATCAATGCTCGCGCCTTCTCTATATGGGAAGAGGCCTGTGCCCAGCAGTGGGACGTTTATAGGCTGGATTATTATTATTATTATTACAATATTGTGGTACTTTCGAGCTGGTCTGATGATGGAGCCAGAAGGTGGCCATAAGAACTCTGTAACGAACGCAATCCCATCGTGTTTGGGCTTGTTTGATTTGTTTTCACTAACCGATTCTACTTGCAGTCTTAATATAGGGTACTGTGTTACCCAGTAACATGGGTTGTGGAGGTCAGGCAGGCAGTAGCTCTGTACAGTATTCAGCTGTCGGTGAGACTGGAAGCCGACCCCAACGTAGCTTGGGGAAAAGGCTAGACAGAAGACAGATTCTAGATTATAAATTAACAAAATTATTTTAATAAAAGCTTGTTTCTGTAGGACAATATTATATTGTTCTGAACTTTGGTTTCAATTCTGAGTAGGCGGATTTAAATTAGCTTGATTTAAATGGTTCCAAAGGTGACCTCTATTAATCGATATATCCTTCTTAATCGGCCGTCTTCTAGTCAATATCGATTTCAGTATACCGGTGTCTGAGATGTCGGTGTCGATGAAGTCTTCCATAGTGAATGCTTTGTCTATGGGAATGCATTCGTTTGTAGATTCTTGTGGGTTACATGTTATCGTGGGCTTGTTCGTCGTCATGGTGATCTGGAGTTCCGGTTCTGCTTGTATTGTGCTTGTGTCGGGCTCCTGTTGACAAATAATTCGTTTTTATCTAAATAATTAATTGCTGTTCGTCAGTCTCGCTAAAATTCGGGAACGGCTGGACCGATTTGGCTAATAATAATAATATCCAGGGACTTCTCACACGGTTATCTGATCCCAAGTTAAGCAGAGCTTGTGTTATGGTATGGCTACCATAACACAAGCTCTGCACAACAGAGAAACATACTTATATATCTCTAAATACATACATATTATAGATAAATTACATCCAGACACAGAACAAATGCGTGCTCATCACACAAACATGTGTCCTGGGTGGGAATGACCATGACCTCCGGTATAGCAGTCAGGGTCACTAACCACTAGACCAACAGACCCATCCAAATCACTAATGTTGGTATTGAATTATTTGTGGAACCCCAGGGAAGGTTTAAAAGGCGAATAAATAAAAAAAAAGTCATTTTTGTTTTTACTTCGATTGACGCAGTACAAAGTCTGCCGGGTCAGCTAGTAAGAGATATAAATATATAATATGGTTTTAATTTTTGCGAGGGATGAAAGTCACGTAACTAGACGAGTTATGAGTATGAATGTGGATGGGTATACATGCAGAGGAAGACCGAAAAAGAGATGGATGGATTGTGTGAAAGATGATATGAGAAAGAAAGGAGTGTATACTGAGATGACAAGTTGTAGAGATGAATGGAAGCTGAATACGCATTGCGCCGACCACAAATAATTGGGAACAGGGCAGGGACGATGATGATGAGTTTTAATTTTTGCGGTTACGTCCACGTGGATGTCAAAGCATAGATGTTAATTAATTATAATTAATTAATTATAGAGGAAGAAAAAGTGGCGTAGTTTTTTCTCGGGGTCAAATTAAGGTTCAATGTACCCTGTATCAGATTTCATGAAAATCGATTTAGTGGTTTAGCTGTGAAAGCATACATGATGGTCAATCAGAGTTACATTCGCATTCATAATATAAGTATGATTAATTTAATATTATAAATGCAATACATAATAATTGATTCCATTAATAGCACTGACTCGATTTTGAGGCAATTCTTGAATATGAATCACATTTTTTTTTCTTTATTAATATTAATAATATAAACTAACTCTGCTGATAATTAATATATATAGCGCGGGCTTTTTGGTAGGTACGTTGTTGTTGCTAGGCGATGCCGCGCATTCGCAGTAACGGCCACGCGCCGTTCCCGCGCGCCCCTTCCCCCCCGCCGGCCGCGTCGCTCGCCGCTAGCGCAGGCGGGAAGCGCGGCGTCGGGTGAGAGAGCCCCGCGACATCAACGGGAGCAGACGTAACACTGAATCCTCCGCGACTCTCTAGTCGCGAGCCCTATTTTGTAAGATAATCGTGTAATAATTGTATATGTACCGTGTAATGTCTGCAAGTGAATAAATGTTTATGTTTTAAAGAAGTATTTGACTTTAAACTGGCGCCCAAACTAGTGGCCGAACGATAACGACCGTTGTGAGACAAACCAGTGCGTACGTGACCAAGCGTACCTACTTTCTTCGTTAGAAAAGTAACGGACATTCGCCCTTACCGTTGTCACCACGTACGTGCGTGAAGATGCCGACAACGAGGAGAGGGGAAGCGCTCCGTCAACAACGAGGAGAAGATGAAGACAACGCTAGCAACGTCACGCTCACTGAAGAGGAGGAGAGCGTCGTGGAGCGCGGCGGCGCGGTCGGAACCGCCAGCGCCGGCTCAAGGTCGACACAGCATCCAGCTGCTCCCCAGTTACCCCCTGACTTCCTAGCCACGCTGATCGACTCAATCTCGCGTGCGCAAGCAGAAGCCAACAGGAGCCTCATCAGTTCGCTGATGACGAACAACGAGTTCAGAGCCTCTACCCCAGTCGGGGCCTCTCCAAACATCGACGCGAGCAACGTCGGTGCCTCCGCTGCAGTTGCGCCGCGGGCGCACGCCAACTTCACGCGATGTACCGCGAGATTCGACGGGGCCTCCCAGGACGCTGAGGTCCTGGAAGCATTCCTGGACGCCGTCGAGGTATACAAGGAGTGCGCTGCAGTGAGTGACGAGCACGCCCTCCGTGGATTGCCGATGCTGCTGGAAGGCCAAGCAGCAGTATGGTGGCGCGGCGTCAAAGCGTCGGCGGCGACGTGGTGCGACGCGATCGCCCGTCTTCGCGCGACCTACGGCGTAACGCAGCCCGCGTACAAAGTTTTACGGCAAATCTTCGCCACGGAGCAACAAGAAGATGAACGCGCAGAAGTATTTTTGTGTAAAGTGCGCGCCTTAATTTCAAGGTTACCTTACCAACTCGACGAGGAAGTGCAGATTGACTTTTGCTACGGGTTGCTGCACCGTCGCGTATTAAAACGTGTGCCGCGTGATTGTGTACGTAATTTAGACGACCTAATGTATAAGGTGAGGATCGCGGAGGATACCTACAATGCGCTTAAGGTAAATTCCATGAATAATAAGACGGCGAATACGACGCCGCAAACAAAATCGTTGGCGGCGGCTAGTACTGCTCGTCATCGAGTCGAGTCGACATCGACTTCGACATTTACTAACGCGACGGCATCGCGTAGCAACAACAGAGTTCGACCCCGTTGTAATCATTGTAATTTTTATGGGCATAATAGTGACGAGTGTCGAAATCGTCTTAAAGAAAGTAATATTATTAATAAGAGTAACATCGAGTCTACGCATAGGGAGTTACGATGTTACGGTTGTGGGAAGCTAGGCGTCGTGAGGTCGAAATGTGATGTTTGCACTAAAACGATATCGAAACCACACGACGAGAAAACGTCGTTTAACACGTTGGACGTTATTTCTTATTCTCAGTTGAATAGTAGTTATAAGTTAACGGGTAATACTTCAGATGTTTATCTTACGAATATTACCGCGCAAAAACATTACCCGATGGTAAACATTAATGTTATGGGCCGTAACGGCGTAGCTATCGTGGACACCGGCGCTACGCACAGCATTGCGAGCCCGCTTTTGTATCGTCTTTTAGTTGACGCGGGAATAGTATTCACCGAAACCAAGCGTTACGTACGCCTGGCTGATGGCACACAAGGGTGGAGGAACCTGTTGTCGGCCGAGGTAGAAGTTAAGATTAAAGATCGTAAGGTCATGAGTCAGTTCCTGGTATTGCCCGGCAGTGATGTTAGGACACTCTTAGGTGTAGATTTTTTGTCACAGGCCGGCATGGTGTTAGATGTTGGCCAGAGTAATTGGTCATTCTCGGATAATCCGGGTTACTTTTATGATTTTGTGTATTCATATAAACTTGAACCTGTTGACGCGGACTTGTTGACCGCCGCATCCACCGAGTTATCTTTGCGCTCGGACGAAGGATCAAAGTTGAGCGCCGAGCAGCGGGATACACTCAACGCTTTTATTGAGCAGCGCGCGCCGCAGTTCGCGCGCGATGGACCAGCAACAGAGTTTGCCATGCATCGTATAAAGGTGAGTTCACACCAGGAACCTATTGCCTCTCCACCTTACAGGATGTCACAAATAAAAAAAGACGCCTTGCAGAAGGAGCTTGATAAGCTGCTGCGAGACGAAGTTATTGAAGAGTGCGAGTCGCCTTGGGCCTCCAATGTCGTGCTTGTGGGTAAGAAAGACGGAAGTATAAGGCTGTGTATAGACTACCGGAAGCTAAACGCGGTAACCGAGCCAGACCGATACCCCCTCCCGCGCATTGAAGATATACTGCACGCAGCCAAGACCAGTGAGTATATGACTACCCTAGACCTTCGTTCGGGTTATCATCAGGTGAGTGTCTGCCCAGAGGACCGAGACAAGACCGCGTTCACGTCACCGCTCGGTACCTTTAGATTTAAACGCATGCCGATGGGACTCCGTAATTCAGGAGCCACCTTTCAGAGGATGATGGATCGGTTCCGGTCCAACCTGAAAGAAGTAGAGCTCCTCGCATACCTGGATGATTTGATTGTGCTGTCACCAGGACCTTTCGAGAAACACCTTGCTGACTTAGAGGCGGTCTTCGAACGACTGGCCATGTTTAAGTTAAGAGTCAATAGGGACAAGAGTTTCTTTGCGAGGGAGTCTGTCAAATTCTTGGGTCATGTTATAGTGCCAGGCGGAATCCAGGTGGACCCCGAGAAGACCGCAGCCGTCGACAACATGCCGGCCCCTCAGAACGTTAAACACTTAAAGTGTTTCTTGCAGACGTCGAGTTGGTATCGACGCTTTATTAATAATTACGCAGAGGTTGCAAGACCTCTTACGAACCTCCTGAAGAAGTCGAGCGCTTGGCGATGGGACGCCGAGCAGCAGGAAGCGTTTGACCGCATTAAGTCACTCCTCGTAACCGCACCTATTCTCTGTCAGGCGGATGAGACGAAACCCTTCGTCCTTTGTACTGACAGTAGCGCATATTGCCTTGGGGCTGTTCTTATGCAGGGGGAGGGTTACGACGAGAGACCGATCGAGTACGCGAGTCGACTCCTCACTAGCGCCGAGAGGAACTACTCCACGACAGAGCGTGAAGCTCTCGCCGTCGTGTGGGCACTCGGTAAGTTCCGCGGTTATGTAGAATGTGCGAAGGTCACTGTTAGGACGGACCATCAGCCTCTGCGGTGGCTGATGAGTCAAAGGTCACCTAGTGGGAGACTAGCCAGGTGGGCCCTCATCTTGCAGGAGTTCGACCTCAATATAGAATACACACCCGGTCGCTCGAACGTGGTAGCAGATACGTTGTCGCGGCCCGTGTGCGATGAAGACCAAAGTAAGTGTGATCTATGTATGACGATCATTGATATGCCGAAGAGAAGTAGCAACGATATTCGCAGCAACCAGTTATTAGACCCAGAGGTCCGGAAAATTATTGAGGACATGGAGTCCGATGAACCCTCTAGGGGGAGACCCTGGTCTGACCGCGGGTACACCATGTCCGACGGGATTCTATACAGGTACAGTTTAGAGTCTGACGATGGAGAGGACTGTTGTTTAGTCGTACCCGAGCAAGAACGCAGGCAGGTCATGGCTGACTTCCATGATGCACCAACAGCTGGACATTTTGGCGTAGAGCGCACGTTGAGCCGCGTTCGCGCTAGGTATTATTGGCCTGGCATGCGCACGTACATCACTAACTACATAAAGGAGTGCGTGCCCTGCCAGAGGTATAAAGCTGACAACCGCAAACCAGCAGGTCTGTTGCAGACTCCAGCTGTGTCGCGGCGATTTGAGGTGGTCTCCGTGGACCTGTTTGGCCCACTCGTAGAAACACCTAAGGGAAACAGGTGGGTACTCATTGTCGAAGATGTCTGCTCGCGCTGGGTGGAATTGTTTCCGTTAGAGAATGCCACCAGTGTCGAATGTGCTCAGACCCTCGCCAATGAGGTGTTTCTTAGGTATGGAGTACCGCGCCGCCTGATCAGCGACAACGGCGTGCAGTTCGTGAGCGAGGTTATGCAGCAGGTTTGTCATGTACTTGGCATAAGCCAGTCGCTCACGCCCTTCTATCATCCTGAGGCCAATCCAATAGAAAGGAAGAACCGGGACCTCAAGCCTCAATTGGCTATGCTCGTGGGTCACGACCATGCTACCTGGGACATGCATCTCGCAGCAGTCAGGTTTGCTATGAACTCCGCGATTACTAGTAGTACAGGGTATTCGCCGGCATACCTCACGTTCGGGAGAGAGCTGCGGGCTCCTTCCGATTCTAGCACAGACATGAGAGCTATAGTAGAACAGGATAACTTCGTTCCTAATATTACGCCTTACCTGAAGAAGATGTCAGCAACTCTGGACGAGGCTAGGGACACGCATGAGAAGGCGCAGGCCGTCCAGAAGGAGAATGCTGATCAAAAGAGGAGGCCGTCTCCGCAGTACAAGGTAGGTGACCTAGTGTTATTAAAAACACAGGGACCTAATGACGCAGGTCGCGGGCAGACCGCAAAGTTTATTCCACGTCGGGACGGCCCATATCGTATTGGGAAGATAATTAGCCCAACTACCTACGGTCTAGAGAATGTGCAGACCGGTGTGAACGTAGGCAAATATCACGTTTCGCACCTCACGCCTTTCGCTGGTCAAGTCGAACCACCCATCCGCGAGAAACGTAGACGTGGTAGGCCGCGTAGGTATTTAGACTAGCCCAACTGTGAGGACACTTAGTTAGGCTAGAGGGGGAGAATATAGCGCGGGCTTTTTGGTAGGTACGTTGTTGTTGCTAGGCGATGCCGCGCATTCGCAGTAACGGCCACGCGCCGTTCCCGCGCGCCCCTTCCCCCCCGCCGGCCGCGTCGCTCGCCGCTAGCGCAGGCGGGAAGCGCGGCGTCGGGTGAGAGAGCCCCGCGACATCAACGGGAGCAGACGTAACACTGAATCCTCCGCGACTCTCTAGTCGCGAGCCCTATTTTGTAAGATAATCGTGTAATAATTGTATATGTACCGTGTAATGTCTGCAAGTGAATAAATGTTTATGTTTTAAAGAAGTATTTGACTTTAAATATATTTTTTTTAACTCTAGTCACAAATATCCGAGATAGCGCGTAACAGACAAAAAAAAAAAACGAAAATCCAAAAAAAATTAAACCTACTGTTTCAATTTGATTTGACAACATCCTCCTTTTTTTGTAAAGTCGGTTAATATTGCGTACGAATGCGGATAGATACACAAGGATCCAACATAACGGCAGTTTCAGTTCGCGCGGCCATGATCATAGTCTCAATGAAACAGGAAGCATATCGCGAGTTTTGGAGGTTATCGACACCAAACGATCATACCAATATATCTTCACGGATATTGTTTAAAGGACGGGCAGTAACTGTGGAGGTCAGGTAGACAGTCGCTCTGTAATACTGGGAGACCTAGGAATAAACCTAGGTAAAAGAAACTAACAATTATTGTACGGTTTAACAAGCGATAAGTTCTCTATTTATCTTTTATAAGAGATTATATAATCTTACATATAATAATAAAAATAGAATAAGGAAGTAAGATAAACCTTGCTATTAAATTACTATTTGCGTGGGCTTAAAATATCTTTACTAACGAATTTAATAAAAAAAACTAGATGATCCCCGCGGTTTTGCTTGCCTAGTATTCTCTTATGCAAGTAACGTGATGTAAAATAGGCTATACCTTCTTTAAACATTGAGCTATATAATACAAAAAGATTCATTCAAATCCGACTTATAGTTTTGGAGATAATCGCGTTCAAAGCACTATATTTTTATTATATTATACTAGCGACAGACCTGCTTTACACGTAGACAAAACAATAATGCATTATACACACAAACCTTCCCTTGAATCATTTTATCGTTTACAGACAGACAGACGCGATGCTTTGTTTTATATTATGCATAATATATATTCCGGGACATCTCACACACGGTTATCTGATCCTAAGCTAAGCAGAGCTTGTGTTATGGTAACCAGACAACTGATAAACATACTTATATATTTTTAAATACATACATACACCCAGACACAAAACAAATGATCGTGCTCATCACACAAACATTTATCCTGGGTGGGAATGACCACGAGCTCCGGTATAGCAGTCAGGGTCACTAACCACTAGACCAACAGGCCCGTCATATATAGATAGATTAATTAAGTAATAAGCAATATTTACCTGATAATTCTCGTTATACGGCCCATCAACAATCATAGATTCGTACTCCTTACGATTTTGTCTTTTAAGAACAACAAATCGATTGTAACACAATAAATGGTATCCCTTATACTGCAAACTCTTCGGCAATATGATGTCCTGGTACTTAAATTGCTTTTTCTTTCGAAAAGCGAGCATTTTGTAACATTTCTCCAAGCGGTCGTCGGTGAATTTTATGACGTTGCGAGATTTTTCACACAAAAAGCACTGCATTTTCACTTATTTTAAATAACTTCCTAGTTATTTCGAATATTATTGAAATGTCACAGTTTTATTCACAAAATCACTTAACAGATTTGTAATCAATATAATTTCAATGTTAAAACTCGACCTTGGTATTAGCCTTCATATAAAGGTCAAAAACACTGATTTATTTAAAAACTAAACTTAAATTAACACTATTTTAACTAAAAAAATTCTTATAAAGATTATTAAACTATATTTTTCTATATCTATTATTATTTTACGTAAATACATAAAAATAAATATCTACTTTAAAAATGTCTGCCTTCGTCGAATGAGTGACGAAGACTGGCGATCATTTCCGAGTAGTGTCGAGCTATTCCGATCAAGTTCGAGCGTGAAAGGGACGGAGATATAGCTGTACGTCTCGCACATGTATTAATATTTGGTCTAGTGGTGTAGGTCGTGGTATCGATAATTAGATCTTTTTATTTTTTCGTATTGATTTTTTTTGTTTTGGTTCAAAGAAAAGGTTGTGTTGACCTTGTGGTTCAATAACCGGATTTGTGTGAACAAGGGTAAAAGTTTGATCCCAGACTGGTGCTAAAATATTTTTGCAAAGATTTTAGTACTTACTTTCAAATTTCTAGATAACTAATTATTAAGGAAATTATGATGAGGGTTTGATTATAATTATAGGAAGTCAAATCCAGAAACATAACTATTATTTTATGTTAGATAAAAAATTAAAAAAATATATATCAATGCTTTTTGAAATATCTAATAAATTATTTAATTGAATTAGGATGTACTTAAAATATGAAAGCCAACAGTACATCTTTTTTAAACAAACATTACTTTGTTTTCATGAAATTTCACTTTTTTTGTATTGTTGTCTAAATAAGTGATTTTCTATTTTACAGCTGCCTACGTTGCAGGGACCAACACAACAGACGATCTACATAATAGGTAAGTTGTTAATTATTCCTGAGCTCCAATATAACTAAATATGGAAAACCTGCGAATATCGGTAGTGTGTTCACAACTTAAGTTTCACTGTCTATTGTCTGATCACGGCAGACTGGGCTCGATCCCCGGTGACAAAGATTTTTGTACATGTATAAAAATTAACTTGTACATTTTTGTTGAACACTAATAGCGCTTGCATAAAAAAAAAACTTTGATTACTCTAGAATAACCATCAATAACAGAATATACCTGTAACTCCTGTAGTCTAAATCTGCCAATTTAATAAGTATTAATCGACTTTGAAGTTGATTAAAGTCAATATTTAAGATATCGACAGCAAACCGTTTTTTAAAGGTAAATGAATTTTGATATTTGGAATACCTAATCTAAATAAATAAATATAGACAACATCACATACATGGCTCTGAACCCAAAGTAAGTAGCTATTAAGCACTTGTGTTATGGAATTCAGAAACAACAAAGGTACCACAAACACCCAGACCCGAGGCAATGTACAAAAGTGACTTCCTACATCTCAAAAACCGGTTGCTGACGTAGTTAGCTTTTCCTATTGCTCTGGCTGGAGACCTTAAGGTCCTCGCCAAAAGTCCGGTGAAGCAGTCAAAGCCTGCGCTCAGGGTAACTGTAAAGATCTCTACAAAAAAAATTAAAACCGGTGTGTACCCCACTCCACTACTGAGGTCGTCAAAATCATTGATAACCTATATGAATTAAGAAAATATCTAATTCAATTTTGCTCTTGCACTTAGTTTTTTAATGATACCTTTTTCTATCCACAGATTAGAGCAAGCATCCGAAGCGCTACGTTCAGAGCTGTCAGACTGGATCCCCAAAACTCGCTCCGAAGTGAAGTCAATCCTCTTAGAGCTGGCAGACAGACAGGTAGCCCTCCACACACAGTCCGTCCTTGGCTGGGAACATGCCTTGAAGCTCGCCACGGAATCCAACGCAGAAATATTCAAGACAGTATCAAAAACGGCCGTGCAAAACCTCTCCCCGTCAAAATGTAGGTCCGAAATCACGCCCAGCGAGACTGAAAGAGACCTAGATGACCTAAGCGATGAGTACGATGGAAATCTAGACTTTGATCACAATGATGATGAGAAAAATCTAGACGAGAATGAATCCAAGTTGAGTATAGTTTCGGCGTCGAGCAAGAATGATGTGACGTCAGATCCGTTGAGAGATTTCAGTGATGTCGACCTCTCTTGATCGTTTGACACGTTTTTCGTTGATTTACTAAAGAGTATTTAGTTTGTACTGAGTACAATTGTTGGATTGGATAGTGGGCTCTATTGTGAGGGGGGTAGGTCGGAAATTGATTGTGACCTTGATTTGTATAGATTGATTTATTTTAATTGTTTGTAATATAATTATTACTATCAATAGATAAATATAATATTCAAGAAAAGATTTTGTAAATGACCTTTCTTGGACCAAGATAGCATTTTTTTTTAGTTATACAGGTGTTACGAAACCCCTGTCCGATCCGTTAAGGGGTTGTTAGGTATCGATAACTAATTACAAAAAAGTAAAAAAAAATATATAATCAATTTTTTTTTCTCCAAATTGCGCGTGAGAGTGACGGCATCGTCTCGGTTCTGCCAAATGATCATACAAAAGGCCACCATTAATACCGACGAAAATGGTGGTGTAGTTTTTGATTTATCTTCAAATTTAGGGATTTTGGAGGCTATTTCAAAGTTCATTATTATTGTTATTATCATGAATATTCCAAATTTGATATTTTATTTGGGCATGTGATTGTGAACCCTATATCACCCTTTCGGGTCGGACAGGGGTTTCGTAATACCCTGTATTGCTTATTCCAAATTACAATACTGCCAAAACTGTATACCAGAATTAATAGATTTCACTTTTCATTCGATAAAATTATATTTAATTTATTTTAGCACTGAAATGGAAATATTTTAATTACGATATCAACATAAAATACATATCAGCACGCCTGTATCCCCGAAGGGGTAGGCAGAGGCGTACCAATGTACACCCACAGTTCGCCGATATGTTTAGGTCCCATGTAATAGGGGGCGAGCCTATTGCCACTAACCGGGCACAAATCCAAACTGACCTGCTGCTGAGAATTTCATAGAAAATCCCAATAACACCTTGGTCGACTTGGGATTCGAACCCAAGACCTCTAGCGTAGCAGTCGCGCTTAGCACCACTAGGCCAACGAGGCAGTCGCGATTACGATATCACTAAAACTTTTTATTTCCTCATTCGACCGGTCTCTTTCCGCACACCACAGTCATTTATAATACATCGGCAAGACTTACATAAGTCTATTAACATTTATTTTTTTTGTAAATAAAGTTAATTCGCTGAAACTGCCAAATTAGGCATGAAAATAGGACAATATATAACCCAAAGCAATATTTATATTCATATCATAGTACACTTAATATATGTTAATTATGATAAATTCTAAAGCTTAGTATAAACGAAATAGGCCTGTTTACTCATACGGAGAACGAGCATTGATCACCACGCTAGGTCCCACGGTGGGCGCCATTACCGAAGCTGTTAACACCAGCCTGTAACTGTCCCACTGCAGGCCTCTCATACAGAGAACGAGCATTGATCACCACGCTAGGTCCCACGGTGGGCGCCATTACCGAAGCTGTTAACACTAGCCTGTAACTGTCCCACTGCAGGCCTCTCATACAGAGAACGAGCATTGATCACCACGCTAGGTCCCACGGTGGGCGCCATTACCGAAGCTGTTAACACTAGCCTGTAACTGTCCCACTGCAGGCCTCTCATACAGAGAACGAGCATTGATCACCACGCTAGGTCCCACGGTGGGCGCCATTACCGAAGCTGTTAACACCAGCCTGTAACTGTCCCACTGCAGGCCTCTCATACAGAGAACGAGCATTGATCACCACGCTAGGTCCCACGGTGGGCGCCATTACCGAAGCTGTTAACACCAGCCTGTAACTGTCCCACTGCAGGCCTCTCATACAGAGAAAGAGCATTGAAAATTATTAGTATTATTTCTTAAATGAAATCTAAGTTTAATGAAAACTAGCATTTTTTGTCATCAAGTCATCATCAGAATAAAATTAATATGTATATTAGTTGTTAAATAAATTCTCTCTTTAGTGCCTATACATAAAGTATAGAAGTATGGTGTGCAAACAAATGATTTGAGAAGATTTTTTAACCTACTGGTAGAAAAAAATTGATTTTTGATGAGCATTTTTTCTCTTATTGTCACATAGCCATCAAAATCATTTATTTATATAATAATATAATAATGCGAGATTTTCAACACTGTTAAATATTAAGAAATTGTCGGTTCATACGAATGTAGTCACTATATGTATGAGAATAAGATTCATATTTGTGTGTTTAACCTTAATTTTCTTAACAATTTATGTTCACTCAACCAGGCTTTATTTCTTTGCACACTGTACATGAATGTAAATACTACAATGCAATAAACATTTGTATATAAAGGACTATTTATTATATGACGATGTTTTATTTATTATACCCTACCTTTTACATACATATTACATAACATATTATCACGCCTGTATCCCCGAAGAGGTAGGCAGAGGTATACCAATGTACACCCACAATTCGCCGATATGTTTAGGTCCCATGTAATAGGGGGCGAGCTTATTGCCACTAACCGGGCACAAATCCAAACTCCGACCTGCTACTGAGAATTTCATAGAAAAACCCAATAACACCTTGGTCGACTTGGGAATCGAACCCAAGACCTCTAGCGTAGCAGTCGCGCTTAGCACCACTAGGCCAACGAGGTAGTCTACCTTTTATCATGAGATAAATGCGGACAACATTACATACATTGCTCTGAACCCAAAGTTAGTAGCTGAAGCCGTTGTGTTATGGAATTCAGACACAACGACACCACAAACACCCAGACCCGAGACAATGTAGAAAAGTTGGTTTCTACATTGACCCGTCCGGGGATCGAACCCGGGACCCCAGAGCTAGTGACGCCTTGAAACCGGTGCGTACGCCACACGACCACGGAGGCCGTCAAGGTATAATCATATATGCCTACAAGCGTGTACATATCGGCGAACTGTGGGTGTACATTGGTACACCTCTGCCAACCCTTCGGGGATACAGGCGTGATGGTAAGTTAAGCGTGTAGAGATTGTCTTCAACAGATGGAAGCGAGGGAGACAAAATTATATGCATAGTTCTACGATTTTTTTAAGCGTCTACCCAATGGCCCCACAAATACAGTACGGTGCAAACTGAATGGCGGCTCTGAACACGAGGCGAGTCGCTGCTGTGTAACAAACTTATGCGCCAGCGCGGGTGCGGGGCGAGGTACTGCGCAGCGTGTAGCTAACTTCACAGCCGCCATTAACTTTGAATCCAACTATACATACATACTGCAACAGCATCTCAATGTTACTAATGTCTCAGATTTGTAACATCTCAGTAACCGTCCCCAATTCGTAGCATCTCAGTCACTCAAGTCCCCGATTCGTAGCATCTTAGTAACCGTCCCCGATTCGTAGCATCTTAGTAACCGTCCCCGATTCGTAGCATCTTAGTAACCGTCCCCGATTCATAGCATCTCAGTCACTCAAGTCCCCGATTCGTAGCATCTCAGTAACCGTCCCCGATTCGTAGCATCTCAGTCACTCAAGTCCCCGATTCGTAGCATCTTAGTAACCGTCCCCGATTCGTAGCATCTTAGTAACCGTCCCCGATTCGTAGCATCTTAGTAACCGTCCCCGATTCGTAGCATCTTAGTAACCGTCCCCGATTCATAGCATCTCAGTCACTCAAGTCCCCGATTCGTAGCATCTTAGTAACCGTCCCCGATTTGTAGCATCTCAGTCACTCAAGTCCCCGATTCGTAGCATCTTAGTAACCGTCCCCGATTCATAGCATCTCAGTAACCGTCCCAATTCGTAGCATCTCAGTCACTCAAGTCCCCGATTCGTAGCATCTTAGTAACCGTCCCCGATTTGTAGCATCTCAGTCACTCAAGTCCCCGATTCGTAGCATCTTAGTAACCGTCCCCGATTCATAGCATCTCAGTAACCGTCCCAATTCGTAGCATCTCAGTCACTCAAGTCCCCGATTCGTAGCATCTCAGTAACCGTCCCCGATTCGTAGCATCTCAGTCACTCAAGTCCCCGATTCGTAGCATCTTAGTAACCGTCCCCGATTCGTAGCATCTCAGTAACCGTCCCCAATTCGTAGCATCTCAGTCACTCAAGTCCCCGATTCGTAGCATCTTAGTAACCGTCCCCGATTCATAGCATCTCAGTCACTCAAGTCCCCGATTCGTAGCATCTCAGTCACTCAAGTCCCCGATTCGTAGCACCTAAACATAACTTATACCCCGATTTGAAGCATCTCAATGTTAAGTTTCCCTTATTCGTAACATCTCGGTTAACGTCCCCGATTCGTAGCACCTAACCTAAACATAACTTATACCCCGATTTGAACCATCTCAATGTTAAGTTTCCCTTATTCGTAACATCTCGGTTAACGTCCCCTATTCGTAACATCTCAGTCACTCAAGTTCCCGATTCGTAGCATCGCAGTCTCTAAGTCCCCGATTCGTAGCATCGCCGTAACCGTCCCTGATTCGTAGCATCTAAGTCACTCAAGTCCCCGTTTCGTAGCATCTGAATGTTAAGTGTCCACAATTCGTAGCATCTCAGTCACTAAGTCCCAGATTCGTAGCATCGCCGTAACCGTCCCCGTTTCGTAGCATTTCAGTAACCGTCCCCGATTCGTAGCATTTTTGTAACCTTCCCCGATTCGTAACATCTCGGTTAACGTCCCCGATTCGTAGCATCTCAGTCTTTCAAGTCCCCGTTTCGTAGCATCTCAGTCTTTCAAGTCCCCGATTCATAGCATCTCAGTCACTCAAGTCCCCGATTCGTAGCATCTCAGTCACTCAATTCCCCGATTCGTAGCACCTAAACATAACTTATACCCCGATTTGAAGCATCTCAATGTTAAGTTTCCCTTATTCGTAACATCTCGGTTTACGTCCCCGATTCGTAGCACCTAACCTAAACATAACTTATACCCCGATTTGAACCATCTCAATGTTAAGTTTCCCTTATTCGTAACATCTCGGTTAACGTCCCCGATTCGTAACATCTCAGTCACTCAAGTTCCCGATTCGTAGCATCGCAGTCTCTAAGTCCCCGATTCGTAGCATCGCCGTAACCGTCCCTGATTCGTAGCATCTAAGTCACTCAAGTCCCCGTTTCGTAGCATCTGAATGTTAAGTGTCCACAATTCGTAGCATCTCAGTCACTAAGTCCCAGATTCGTAGCATCGCCGTAACCGTCCCCGTTTCGTAGCATTTCAGTAACCGTCCCCGATTCGTAGCATTTTTGTAACCTTCACCGATTCGTAAAATCTCGGTTAACGTCCCCGATTCGTAGCATCTCAGTCTTTCAAGTCCCCGTTTCGTAGCATCTCAGTCTTTCAAGTCCCCGATTCATAGCATCTCAGTCACTCAAGTCCCCGATTCGTAGCATCTCAGTAACCGTCCCCGATTTGTAGCATCTCAGTCATTAAGTCCCCGATTCGTAGCATCTCAGACATTCAAGTCCCCGATTCGTAGCATCTCAGTCACTCAACTCCCCGATTCGTAGCATCTCAGTCACTCAAGTCCCCGATTCGTAGCATCTCAGTCACTCAACTCCCCGATTCGTGGCATCTCAGTCACTCAAGTCCCCGATTCGTAGCATCTCAGTCACTTAGTCCCCGATTCGTAGCATCTCAGTCTTTCAAGTCCCCATTTCGTAGCATCTCAGTAACCGTCCCCGATTCGTAGCATCTCAGTAACTAAGTCCCAGATTCGTAGCATCGCCGTAACCGTCCCCGATTCGTAGCATCGCAGTCTCTAAGTCCCCGATTCGTAGCATCTCAGTAACCGTCCCCGATTCGTAGGAACTCAGTTACTCAAGTCCCCGATTCGTAGCATCTGAATGTTGTGTCCACAATTCGTAGCATCTCAGTAACCTTCCCCGATTCGTAACATCTCGGTTAACGCCCCCGATTCGTAGCATCTCAGTCACTCAAGTCCCCGATTCGTAGCACCTAACCTAAACATAACTTATACCCCGATTTGAACCATCTCAATGTTAAGTTTCCCTTATTCGTAACATCTCGGTTAACGTCCCCGATTCGTAGCATCTCAGTCTTCCAAGTCCCCGTTTCGTAGCATCTCAGTCTTTCAAGTCCCCGATTCATAGCATCTCAGTCACTCAAGTCCCCGATTCGTAGCATCTCAGTCACTCAAGTCCCCGATTCGTAGCACCTAAACATAACTTATACCCCGATTTGAAGCATCTCAATGTTAAGTTTCCCTTATTCGTAACATCTCGGTTAACGCCCCCGATTCGTAGCATCTCAGTCACTCAAGTCCCCGATTCGTAGCACCTAAACATAACTTATACCCCGATTTGAAGCATCTCAATGTTAAGTTTCCCTTATTCGTAACATCTCGGTTAACGTCCCCGATTCGTAGCACCTAACCTAAACATAACTTATACCCCGATTTGAACCATCTCAATGTTAAGTTTCCCTTATTCGTAACATCTCGGTTAACGTCCCCGATTCGTAACATCTCAGTCACTCAAGTCCCCGATTCGTAGCATCTCAGTCTCTAAGTCCCCGATTCGTAGCATCGCCGTAACCGTCCCTGATTCGTAGCATTTTTGTAACCCTCCCCGTTTCGTAGCATCTAAGTCACTCAAGTCCCCGTTTCGTAGCATCTGAATGTTAAGTGTCCACAATTCGTAGCATCTCAGTCTTTCAAGTCCCCGTTTCGTAGCATCTCAGAAACCGTCCCCGATTCGTAGCATCTGTCACTCAAGTTCCCGATTCGTAGCATCTCAGTCACTAAGTCCCAGATTCGTAGCATCGCCGTAACCGTCCCCGATTCGTAGCATCTCAGTAACTGTCCCCGATTCGTAGCATCTCAGTAACTGTCCCCGATTCGTAGCATCTCAGTAACTCAAGTCCCCGATTCGTAGCATCTCAGACATTCAAGTCCCCGATTCGTAGCATCTCAGTCACTCAACTCCCCGATTCGTAGCATCTCAGTCACTCAAGTCCCCGATTCGTAGCATCTCAGTCACTCAACTCCCCGATTCGTAGCATCTCAGTCACTCAAGTCCCCGATTCGTAGCATCTCAGTCACTTAGTCCCCGATTCGTAGCATCTCAGTCTTTCAAGTCCCCATTTCGTAGCATCTCAGTAACCGTCCCCGATTCGTAGCATCTCAGTAACTAAGTCCCAGATTCGTAGCATCTCAGTCACTTAGTCCCCGATTCGTAGCATCTCAGTCTTTCAAGTCCCCATTTCGTAGCATCTCAGTAACCGTCCCCGATTCGTAGCATCTCAGTAACTAAGTCCCAGATTCGTAGCATCGCCGTAACCGTCCCCGATTCGTAGCATCTCAGTAACTGTCCCCGATTCGTAGCATCTCAGTAACTGTCCCCGATTCGTAGCATCTCAGTAACTCAAGTCCCCGATTTGTAGCATCTCAATGTTAAGTTTCCCTGATTCGTAGCATCGCCGTAACCGTCCCCGATTCGTAGCATCGCCGTTACCGTCCCCGATTCGTAGCATCTGAGTAACCGTCCCCGATTTGTAGCATCTCAGTCATTAAGTCCCCGATTCGTAGCATCTCAGACATTCAAGTCCCTGATTCGTAGCATCTCAGTCACTCAACTCCCCGATTCGTAGCATCTCAGTCACTCAAGTCCCCGATTCGTAGCATCTCAGTCACTCAACTCCCCGATTCGTAGCATCTCAGTCACTCAAGTCCCCGATTCGTAGCATCTCAGTCACTTAGTCCCCGATTCGTAGCATCTCAGTCACTCAAGTACCCGATTCGTAACATCTGAAAGTTACTAAATTCCCCGATTCGAAGCATCTCTGTAATCGTCCCCGATTTGTTGCATCTCAATGTTATGTGGCTCCGATTCGTAGCATCTCAATTTTAGGAAGTTACCCATTTTTTAGTATTTCAGTTACGAATGCATCTGATTCGTAGCATATCCAATTACCCCGATTCAAAGCATCACATTGCTGCAGGGGCATAATGCGTGTACATAGCCCAAATATGAGTATTAAAAAAAACAATGAAACTGTATTTTAAAATATATTTTATTTTATTTACTTTGTACGCACTTGTGTGCTAATAATACATTTTGTCATAACTGTAGTGACGTCACAAGCGGGCCTCGCAACTGACATTCAGAACGTTTGTCACCATCTCACAAACTACTAGACCGTTTTCGATGGGGTTTATAGTTATACATAGCTAGTAGTTTGGAGAAGATTTAGACTTATTTACCGTTAGTTATACATTATATAAACACAGTTTTAAATCAAGTGTTATTTATCAGTTAGGAGACCCGATCGCATTTGCCTCTTACACGCTTAAAATAATAATAATAATATTTATTTATATTCTATATTACAGTAATTTACAATTTAATGTACATTAGTACAAGAACTACAACATTTTGGTATTACTATACACACTGTACGCTGAGATTTAATTTAATTCTTATATATGTACAGATGTTTATCGGGAATATACAAAGCTGTTAATACCATAAAACACATATTCAACAAATTTAATTGAGAAGTAGGCTACTGAGAAGAAAAAATCCACTACAGTCCAGCCGCTGAGGGAACGCATTCCTGACAGTTCGTGGTCAACAGGAAGATATAACTTTAATTTAGCGAAGAATTTACAAAACATAAATTACTATCACTTATTTGTCTTGTAAACAAATAATATCATTCAAAACTATATCATTATGAAATAACATGGTAATTTATTTCTTAAGACCAACTGAGATGTGTCAGGAACGCATTCTCTCAGCGGCCGGAGTATAGTGTCGCATCAGATTTAACTGTTATTCTCCACCAATGATAAACAAGCAAGTCTGTGATTGGTTGAAATAAATAGACTGCTACTATCGCTAGTTTCCCCTTGTGCCAAGCGAGAGCAGTTTTAAGTCTGTATCTAGTACATTCGTTTACAGATTTAAGTTAATTTTCGCGCAACGAAAAACTTATATAAGAAAATATCGATGGTTTTGACATTGTTAGGATAATATTAGTGTTTTAGATAGATTTTTTAAAACGGCAAGCTCCATCTTCATACACAATTCGCGACAACACTTGTTCACACTAGTGCTTACGGTTTAAACTCTGATAGGCTCACTCTAGTTTCTTATGTATACGCTAAGGAGACAAGCTAGTCTGTGATTGGTGGCAATTGACAGATAGACCTGACTAGCGATCTTAGCAGTTTTTTGTATTCCTAGCAACCCTATTATTTAATTCGTGTATAAAAAGTAATCTGTAATAAGACAATGATATTATAATTATACATTGTTTAAATAAAGACATTATTTATTAATCTTTATAATAATATCAAAATATTGTTAGCGATAAATAGTTAAAGTGACGAGTTTTAATGTCGCACTCAGAGACTTAAGGGCTACTTAAATCGATCTTAGATAATATAAGATAATCCAGCCTATAAACGTCCCACTGCTGGGCACAGGCCTCTTCCCATATATAGAAGGCGCGAGCATTGATCACCACGCTTGCTCTCTGCGGATTGTCCATTTCAGATCCCAAATTTTGGAATCCAGGTTTCCTCACGATGTTTTCCTTCACCGTTTGTCAGAAGTGTCTTAGAATAATTAAGAAAGTACATATAACTTTGAATGAATTGAATCGATCTTAATAATCAATTTAATTTTAATTCGACGGGCCTGTTGGTCTAGTGGTTAGTGACCCTGACTGCTATACCGGAGCTCGTGGGTTCGATTCCCAACCAGGATAAATGTTTGTGTGGTGAGAACGATCATTTGTTCTGTGTCTGGGTGTAATTTATCCATAATATGTATGTATTTTAGATCTATAAGTATGTTTATCAGTTGTCTGGTTACCATAGCACAAGCTCTGCTTAGCTTGGGATCAGATAACCGTGTGTGAGATGTCCCGGAATATTAGTAATTTAAGTGACCATTAGTAACTCTGAGTACGACAGTAAGTTGATTAAAAAATCCATATAATATGTATTATCATAAAATTACAATTTTATTGCAACACACATACTTTGTCGTTAAGTAGTTCGTCAAGGGCAGGAAGTATAAAATATCCCACTTTTAGCCCAGCAGTGGGACTGAGTGGGCAAATTATATTTTTGATGTTATTCGTCGTTAGTTACTTGAGTTTAATCAAGTTTCGTCTAAAAGCCAATATCTAAAATCTTTAATATAGATGGATTGCTCTATTAAACATGATAATTTGACTGAACATACAAATTAAGTAATTTTTATCCGACTTCAAAAAAGGAGGAGGTACTCAATTCGAAAAAAAAATCTATTTTTGTTACCACACAAAAGACTGGGTGAACCGATTTTGATGATTCTTTTTTTATTTGTAAGTTGGTGCTTCAATTATGGTCCCATTTAATTTTGGTCTAGTTTTGACAGTGGGCGCTATAAGAAATAAATATAAGACTTATTTTGAAGTCGATTTTTTTACTTTGCTCTTATTCTTATAGTAGAGAAATCTTTCTATATAAAGATAATTGATATTGGCTAAATGTCGTCTCTTCTGTTTAAATAGATTAAGTACCGCACTTGAAGATTTTAATGCTTAGTTACTCAAAGCATTTTTAATTATCAATTCGAGTAAGCAACCTTTAGAGATGACTTACTTAAATCGATACTTAAGGATTTCTTAATTAACCATTAACGTTTATAAGTACGGCAATTAATTTCACGAAAATATTAATTACAACTTTGGCTTGAAAAAATAGTTTTACTGTCACATACATTTTACAAGGTGATTTTTGTATGTCAAAATACTTTTTCAAACCAAAGTATGTAAATAATAACCTTTAAAAAGTCGTTTTTTTATAAAATACTCATAACTAAGCATTTATAACAGTTTTAAATAGACTTAAAACATTACCTAAACTTAATAGATTTACGTAAATAAACAAATTAAAATTACCTTTTAAATTAATCGAGAGACCAAAGTAATAACAATACATTCTTAAAAAACAATGATTCCTTACGTTTACCAAAAATATACACTTTTAATACGAAAATTATACTAAATTATTTTAACAAGGCGTTTTACTATTTTATATATTTCACTCCTTTGGAGTTGTAAGATCATGTTTATAAGTCCATACATTCTTAGGACCAATATTTCTTTTTTTTGTGATGTTTTTATTTTATAAAGGCTAAGACTGCTCTAAGACTTTTTTTCCAAGCTGTTAACTGTGGAACCGCAAAACCGCCCGAGACGCAAACATAACGCTGCCCGCACACTCAGACTTTTTGTAGGTCATATAATCGGGCCGATTTATCCGCCGCTTTTTCGTACCGAATTCTGGCCCACTTTTTGTAGGACGTGTGCGATGCACTATTGCTATCAGTCTGTTCTATTTTTCCACTACCAAAAACCTGTCACCGATTAGCGGACGTGGGCGGGCAGCCTTAAGTTTAAAAATCAGTCGCAGAAAATAACCGTCAGTGCAGCCGCTTCGATTAGTTTCCTTTACTCAAAATTTCAGGCGGCTTAGCCGTAGTGCGGCCTTCGTCTGTGAAAGAGTATCATCGCTGGCTGTATGTAATGACCGTATGTGTTATGTCGACACTGTGTGTCACTATACTGCGACTGTACCATCTCGGTAATTATAACATAATGTTTTCAGATGCCGTCATCATAGATATACAGTATGATTTTAATATTTATTCAATTTTTGCGAAGGTTCTCTTAAAACAAACTGTAATGGGGATATTTTTTAACGATATAACAAGTATTAAAATTGTGTCGAGAGTTTAAACTTCAATAAATAAAATTTCAATGTAATGAGATATCGACAACATTTAAAAATTATCTATTTTGAGAAATAATGTCTGTTTTTTTTACATGTTGGGCTGTATTGTGACTATCCCAGCGTTGGGCAAAGGTAGAAACCACTCTTTTATTGCTGTATAAAGCTCCACCATAAATTTTCCTCCAATTTTCGCTGCAAACTGGTGTCTATGTAAATTATATCAAGCTTTACCATATATTTTTGTCTAGTTTTTCCCTTGAATTCCTGTGTTCTCCTTACAATTGGTAAGCAATGGTGTTGCTCGTATTATAATAATTTGACAATTCCTTTCGCCCCCGCCCCCACTCAACAAGTCACTCTTATCTAAAGCTTGCCTACAGTTTCCTGCCAGTATTTCGCTCTGAGCTGGTTACTTCTTCCTGGTAGGTGAGCAATGAAGTTGCCTGTATAGGTAGTATAAAGTGTTACCATAAGTTTCCCTTTGAGCTGGTTACCTTTATACTGGCTAGTTGGCAATGGTGTTGTCCAACATTAAATACAGTATCATTTAAAGTATTACCGTACAATCCCTACAGTAAGTTAGCAATGGTGTTGTCCAACAAGTCACTCTTAATGCATAGCTTTACCAAAGGTTTCCTCCTAGGTTTCTCTTCAAGCTGGTTACTTCTTACAGAGTGGGTTAGCGTTGGTCTTGTCCAACATTCCTTATATAGTGGTATATACCGTACCATACATTTCCTCTCTTCTTAGCTGGTGTGCTAGGAGTGGTGTTGCACATACAGGTCTACACAACATGTCACTCTTATTGCCCGACATTTTTACAGTTTCCACACTAAGTTATCAATGGTGTTGTTCATACAGGTTCATCATTTCTTACATAGTGGTATATAAAGTGTTACCACACATTCTTCCCAGTAGGTCAAAAATGGTCTTGCTCATACAGGTATAGTGGTATATAAGGCTTTACCATACATTTTCACCTAGTTTTCCCTCCAAGCTGGTTACTTCTTACAGAGTAGGTTAGCAATGGTGTTCTCCCTGATATTATTGTAAGTATGACCGTACATGTGCCCCCGGTGTGCTAGCAGTGGTGTTGGTCGTACAGGTCGGGTTCTAGCCGCCTGACCCTGACACGCTGTCGGTAGTGGTACTCCTTCAGGTACAGCCGCAGCCGCGCCGGCAGCGGGAGCTTCTCCACGCCTGGGGAGAGAGTTTGTTAATTAATATGCTGTTATACATTGATTGGGAGTCGCATACAGTCACGTGATATAATAATAAAATCTTTATTGTCAGGCGACTTAGGCCCATACATATATACCTTATAAACTAACATACATATTTTATAAATACATTTTAATAATAAACATAATGTGCAAAATCTTGATGTAATGAGCTTTGTGTCTAAGATATTCATATTTTTTAATTAGTTTCTGTTTGTCCGATGATGACGGACTAAATTGATGTTTGGTTTATCCCATTTTTGAAGTGAATAAGCCACGAAAAACGGCCAATTTCAATAAAGAGTTGGTAGACAGATAGATAGAGTTTTAGGTCACAATCATTCAAATTACGTTACATCCTAAACTCTACTATATGTGATCTGGAAAACGATCTCCGAACATTTTATTGGACTAGTAAATATATAAAAACATGTTGTATGTATACTAACCATCATAGGAAGTGTGTGAGACGATGACGGCCCGGGCGAGCTGCTGCAGCGAGAAGGGCTCGCAGCGCGGCAACGGCGCGGTTAACATCGGCTCGAAGAACATCACGCACGCCGGGTCCTAAAGGAAGGATGCCAAGTTATTTATACATACATACATATAATCACGCCTCTTTCCCTTGTAGGGGTAGGCAGAGACCACTTCTTTCCACTTGCTACGATCCTTACACACTTGTTTCGCTTTGCCCACTTTCATTATTCCCTGCATACATGCTGTTCGGTTTATGGTATGCTCTTGATGTGGCCTTTTCTCATTCACACTCGCCTTATACACTTTTTCGTTAATCGTTCTTTTATTCATTCTGTCGACATAGCCCAACCATCTCAGCATACCATTCTTTATTTTCGTCTCGACATCCATCATCTGACACACTTCATCCACCTTACCATCCATTTCTCCTCTTACATTCAACGCAGCGAGGCGGCTCTCCGTGGCCCACTTTTCGCCCCCGCGAGGAACGAGACGTGATGGGTGGCGAACCACATCGCCGCCATTTTGGATAGTTAAATTATTTTTGTAATAATTATCCGTTGCGTTCCTGCGGGATAAGGATATGTTGGAAAGGATAACAAGGTAGGACGGGTTATAGGATGCTACCATCACGGAGGTACAATGAATGTGACGGCAACAGCTAGGGCAGTCCGGGGTCGCGTACCCGTGGTGGATCTAGCCAACTGTCGGACAGATAACTGGTAGATCCACCCCCTGAACAGTTACTTATAAGGTAAATAAAGACTTCTAGATAAAATGTTTAGAACAATATTTTGCAATTATTGGCAATCGAATTAAGTCACCTATCCATACCTATCAAAAAATATTAATCGTCTAATCGCCCAAATAAGATCTCTGATTTTTAGTAGTCTAGAGAAACAAACCTAAAATAGCAAAACTCCAAAATCTGTGCGGCTTAAAAGAATGTCGAGGTGGAATTCTTCATTAGCTCCCTCCAATGAAAGTATTGCCTGTACTAATGCTTCACTCATAATTTATCTTACAGATAGTAGTAAGCATAGTCACAGCTACATTTAACACTACCATCGACGAAGGCGGAGGCTTTGCTGGCTTACCAGCACCCACAACCTACACTTGCCCAGCCTTCGGCCACCGGTTAGTGACAGTCGAGCAACATTTACCCAGCCCCCTCGCCCAACAGTGGGCTATATATAGTCTGTCAAAACTTGCCCAGCCCCCTCGCCCAACAGTGGGCTATAGACTACCAACATTTGCCCAGCCCCCGCCCACCTGTGTGCTACAGTCGGCCAGCACATGCCCAGCCCTCGGCCACCGGTGTGCTCCATACCTTGTAGTGCTCTATGAGCTTGGTGACGGTGGGCGCGGCGAACACGGCGGGGTCGTGCGAGTCGAAGCTGAAGCGGTGCTGGTAGTGCTCGATGCGCGCGTGCAGAGACCTGCCGTACTTGCGGAACGATACCGAGAATAGGTGCTCTTCCTGGGCTGAATCTCGGAGGAGGAAGGTGCCTGTAACAAAATAATTTATTATTAAATCTGGTACAAGAAGTCTTTAATTCTATGTTAAAGTGCATTTAAACGAGCTAGTAGTAGGATCCATTACTCTAAGTGCTTGTTCACGTTGATTCGCGGGCGCGGTCACGAAATATCAAACATATGGCGTAATGTCAAAGTGTTCACGTACGAAACGCACTAGCGGGCGAAGTAGCGGGCAAGCTAGCGACTGGCGCGCGCGCCGCTCGCGGCAATATCAAACGCGAGGGATGTTTGAGTGTGTTCACGTCGAACTAGCGGCGGAGCGCGCGAATCACTCGCGACGTCAGGTAAGTTCAACCAGTATGAACTTGTCACTAAAAATTTGCGCTTCTTCCTCATGTATTTTAATACAGAAGAGTTTATTAGTGCTGTTCAGGCTAGAACTCCGATTTGGCAAAGCAAACACAGTCATCATATGAACAGATATATTCTCAATAAGTTATGGAAAGAAATTGGGGAATTATTTCCTGATATGGAGGGTGAGTAAATGAAATATTGTGGGTATTTTTTTTGTTATGAATTTTCGGTTAAAAATAAAAGATCGTCGTCCATGTTTACAATCTCTAACAACACGTCACACCCGCCTAACAGCTGGCGGCCAATGTGAACACGAATCCGCCACGTCTTCGCGACCGCACCCGCCACCGCGCCCGCGCGTTGCAACGTGAACACTACGTGAAAATCTTGCCAAGTTATTTGCCGGGTATAATACCTTCAGGCTTGTTGTCGAGCAGCCTCTCTGCCTCGTAGCGGTCCATCTTGCCCCAGTAGAAGGAGCAGGCCGTGATCTCCTTCAGGTCCGGCACCAGGCAGTGGATGTAGTCCACCTGGAAACAACAATCAAGGTATCAATCAATCTATCAGCCAATCATAGTCCACTGCTGGACATAGGCAACACCCGGTCCTCCGCCTTCCGCATCCAGACCCCTCCAGCGACCTTTCAAAATCAAAATATTTTTATTTCAAGTAGGCCTTGTTAAGCTCTTTTAAAACGTTAAATTTACTGACTACTGCAGGTTCCAAAATGTCATTCCAATGGAGAAGAGTCGGCAAGAAACTTCAGAGGTTACTCTTTAAAAAAAAGGTTAACATCAATGATACTCATACAATTAATTTAACAAATATATATCTACTAATATGCGACAACAGCGTAAATAGCAATGTAAATGATAACATCCAAAATGGAAGAAAAATTTAATAGGACACGCAACAAAATTTACATTGTTGTCACATTTACAAAGGTCGCGTGTGCGAAAGAGAGAGAATAATAAAAAGAGACTCAACTGCCTCGTTGGCCTAGTGGTGGTAAGCGCGACTGCTACGTTAGAGGTCTTGGGTTCGATTCCCGAGGCGACCAAGGTGTTATTGGGTTTTTCTATGAAATTCTCAGTAGCAGGTCGGAGTTTGGATGTGTGCCCGGTTAGTGGCAATAGGCTCGCCCCCTATTACATGGGAACTAAACATATCGGCTCGCTGTGGGTGTACTTTGGTACACCTCTGGCTACCTGTTGGGGCATACAGGCGTGATGGTGATATAGTAAAAGAAGAGCGTGCTCCCTACCTGTGTGTGCACCTTGGCGCCGGGCGCGTGCGCGGGGGGCGCGGCGGGCGCGGGCCGCAGCAGTAATGCTCGGAGTTCACCGCCACACACCACCTGCGGGGACAATACATAGCATTACATTATGAATGTCGCTTCTTCCTAGTTGTGGTCATCACTTCAGGTGTTGGTGGCAAGCTTCACAACACACCACTCTTCTTTGATGGCTGAATGTCTAGGTAATGCTTAATCAGTGTTAGAAAGAAAGAAAGAAAGAAAAAAAAAAGTGTTGAAGGAGAAGTGCTGGCCTATTGGTCTAGGCAGTACCTCATTTGAAATCAAAGGCCATTGAAGCAGAAGCCTCCTATTCTAAACTATCTAATCTGGGATGAAATAGGCGTGAGTACAGCAATAGTGTATCACAAACTTTCATAATGGGTTACAATGGTTTTGGATTCATAATGGGTTTCTTTTTATGTAAATGTATGCCAATATAAAAATTTATATAAAAATATTATTTCTTATTTTTACCAACCAAAACCTTATGATACACAACAACACAATTTCGTGTATTCTATTAAGAAGCATGACATCATTATCTAAATAAAATTAATTGAATATACTCATTTTTTTTTTCATTCTATGCCTATTATTTTTGTCTAACAAACGGTAATAATCGATAATAATTAGACTTTAGCTTTAAACCTTCATAGAACTGAAAAATAAAAGCTTAATTATTATTTAATAGTATTATATCAAATCATACCTGGAAGTGTGGATGGAGTCTGATGGCATCATTGGTCTGTGTGAGTTCTGTCCGTCTGTCCTGGGGACTCTCGCCTTCCGCTCTGGAAACAAACAATATAATTAAAATACAACATACAAACACAACAAAAAAATAACCATTCATCTTTTTAAAACTTTAAAAAGAACTCCATAACTATTTTTAACCAACTTCAAAAGGATGTTGTCAATTCTCAAATCTGTATGTTTTTACTCTACTTTTAGAGAATTGTTTTCAAAAAATATTATTGTCATCAATATACCTCAAATGTTGAAGTCAGTTCTTCTTAACATTTACTTGTATGTAATGATAATTATATTAGATCATGCATATATGTAATACTCACGCTCTGGGAGCCACGGACAGCACATACACCTCGGCAGTGGGCTCTCCACTGTCCCTACTGTTGTCACCCTCTGAAACAATGCCATACAACATACATAACAATATAATTATTACAACCTCTTCATTCCAGGTAGGTACAGAGTTAGTATTCTATTCTATTAGTATTATATATTATAAATTTTCATATATAAGCTAACAAAATATCTAAATCATGGGTTTCAAAGTATGCAATTTCCAAGGATGTGTCAATCCTTGCCATATTTTCAAGTATCATTGACAAATTATATTAAAAAAAAAAAAAATTGTTTATTTTGACACATACAAACATATTATTTTTGTTATTAATGAGTTGAATAGTATTGACTATGTACCTGTGTTTATGACAATAGCATCCAGCTCCCTCCGCAAATCTCTAGCACCGAGCGTCAGTACGGCTGCAAGGCTGTAATCAAAATAACAATTATTATTGCAATGTCATTCATCTAATTTATAAAGAAAGAGAAAACAATTAGGTATACATAATCCTCAAATAAAAAAAAAAATTAGCCTATTGTAGGTCCCTCTGGGCAAAGGCTACCCCTTTCTTCTTCCAATTCTTTAGTTTTTTTCCAAATTATGAATTTATATGGATCAAAAATGGCTTTAAAACTCATCAACTTCTGCTGCTAAATAGCAATAGTGGTGGTTCTCAGTTGAAGCCCGAACTAATACTAAATACAACCTATTATTCAATTCAATTATTATCAAATACTAGCGACCCGTCCCGGCTTCGCACGGGTGCAGTGCAGATCACGTTCGTAGATTTACCATAGCAGCGCCATCTATTGATTACTTACTCAACCCAGTCGAAAGGTATCGACATCTGTTAGAACCATTTGGAGTTGACAGATAATTGTGACTGTCAAATAATAACAGACAAATAATTAGCAATAAATTAAAATTGCGACTATAATTTGAGATTTAAACTATCCTATCTCTCAAGTTGGATCGACCTGCACATGGTGTGCGAATTTTATTTTAATCGGTTAAGTGCTTTAGGAGTCCATTGAGGACAAACATTGTGACACGAGATTTATATATATTAAGATTTGCAAGCATTTCACTGCAATTTAAAGGACATGTCTCTTTACTAACTACAGAACATAACACTAAGGTAGAGTGTATACGCACCGGTCATCGCTAACGCGGCGGTACGCGGTGCAGACGCAGGCCGGCCGCCGCCAGCGACGACGCCGGCACGCGCACTCGCGCCCGCTCCATCTGTACACAATGCCATGATATACTAAACTATGTAGTGTTGTGCTCCCAGTGTGACCGCCAGCTGAGCGCCAGTATTACAGAGCGACTGTCTATCTGACCTCCACAGTTACAAGGGATACAGTGTCACATAGTAACACTGCTTGGCAGAATTGTAGGCTCAAACTGGTATGGAAGATTTATTTAACAAATAATAGTTGATTCTAATTTTTTGGTACAGAATATACGAAATCGTGACGTCATAAGACAAATGGACCTACTAACGGCACCCACTCAGACGATTGAAGCAATTGTCAATAGCAGACTCGGGCCCCTGTTGTCAACCTATTTAATTGTTTAACACATTAATTTCAATTCAATTAATCAAGTTTTCAGTAACATAAATAAAATACATGTCTAATATTTTTTGTTTATCCACATAACGGGTGCAGAAAACATTGTCATGATTTTCATCTCAAACTCAATCAACTCAAACCATTGCCGGATCAATTGTTCCTTGGTTAGCCTTTTGTTAGTCTTCTGCTGTGGCACTAACTGGGCATTTAGAGCAACACAGAAGGTGCATCAGACCTCACAATGATGCTAGATTGCTCTTTGGTTACTCTCTATCAAGTATGCTGTAACTGCGTATATAGAGACACAGCAATTACATAAGACCTCACGACAAGTAATCGATTGCTCTTTAGTAACTTCTTGTTAGTCTTCTGCTATAACACTGGTCATACGAGCAATACAGCAGGTATATAACACCTCCCAATGTACATTAAAGACTATTTATTTATTTATATAATAATTTATGTACACTCAAACATTTGTTAAAGATGAACATATTGATAAATTATGTACAAAGGTGCCGCTTATTTCTTAAGAAATTTCTGGCAGCGGACCCGCGAAAGGCGAAGTCGTCAATATAGGCAGTCATTGTGCGCGACTTAATTTACGAGAATTACAAATGTATGTGTAAGTATGTATTAAGTGTGTGTGTACCTGTCGGTGACGGCGCTGACGTAGCGATGCACGCTGCTCGGCGACTCCGCGTAGCGCCGCCGCTCCCACGCGCCGCAGCCGCACGTGCACTCACCACCTGCAAGGAGACGATGCATTAGTATATGCTACAGTTGCAATTGAGGATGCAATTGGTGGATGCAATTGGCGAATTGTCGTTCATGGTGAAGTTCTAGGGAGGGCCTTTGTTCAGCAGTGGACGTCTTCCGGCTGATGATGATGATGACAGTATAATTATACGTAGGAAACTACAATCAATTATTATTTGTAGCCAAAAATGTTCCACTGCTGGACAAAGGCCCTTCTCACTCTTCTTACATTCCATAATACATAAATACATACATATAATCTCGTCTGTTTCTCGTAGGGGTAGGCAGAGACCACTTCTTTCCACTTGCTACGATCCTTACATACTTATTTCGCTTCATCCACTGTCATTATTCCCTTCATACATGCTCTTCGGTTTAGGGTACTCTTGACCTGGCCTTTTTTCAAGACGTGCCGATTCCATTATACAATATTTAAAATATATATAAAACCTCTAAATGTTAAACTTATATAGATATAATCCTTTATATCTATATAAGTTATTTTGGCAGTCTATCTTCAAAGCATTGAACTTCCAGCTATTTTACTACTAACACTGCAGACTGTGTGATTCAATACCACAAGATTCAATCACCATACAATTTAAATTAGATCAGGGTATGATCATCAATTGAATTCTTTTGAAACCCTGACATACGTTATATCTTTGGTGCCAATTAAAGTCCCGTAATTTCAAATATACGTTTTATTACAATAAAATAATGTTACACGGTCGGTGGTTCAAGGGCAAGTATCTAATGACAGCTCATTTTCTAATGAATGCAGTGTCCGTCTACATAAAATATAATAGTTGCGATAGTGAACGCCTCTAATTTACTGTTGCATTTCTTGAAGGCGTTTACGCCTGAACAAAACTGACTCCATCTATTACAATTTCACTACCAACAGAACATCCACGCAAGCAGAGCCACGTACAAAACCTAGTACATTATTACATACCAAATCTTATACTATTGAATGAACCACAGACACTACAGGACAATCATAACACTACACCATTGTATAGTAATATTGTCAAAACACTTACTACAGATGTCTACAGACTACAGTCTAGGGAATTCCGCTATTTTTAGCCGACTCCAAAAAGGAGGAGGTGTACAATTCAACTGTATTTTTTGTATGTTTGTTTCCTCAGTACTTTCGAGTAGGTCAACTGATTTTAGTGATTCTTTTTTTATTTGAAAGATAGTGCTTCCAGTGTGGCCCCATTCTAATTTAGTTTTTCTGACAATGGAATCCATAAGATTTATTTTGAAGTCGGTTTTTTTTAAGAATTATAAAATCAGTGAAAATTGAAGTTACTTGTTATTGGGCCTAATTTTCGTATTCAGATAGGCTTATCTGAATATGAAAATTAGCCATAATACCTAATGGCATAATACAATGAACAGTCAGTGGCAATCCTACAATGACAACAGTGGCAAGTAGGAGTACATTTGTCATTTAACTAAAATCTGAATACGTAAATTAGGTACAATAACAAGTATACTGGAACGTTCATTAACTTGCCACTCACTGACTTCAAAATAGCTGCATCGGGCTGGACATCATGAAATAACACTACACCATTGTATAGTAATATTGTCAAAACACGATTACTACAGGTGGTTACCGTCTACTGTCTGCCAAATGGATGTGTAAACAATAGTATTCAAAGTATATAACAGTCAAATGTTTTATAATACTTCTAGTGTAGAGAAATTAGTGTTTGTAAGGATCATGTTAAGTATAGCTGATACAAAGGGGAAATTTCTTTATTAAGATTGTTACTAATTGTTAGCAACGCACTAAGTCGAGGTCCGAACCCCGCAGGGGGTGCCCTTATTGGACGTTGCTGACGTAGTTAGTTTTTCCTATTGCTCTGGCTGGAGGCCTTAAGGTCCTCGCCAAAAGTCCGAAAAAAAGGGGAAATGTCTGTTATTGTATACTCGAACGTAACGCTGCCTGTTACGTTTAAAAGGCTAAACTGCTGAACCAATTTAGATGAAACTTGCTATGGGGGTAAATTTGGATCCTAAGATATAGGCGACTATAATCGACAGCCACGCGGGCAAAGTCGCGGCCAGATGCTAGTGAAATAAATCAATGCTAGCAATAAATAACCGACAACTTGGTACATTTCTCAAGAATTATAGACTTCATCAAAGTGCCATTCAGAAGTTATTGCAATAAAGTGTACTAAAAAAAAATGTTTATCATATTTTGATAGAATTTTTTTCTTCCCTGTTTTGGCCAGATATTTAGCCCAGAGATGTATTAAAACATGGGTCATAAGAAAGGACAAAGGCTACTCTTCGGCGCTTTTATCAACAACAAAATTTGGCGACAAGTGCAAAAAAAATATATACATCTCAGTTCCTTTTCCAAGTTTAGTTGTTAAGTCCCTTTAACTACTTCATTTAAATTAAATTATGTATGTTTTTTTTTTTATTTTTATTTAAGAAAAAAAACCGATTTCGTTTATGTAGTCATATGATCATTAACCCATAATAGGCATAAAACCACAGGGCCATAGTTATTGTACAATAAATACTCACTCTTCCTTGATGTCTGCTGACCCATTTCCGATGATCTGTATTCAGCTAGCACATGAGATGTTCCTCCAATGAACTACCATCTGCAATGGAAAACATAACCATATTACAATTGTTGCACAAACCAGAAAGGCATTTATCTTTACTAATATTATAAAGAGGAAAGATTTGAATTGAATAGGCTCCGAAACTACTTGACCAATTTGAAAAATTCTTTCACTGTTGGGAAGCTACACTATCTGCGGTTAACATAGGCTATATAAAATTTTAAAAAAAGTTAGGGATCCATAGGTATTAACGACGTTGAAACCGCGGGGCACAGCTAGTTTTTTATACACTGCAAACAAAAGGTACAAGACACAAAAATAAAATAAACAGAAGTGAATATAAAAACTCCTTTTTGCGAGACTGTTAAAATTAAGTCTTTGCAATAAATAACTGTACATATAAAATCAATGATATCTAAACAAGAAATTAATCACATTTATTTAAGTAACTATTTCACCATAATGCAACTATAACATTTTAGTTGTGCAACTATTGCAACATATTTAATCAGAGGGTAGATTCAAGTCAGGCCGATTGAGATTATTGTCAGACCTGCAGTATGAGAATACTTTATATGTATAGGTTCTCTTCATAAACCAGTCCCAAAAATCCCAGGAGAAAATTACATTTCTTTTTAATTTCAGTCCCATTACTAAACAAAGATCTATTTCTGTCCTTATTGACTAGGTACTTAATAAAGCTAACACTAGTTGTATCCGTAACTTTAAGAGAGTTTAACATTAAAAAAATGGTTTGAATCTTGGAAAATAATATAGAGTGTAATTTATTTATAATGTGTATGTATTTAGAAACATATAAATATGTTTATCAGTTGTCTGGTTACCATAGTACAAGCTCTGCTTAGTTTGGGATCAGATGACTGTGTGTGAAGTCCCAGGATATTATTATTATATCTACAGTTCTGTGAGCTACAGCTAGTACACTTGTATAGCACATAATAATTAAAGCGATTCACACATAAAGCTAAATATACATCTGAAGCTTAGTCATCGGCCTACAGAATTAGTGTGGGACACTGTAATTGATTCTAATTGTTACAATTTGTTGGGCACTCATCTGAATTGATGGGAATATGTGTTGTGCACATGCTCTGTGCTCATATAGTCTACTTATCTCAGGATAAAGATATATGGAAGGGATTTGATCAGTCACAATATCACCTAGGACAATGCATACATCGTCATCTGATCCTGTACTATGGTAACCAGACAATTGATAAAATTCTAAATTACACTCAGTCAGAAAACAAATGAAAAACCTTCTCTAAAGTTTTGTCCTGGGTGGGAAAAAAACATATACAGTCAGTCAGGGTCACTGACCACTAGTCTCAACCAACAAAACTGTCAATGAACAGAAAAAAGAAATACAATATTCTTGTGTAACCTGTAAGGCACACAGACTGCTTGAAGCAATTGGTATTAGCTTTCAAATGCAAAGGCATGGTAAACTATAGACATCTATTATATATCCATAAATAATATCACTGAAGATAACTTGCATGTGAAAATTAAACACCATTATCCACAGCATATAGGTTTTAAACCCTACGATAATCCTACATACATACATATTATATACTATTACCTACCCTGAGATTAATTAATGTCATAATCATAATCATTTATTTACTAGAAATATGGTTACATAGTGGTGGTATGTTAATATTGTTGTACAAGCACATTCTACCATGACAATGGTGCGTGAAATATGTGTCATATCAGCTTACGCAAACCAGATTAAAAACAATATATAGTTATATATTTAGAATCCATATTAAGAGGGTAGATTATATGCTAGATATTAGGTTATTGGTATAGGTCATGGTGATTTTAAACCTAAGAAAGTTCTTACCTGATTTTCCAAAGATAAACTAACTTATTTTAATATTGATATAATTATGTATTCACAATAAGTTAGTTAGATATTCACAATATCTAACTAACTTATTTCAGTATCCTTCTATGTATATTTGTAGAAATTAAACACTACACAAGACTTATTCAGTTTCCAGCAATGATATTTTAATAAACAGATATGTTATACACATACAAAACAATCGAAAAAAGTGTTCCGCGCAGCGCGGCAGCTAGTGAAAGAGATAGCGCGATAAAACCCAAAGAAAAAAAGAGACAAATAGTGTTGTTGTTAATGGAAAACGTCCCAATTAGGATGTTTTCAAGTCTTCACGATTGCACGCTTATAACATATCTGTTTATTAGAATATCATTGGTTTCCAGTAAATAATTTAGAAAATATATGAAATAACAAAACTAGGTTTTGTTTCTTAGAAAAATGCCATTATTGATATTTATATTAAACATATCACAATACAATTATTATGGCAACACCTGTGATTGAATAATGCATTTATAAATGGTTTCTGTAAATAATGATATGAGTAAGGGAAAGAATACTAATATAAAATTAAATAACCATATAACTATAATAATATACTGATAAGCAGTTGATTTGAAATTGCTCTAAAAATACAGTGTCCAGCCAAATCTGGTGTGACTGGAAACCAACCCCAACATAGTGTGGGAAAAGGCTTTGCAGACAACTGACAAATTGCAGTTCAATTATTTCGCTACCTCTTCGTAAATTTTCTTTATTATTGGTTAATTTACACTCATTGGAGAGTCTAAAATTATTAAAGATTGAGGGTATTACTGCTGTTTTCATTTATCACATGTTATATGAAATTATTGAGAGCCTGACTAAGAAAGAGGGTAACAAATAGTGTTAGACCTATAAATAAAATAGTGTAAACTACTCTATACACTGTAATGTGATTTTGCAAGACTCTATATAGGCCGTAAGAGTAAATTGTGACCTAGATAAACTTAGACGTGCGTCAATAGATATTATTAAAATCATTTCAAACCTTATTAGTCATTATTTACTCATTAGATTATTGTTTATAAACTACTGAGCGCCTGATATAAAAGAAACTAAAGTCAATCGATGTTTAATGAAATTTTATGGCGAACACTCGATGTTCTTTTTAGAAATAAGGTTTAAAGACGGGATTTTTTTTACTTTGTATACTGTTGGACAGGTTTCAACAAGTTCATTAACCCTTGACTTTACAAAACTACCTCTGTATAAAGTCGGTTAAAAGCAACGTCAAGGACCTACAGTAACTATATAAAGCAACAACAAAAGGAATACACCGAGTTCCAGACGGTATATCTACAGAAATAAACAAAATGATCAAAATAAAAGTTTAAGTAGTCCGCCATCTTGAAATTCTACATCGAGAGAAGAACGTGTGATGATCCACAATAAAACATGAATACTCACGTCTAGGTTTATGTGGTGGTACTCCTTCGTTATTTGCAATCGTTTGTGAAATATTTTTATAACAATTCACAAAGACTGAAAGCTCGTTCGTCCATAATCATATCACTTAATATTCACCCGAACCCAAGACCGAATTTTATCACTTTAACACTCGAATATATAAACAATTTAAAGAAGTGCAAGTTATTGACACAATAAATTATTAATTTACAATTATTCAATTAAACTAGCACACACAAAATACGCAGTTCTTGGTTGGTGTGACATTTTTGTTTGACTTCATTCATTTACGTTACGTTTTACTCGACATTCACAATAAACTACACATTTGACTGGAAAAAATATTGTCATCTTAGTAACTTCAACTAACCTTTCAACAACTGAGAAAAGTACAAATAATAACATAGCATGATGTTGGAGATTGAATGGTTTTATTTTGTTTTCTGTATATTGCTACTTCTTTAGAGTAACAAGCGATTTAACTCAAGTGCAGATATGACGAATCTGCATGAACTGGACCGTCACTTTGCAATTTTTGTTTTTAATAACAAATTAAGCCGAGGCAATAAACTATTCTTCCCAAACAGTCTAACCATAGAGTCAAAAGAGTAGAAGAGAAGACAAGAGTTCTCTGTCCTCGAATCTCACACTTGACTAATGTTCATAATTTTGCGGTGATAAGAACCCTCAAAAAAGCGAGGTTGCATAAAGCTTGAAATATTTTTCAATCCTTAAAAAGACAAAGCGCCATCACCAAATTCGTCACCGAAATGTGAGCAGCATGTGCTGATGAATTAATTTTATCTTACGAACAACGTACCTACCTAATTATTTAACAAAATATCTAAAATTTTAAAATTGTTCAAACAAATTATTTACGTAATGCAACACCGGAGAAACAACCATAAACAGTAAACTCAACTTTTTTTGTTTCAATGCAGCGAAGTCGCCATCTTGTTGGATGTTGAATTTTATAGGGAAATTCAAAGAATTTTCTCGTATTTTAATTTGTTTTAGTGTTATATGTGTTTTGTTCCGTAATGTCTAAGCGCCGAATTGAAGTTATGGATCCATTTATTAAAAAGAAAAGGTTAGTAGCACGTTTGCAAATGTTTGTTGTGCCATGCTTTAATTCTACGTTTACATGCCTTTGTTAGCAGTGTTTAATCAAATTATCGATAATACAGTCGCTAGTCGTTAGTCTGCGGTGTGTATCTAATGATTTCTGTGTTGAAGAAATTAAATAACAATCGAGAAATCTTTGTAAAGGTGTCCATGATTTTATTTTGGTAACGCGAGTTTTCATTGCACGCACCGGTTTTTACGCATATTATACATTTGATTCTCAGCTTAAATCAAAGAAAGATTCTCAGTTCTGAAGTTCCGCATTAACATTACGTTAGCAAGACCTCGCAAACGCTTTAAAAATACGAAAACATCTAACCACCTCGTAAATAAAATTGTTCTCCAACACGCAACTGCATATCACTTAATTTGTTGGTTAAATTTTTCGTGTCTTATATTCTGTACACAGTTTGTTAAACGAAGCACTGGGATGCCCTTAGCTCTCTCGTATTTATGACTTAGCCTATGATACGTAAATAAACAACTGTAAACGCAGAGACATGGAAATTATTTATTTTCCTGGGTTTTCTGACAGAATTGTTCTATGACTGGTATATTAATGAATAGTAAATTCTTTATTGATAACTAAAAGTTATATTATTATAGTAATATTTTTATATTAGAACCTGTTCAAACATATTCTGTGTAGTTCAATAATTATTTTGAATATCAAGGCTATAGGCATGTATGTCTTAAGTTACTCAATAAAATGCAATAGAATATGACCAAGTTATGGGTAGATTTAAGATAATAGCAGGGTGGTTGGTTATTTAGGCTAAAAGTAGCTAAGATCCTACTTTGGCATTTTACCTTACCCCATACTCTTAATAATTGACACAGGAGTATGGCCATGAGAGTACCATTTGTTAAAATGAAGAATAACTATTTAAACTTTTCATTCAAGTAATTTTGTTATTGAATTTCAAACAGTGTAATAAATATTGCATCTATGTGCTATACTTGTTAAATATATTTTTGAATCTAATAAGGATAAAAAGACAAGTTAAACATCCACTGTTTACCATCATACAGTTCAATATACAAAAACCTTTTCTAGTAAATAAAAGTAAAATTTTGTGTAACAATTAAAATGAACCAACTTTACCACAAATAAGTTTTTAATAACTTAGTCAAATACTCTTTATTTCCAGGGAAGAGAAAGCAGCAGCCGCCGCCAAGTCGGGTGGCAGCGGAGAGACCTCAGAATCAGCAATCGCTACCCTCGGTATCACCATGCCGCCCACAGCCACCAGTACTCCTGGTGTCAATCCATTCACTGGTGAGTAATGCATTAAATAGTTATTATAATGTATATTAATGTGAAATACTGGATAAATATATTGTACACAAATGTATGTATAGATTTTTAAAAGAGAAATCTTTGTAGTTTCTATCTGGCTCTTTGCAGGAAAGGCACTTTGGAGCTGAGAACTTAGTAGATTTTTTATGTAACATTTCTTAGCCTTTTGAAGTTTTTAAGACCAATTGGCGTACTAGCTGTATAGTGCTGTGCAGCAGTTATCTGTATTTGCAGTCATATTGTGTCTTGTTGGTAATAATTTTTAACATTTATGCAACTGCCTCGTTGGCCTAGTGGTGCTAAGCGCGACTGCTACGCTTGAGGTCTTGGGTTCGATTCCCAAGTTGTTATTGGGTTTTTCTATGAAATTCCCAGTAGCAGGTCGGAGTTTGGATTTGTGCCCGGTATGTGGCAATAGGCTCGCCTCCCGCTCCCCCTATTACATGGGACCTAAACATATCGGCGAACTGTGGGTGTACATTGGTACACCTCTGCCTAACCCTTCGGGGATACAGGCGTGATGATATGTTTTATGTTATTTATGCAACCCACTGGTAGAGATAAGCTCCCGAAAGTGCTACTCTCATCTGTTTTGGCACTTGCCTTATAATGTGCATTGGTTATAATGTCTGATGTATATATTTGGGAAGGTTTGATGTATGTATATGTAAGGTTCTAATTATAGTCAGCCTTTGCTTGTTACCTTGTGAGAGTATGTCTAAAAGAACTCCAAGAAGTTTAACTATTTAATTACTAATCTTGTTGTTCTGTAATAAAATATTGTTCGAATAATTTCTAACACATTTGTTTAGTTTTAGTTTTAGCTTAGACTTTTTCAATATATATTAATGCAATGTGTACTTTGTATTCCAGGCTTACCACATTCACAACGTTACCACGAGCTCCTCCGCCGTCGTCTGGGCCTCCCAGTATGGGAATACAAAAACGACTTCATGAGACTTCTAAACGCACACCAATGTGTAGTCCTCGTCGGTGAGACGGGCTCCGGTAAGACCACACAGATCCCACAGTGGTCCGTAGAGTTTGCTGCGGTCACCGCTGGCAAGTCCAAAGGAGTGGCCTGCACACAACCGAGAAGAGTAGCCGCTATGTCGGTCGCCCAAAGAGTAGCAGAAGAAATGGATGTAGCGTTAGGACAGCAGGTCGGTTACAGCATCCGTTTCGAAGACTGTTCCGGACCACAAACAATTCTCAAGTACATGACAGACGGTATGTTGCTAAGAGAAGCGATGTCAGACCCAATGCTTGAACAGTACAGAGTGATATTACTTGACGAAGCTCACGAGAGGACGTTAGCCACAGACATACTCATGGGAGTCTTGAAAGAGGTTATTAAACAACGGTCAGACTTAAAACTAGTTATTATGTCCGCTACGCTAGACGCTGGCAAGTTTCAACAGTATTTCGACAACGCACCGCTAATGAACGTCCCCGGTAGAACACATCCTGTGGAAATATTCTACACACCGCAGCCTGAGAGAGATTACTTAGAAGCCGCTATCCGTACAGTCATACAGATACACATTTGTGAGGAAATCACCGGAGATATACTATTGTTTTTAACTGGACAAGAGGAAATAGAAGACGCTTGTAAGAGAATCAAGCGAGAAATTGATAACTTAGGGCCGGACGCTGGTGAATTAAAGTGCATACCGTTATATTCAACATTGCCACCGAACTTACAGCAGAGGATCTTCGAGCCAGCGCCGCCTAACCGTGCAAACGGGGCGATAGGACGTAAAGTGGTAGTCTCAACGAATATAGCGGAGACTTCGCTGACTATAGACGGTGTAGTGTTCGTGATAGACCCGGGCTTCGCCAAGCAGAAGGTGTACAACCCGCGCATCAGAGTGGAGTCTCTGCTGGTGTCGCCCATCAGTAAGGCGTCGGCGCAGCAGCGGGCGGGCCGCGCGGGACGGACTCGGCCTGGCAAGTGCTTCCGGCTCTACACAGAGAAAGCTTATAAGAATGAAATGCAAGATAATACGTATCCAGAAATTTTAAGGTATGTAGTCATATGATTGATTTTGTTAAGTCTATAATATATTATTTTGGTGGATAATAGGACCTTTCTATTCCATACTTAGTTTGAACATAGTCTGCTATTGGTGTCAATAGTGCTTTCTTTACATAAGATTAACTCAACAGTTAGCCACATTTACTGGAATATCGGTACAGTGGTAAGTGACCCTGACAGCTGAACCAGAGGTTGTGGGTTCGATTCCCACCCAGGACGAACCTTTGTGTGATGAACACAGCGTCTGGGTGTTAGTTATCTATAATATGTATGTATTTAGAAATATACAAGTATGTTTCTCAGTTGTCTGGTTACCATAACACAAGCTCTGCTCAGTTTGGGATCAGATGACCGTGTGTGAGTTTTCCCAGGATATGTATGTATCTTAACTGCAGTGTCAGTGCAGAGGTTTAAATCCTCCATCATTTCGTAACTTTGAACATAGTATAAGTTGTGTATACATATAATACTGTAGTTATTACGCATTAGCATGCCACATTAGGTTCAATGCGTAGCGAGTAGGTAGGAATAACAATAGATAATCTATTATTCATTAGTTTCCGCTGACTAATGCGGCAGACAATGATTTAATTATGTTTTGACTACTACTAGTAGTATATAAATGCATCGGTATCTAAAAAGAACATGGTTGAAAGGATTTTTATACCTATTGACTCCCAAAATTGTATAGTAAGACTAATTTCCATTGATCCATAACACACATATTCTTAAAAGTGGAATACCTGATGACTTTCCGGGCTCCCAGCATGCTGTATAACGACCAGCACACTTCTATTATACGTTATTCAGTGTTATACCTATAACAACCCGTGAAAATGAGCAATAATTCTTGTACATTAACCTTGAAAACCTCCATGGTCAAGTGGCGTACACACTGGTTTTAAAGGTTTCGTCAGTTTACATGAGACCTAAACATACCGGCGAACTGGATGTACATTGGTACACCTCTGCCTCACCCTTCCGGGATACAGGCGTGATAGTATGTTATGTTTTATGTCAGCTCTGAGTCCCAGGTTTTAGAGAGTAATGTAGAAGTTACTGTTCAATGTTGCCTCGAGGCTAGGTGATTCTGTTACCATTAAAAAAAAGGGACATTTATTGCTACTAAACAAACAAAGAAGAAATGTTTTACATGAAATAATGTTAACAATCAGTAGCAAAAGGAAATAGCTCAGATAAAGTTGCTCCGACAACGTCGCAACGCCATTCCTACTCCCTAAGCTATTGTGCGGGAGTTAGCGTGCTTATGGGGTAGCAGCCACCTATCGCGAGAAAACTAACTAAAAAATATCTTTAAAATAAAATTTAAAATAAACAATAAAAAAACATAAACGCCTGCTAGTTTAGTATGAGCAATGATTAAGTCTTACAATTTTTTGTTAGGGTGTTACCACACCAATCGATCGATAGTCGATCGATGCCATCGACGCGATGGTAGGATGGATTGGTCGACGTCGATCGATAGTTTCTACTAGGCATCCGTCGACCGATGCCGATCGACCGGCAATCGATCGATTGGTTAGTCGACCGGTATCCGTCGATCAATAAAAGCTACCACACTAATCGATCGACGTCGACCGATGTCGATCGATGGCATCGATCGACTATCGATCGATTGGTGTGGTAACACCCTAATTTCTTTGTTTCAGAGCACTTTATGTTCAGAGTAATGTATGTGACGTTATCTCCTTTCAGGTCTAACCTGGGCTCGGTGGTGCTGCAGCTGAAGAAGCTGGGCATCGACGACCTGGTGCACTTCGACTTCATGGACCCGCCCGCGCCCGAGACGCTCATGCGCGCGCTCGAGCTGCTCAACTATCTCGCTGCTTTGGGTGAGCATAGCCTACAGGTCTAACCGACTTCATGGACCCGCCCGCGCCCGAGACGCTCATGCGCGCGCTCGAGCTGCTCAACTATCTCGCTGCTTTGGGTGAGCATAGCCTACAGGTCTAACCGACTTCATGGACCCGCCCGCGCCCGAGACGCTCATGCGCGCGCTCGAGCTGCTCAACTATCTCGCTGCTTTGGGTGAGCATAGCCTACAGGTCTAACCGACTTCATGGACCCGCCCGCGCCCGAGACGCTCATGCGCGCGCTCGAGCTGCTCAACTATCTCGCTGCTTTGGGTGAGCATAGCCTACAGGTCTAACCGACTTCATGGACCCGCCCGCGCCCGAGACGCTCATGCGCGCGCTCGAGCTGCTCAACTATCTCGCTGCTTTGGGTGAGCATAGCCTACAGGTCTAACCGACTTCATGGACCCGCCCGCGCCCGAGACGCTCATGCGCGCGCTCGAGCTGCTCAACTATCTCGCTGCTTTGGGTGAGCATAGCCTACAGGTCTAACCGACTTCATGGACCCGCCCGCGCCCGAGACGCTCATGCGCGCGCTCGAGCTGCTCAACTATCTCGCTGCTTTGGGTGAGCATAGCCTACAGGTCTAACCGACTTCATGGACCCGCCCGCGCCCGAGACGCTCATGCGCGCGCTCGAGCTGCTCAACTATCTCGCTGCTTTGGGTGAGCATAGCCTACAGGTCTAACCGACTTCATGGACCCGCCCGCGCCCGAGACGCTCATGCGCGCGCTCGAGCTGCTCAACTATCTCGCTGCTTTGGGTGAGCATAGCCTACAGGTCTAACCGACTTCATGGACCCGCCCGCGCCCGAGACGCTCATGCGCGCGCTCGAGCTGCTCAACTATCTCGCTGCTTTGGGTGAGCATAGCCTACAGGTCTAACCGACTTCATGGACCCGCCCGCGCCCGAGACGCTCATGCGCGCGCTCGAGCTGCTCAACTATCTCGCTGCTTTGGGTGAGCATAGCCTACAGGTCTAACCGACTTCATGGACCCGCCCGCGCCCGAGACGCTCATGCGCGCGCTCGAGCTGCTCAACTATCTCGCTGCTTTGGGTGAGCATAGCCTACAGGTCTAACCGACTTCATGGACCCGCCCGCGCCCGAGACGCTCATGCGCGCGCTCGAGCTGCTCAACTATCTCGCTGCTTTGGGTGAGCATAGCCTACAGGTGTAACCGACTTCATGGACCCGCCCGCGCCCGAGACGCTCATGCGCGCGCTCGAGCTGCTCAACTATCTCGCTGCTTTGGGTGAGCATAGCCTACAGGTGTAACCGACTTCATGGACCCGCCCGCGCCCGAGACGCTCATGCGCGCGCTCGAGCTGCTCAACTATCTCGCTGCTTTGGGTGAGCATAGCCTACAGGTCTAACCGACTTCATGGACCCGCCCGCGCCCGAGACGCTCATGCGCGCGCTCGAGCTGCTCAACTATCTCGCTGCTTTGGGTGAGCATAGCCTACAGGTCTAACCGACTTCATGGACCCGCCCGCGCCCGAGACGCTCATGCGCGCGCTCGAGCTGCTCAACTATCTCGCTGCTTTGGGTGAGCATAGCCTACAGGTCTAACCGACTTCATGGACCCGCCCGCGCCCGAGACGCTCATGCGCGCGCTCGAGCTGCTCAACTATCTCGCTGCTTTGGGTGAGCATAGCCTACAGGTCTAACCGACTTCATGGACCCGCCCGCGCCCGAGACGCTCATGCGCGCGCTCGAGCTGCTCAACTATCTCGCTGCTTTGGGTGAGCATAGCCTACAGGTCTAACCGACTTCATGGACCCGCCCGCGCCCGAGACGCTCATGCGCGCGCTCGAGCTGCTCAACTATCTCGCTGCTTTGGGTGAGCATAGCCTACAGGTCTAACCGACTTCATGGACCCGCCCGCGCCCGAGACGCTCATGCGCGCGCTCGAGCTGCTCAACTATCTCGCTGCTTTGGGTGAGCATAGCCTACAGGTCTAACCGACTTCATGGACCCGCCCGCGCCCGAGACGCTCATGCGCGCGCTCGAGCTGCTCAACTATCTCGCTGCTTTGGGTGAGCATAGCCTACAGGTCTAACCGACTTCATGGACCCGCCCGCGCCCGAGACGCTCATGCGCGCGCTCGAGCTGCTCAACTATCTCGCTGCTTTGGGTGAGCATAGCCTACAGGTCTAACCGACTTCATGGACCCGCCCGCGCCCGAGACGCTCATGCGCGCGCTCGAGCTGCTCAACTATCTCGCTGCTTTGGGTGAGCATAGCCTACAGGTCTAACCGACTTCATGGACCCGCCCGCGCCCGAGACGCTCATGCGCGCGCTCGAGCTGCTCAACTATCTCGCTGCTTTGGGTGAGCATAGCCTACAGGTGTAACCGACTTCATGGACCCGCCCGCGCCCGAGACGCTCATGCGCGCGCTCGAGCTGCTCAACTATCTCGCTGCTTTGGGTGAGCATAGCCTACAGGTGTAACCGACTTCATGGACCCGCCCGCGCCCGAGACGCTCATGCGCGCGCTCGAGCTGCTCAACTATCTCGCTGCTTTGGGTGAGCATAGCCTACAGGTCTAACCGACTTCATGGACCCGCCCGCGCCCGAGACGCTCATGCGCGCGCTCGAGCTGCTCAACTATCTCGCTGCTTTGGGTGAGCATAGCCTACAGGTCTAACCGACTTCATGGACCCGCCCGCGCCCGAGACGCTCATGCGCGCGCTCGAGCTGCTCAACTATCTCGCTGCTTTGGGTGAGCATAGCCTACAGGTCTAACCGACTTCATGGACCCGCCCGCGCCCGAGACGCTCATGCGCGCGCTCGAGCTGCTCAACTATCTCGCTGCTTTGGGTGAGCATAGCCTACAGGTCTAACCGACTTCATGGACCCGCCCGCGCCCGAGACGCTCATGCGCGCGCTCGAGCTGCTCAACTATCTCGCTGCTTTGGGTGAGCATAGCCTACAGGTGTAACCGACTTCATGGACCCGCCCGCGCCCGAGACGCTCATGCGCGCGCTCGAGCTGCTCAACTATCTCGCTGCTTTGGGTGAGCATAGCCTACAGGTCTAACCGACTTCATGGACCCGCCCGCGCCCGAGACGCTCATGCGCGCGCTCGAGCTGCTCAACTATCTCGCTGCTTTGGGTGAGCATAGCCTACAGGTCTAACCGACTTCATGGACCCGCCCGCGCCCGAGACGCTCATGCGCGCGCTCGAGCTGCTCAACTATCTCGCTGCTTTGGGTGAGCATAGCCTACAGGTCTAACCGACTTCATGGACCCGCCCGCGCCCGAGACGCTCATGCGCGCGCTCGAGCTGCTCAACTATCTCGCTGCTTTGGGTGAGCATAGCCTACAGGTCTAACCGACTTCATGGACCCGCCCGCGCCCGAGACGCTCATGCGCGCGCTCGAGCTGCTCAACTATCTCGCTGCTTTGGGTGAGCATAGCCTACAGGTCTAACCGACTTCATGGACCCGCCCGCGCCCGAGACGCTCATGCGCGCGCTCGAGCTGCTCAACTATCTCGCTGCTTTGGGTGAGCATAGCCTACAGGTCTAACCGACTTCATGGACCCGCCCGCGCCCGAGACGCTCATGCGCGCGCTCGAGCTGCTCAACTATCTCGCTGCTTTGGGTGAGCATAGCCTACAGGTCTAACCGACTTCATGGACCCGCCCGCGCCCGAGACGCTCATGCGCGCGCTCGAGCTGCTCAACTATCTCGCTGCTTTGGGTGAGCATAGCCTACAGGTGTAACCGACTTCATGGACCCGCCCGCGCCCGAGACGCTCATGCGCGCGCTCGAGCTGCTCAACTATCTCGCTGCTTTGGGTGAGCATAGCCTACAGGTCTAACCGACTTCATGGACCCGCCCGCGCCCGAGACGCTCATGCGCGCGCTCGAGCTGCTCAACTATCTCGCTGCTTTGGGTGAGCATAGCCTACAGGTCTAACCGACTTCATGGACCCGCCCGCGCCCGAGACGCTCATGCGCGCGCTCGAGCTGCTCAACTATCTCGCTGCTTTGGGTGAGCATAGCCTACAGGTCTAACCGACTTCATGGACCCGCCCGCGCCCGAGACGCTCATGCGCGCGCTCGAGCTGCTCAACTATCTCGCTGCTTTGGGTGAGCATAGCCTACAGGTCTAACCGACTTCATGGACCCGCCCGCGCCCGAGACGCTCATGCGCGCGCTCGAGCTGCTCAACTATCTCGCTGCTTTGGGTGAGCATAGCCTACAGGTCTAACCGACTTCATGGACCCACCCGCGCCCGAGACGCTCATGCGCGCGCTCGAGCTGCTCAACTATCTCGCTGCTTTGGGTGAGCATAGCCTACAGGTCTAACCGACTTCATGGACCCGCCCGCGCCCGAGACGCTCATGCGCGCGCTCGAGCTGCTCAACTATCTCGCTGCTTTGGGTGAGCATAGCCTACAGGTGTAACCGACTTCATGGACCCGCCCGCGCCCGAGACGCTCATGCGCGCGCTCGAGCTGCTCAACTATCTCGCTGCTTTGGGTGAGCATAGCCTACAGGTCTAACCGACTTCATGGACCCGCCCGCGCCCGAGACGCTCATGCGCGCGCTCGAGCTGCTCAACTATCTCGCTGCTTTGGGTGAGCATAGCCTACAGGTCTAACCGACTTCATGGACCCGCCCGCGCCCGAGACGCTCATGCGCGCGCTCGAGCTGCTCAACTATCTCGCTGCTTTGGGTGAGCATAGCCTACAGGTCTAACCGACTTCATGGACCCGCCCGCGCCCGAGACGCTCATGCGCGCGCTCGAGCTGCTCAACTATCTCGCTGCTTTGGGTGAGCATAGCCTACAGGTCTAACCGACTTCATGGACCCGCCCGCGCCCGAGACGCTCATGCGCGCGCTCGAGCTGCTCAACTATCTCGCTGCTTTGGGTGAGCATAGCCTACAGGTCTAACCGACTTCATGGACCCGCCCGCGCCCGAGACGCTCATGCGCGCGCTCGAGCTGCTCAACTATCTCGCTGCTTTGGGTGAGCATAGCCTACAGGTCTAACCGACTTCATGGACCCGCCCGCGCCCGAGACGCTCATGCGCGCGCTCGAGCTGCTCAACTATCTCGCTGCTTTGGGTGAGCATAGCCTACAGGTCTAACCGACTTCATGGACCCGCCCGCGCCCGAGACGCTCATGCGCGCGCTCGAGCTGCTCAACTATCTCGCTGCTTTGGGTGAGCATAGCCTACAGGTCTAACCGACTTCATGGACCCGCCCGCGCCCGAGACGCTCATGCGCGCGCTCGAGCTGCTCAACTATCTCGCTGCTTTGGTTTGGCGCCTTACTTTACTAATAATAATAATCCAGCCTATAAACGTCCCACTGCTGGGCACAGGCCTCTCCCCATATAGAGAAGGCACGAGCATTGATCACCACGCTTGCTCTCTGCGGATTCTCGATTTCAGATCCCAAATTTTTGGAATCCAGGTTTCCTCACGATGTTTTCCTTCACCGTTTGTCAGAAGTGTCTTAAAATAATTAAGAAAGTACATAACTAATAATTAATTATTGTTCTACTCAATTCAACGGTATGTTTGCGAACCGATTTTAAAAGGAGAAGTTTCTCAATTCAAGTTTAAAAATGGTGTCCACTGTAGTACATGGATCTACTTTTTCAACACATAGTACTTAGGGCCCTAGTAAACATGACGCAAGTCTGCGATACTAATGTCGACAACTCGAGTCAAGTGTAACCTGTATTAGTTAGTAATAGTCGCTTAGAGGCTACAGTCCCAGAGTCCATCAGAGTGCACAAAGATCCTTTTTTATTATGGTAGCTATCCACCGAAAAAAAAGGTGTTTTAAGCTCGTTTTTAGTAGTTGTTAGGCTGCTTACGGTACTTCCCGTTAATCGTGTTATTCGGTAGGTCGGGGACCCCCTGCTTATTAGTACAGTAAGTAATAAAAATGGACCTTCAATATTTCATGTGTAAAAATGTCTAATATAATGTGTTATGTATTTGCAGACGACGACGGCAACCTAACAGACCTGGGCGCGGTGATGGCGGAGTTCCCGCTGGACCCGCAGCTCGCCAAGATGCTGATCGCCAGCTGCAACCACAACTGCTCCAACGAGATCCTCTCCATCACCGCCATGCTCTCAGGTACATACACACCACGATAAATAAACCATCCTTCGTTATGCTGGTCACAAACAGCAGGAATTGGCAGCAATTAAGAGCTGGTTAACCAAATGTAGTGTAGGACTCCCCCGGCCAGATGGACCGATGACCTGAAGGCAGCCGGCAGTGACTGGATGCAAAGGGCGGGAGATCGTGAGCTGTGTCGCTCTTTGGGGGAGGCCTATGTCCAGCAGTGGACTGCAACAGGCTGATATGATGAAGAACTGGCAATATGATAATTTTGGACTTACTATCACAAAAAAAAAAATCTTTAAAATTTACGCTATCAACAAGCTGGGCCGAGAGATTATCCTTATCAGCAATTCAAATGCTAAGAGACTGCTGTAGACGGCATTAAAGGGATGGGCTTCGCCATAAAAGACTCATGTGGAAAAAGGATTAGTAGCGATAAAACTTTAAAATTAAACATAATATACAAGACAAAGCCGTTTTTGTCTCACTGCAGGGCAAAGGCCTCCAGTTCGTCCCGCCATCTTCGTCGGAGCCCACCGCGATGTCTCTTGCCATTTAGAGGGGTAACCCATTGGGTTTACCTTATATTATTGATAATTGAATATATTATAATAAGTCCTGTATTGTTTGGTTGCAGTCCCGCAATGCTTCGTGCGGCCGAACGAGGCGCGCAAGGCGGCGGACGAGGCCAAGATGCGGTTCGCGCACATCGACGGCGACCATCTCACGCTGCTCAACGTCTATCATGCCTTCAAACAGAGTGAGTAACACACAAACACCTGCATAATGATCACATGCAGTACAAGCTTTGATAATATAAACTGCGCCAGATAGATAATTATAAATATTCTCCTTATGATACCCAATGCAAAAGTTTTATAAAATGAGTATATCCCAAATGTATGCTTTTTTTTAAAGCTGATTTGATGGAGATGGTTCTTAGCTACATAAATTATGAAAATTAGTTTAATTGATATAACATTCAATTTTCATTGAGTATTATTGCATCAACAGACTAATATTTTCTTATTTAAAAAAACTGCAAACTCATGTTTTTCCACTTCTAGGCAAAGGGTATTCTCAAGTCCTTCCGTAATTAACTATCCTTTACCACATTATTATCAACACGTCTTGGGAACATACTGAAGAGCTGATTATTTTCCCTTATTTAACAATGTTAATATTGTGTTGTGTAATGTTTCAGACATGGAGGACCCGCACTGGTGCTACGACAACTTCATCAACTACCGATCTCTCAAGTCCGGCGACAACGTGCGCCAGCAGCTCAGTAGGATAATGGATAGGTGAGACACACACACTTCTTCCTGCCCCTTTTCCCAAGCTATTTAAGTATATTACTTATATATCGCATCCAACGGTATTATTCCGTCAGATTCAGACAGTGGGCAGAGTTTGGGTCTCGTGCAATGAAAATACACTGGGTGTGGTTCACTGGTTATTTTAATTTTAAATCACAAAATATAATTCGTTCCAACACAATGTTGACTTGACGGGCCTGTTGGTCTAGTGGTTAGAGACCCTGACTGCTAAATCGGTCGTGGGTTGGATTTCCACCCGGGACAAATGTTTGTGTGAGGAGCACGATCGTTCTGTGTCTGGGTGTAATTTATCTATAATATGTGTATTTAGTAATATATAAGTATGTTTATCAGTTGTCTGGTTACCATAACACAAGCTCTGCTTAGCTTGGGATCAGATAACCGTGTGTGAGTTGTCCCGGAATTATTATTATTATTATAATTGTAGAGAATAATGATAACTAAAATACCATAATTTGTGTTTCAGGTTTAATTTAAAGCGAACAAGTACAGAGTTCACAAGCAAGGACTATTACATTAATATAAGGAAAGCATTAGTTAATGGATTCTTCATGCAGGTATGTACTACATTACTATTGTTTCCATTGTCCATTGTTTTAAATTAGGACTGTGACATAGGCTGTGTCGCGCGGATTAACCTGCGTTAGTTGCCAAGACCCCGTTTAAAAATTAAGTTTAATTACGAATCTTTTTTGAGTTATTAGTTGGTGTAACTAGTTTGATTTGGTCTTATATACAGTGTCGCCTAGTTTTGCTGCGCTGTAATACTGTTTAGTGTAGACTTACCTTAATGGCCTGGACCAACTAGTGTCCGATCGAAGATGCGGTTACCGCCTACAAATCACTCGCCGAAAAGTTAATGGTAAAAAACACAGTCTTATCTTTCGGTCGAGCTGAAACTTCTGAGTCGCATGCCTGAATAAATGTGTTTAACTATATTAGTGATCGTGTAATCCAGGTGGCATCTTTATGGTCAGGTGGAATGTGAAAGTTGGATCTTTGACTCGTGAAGAAGATTAAATACCATTTTTTTTAATTAATCTTTGTTTTTACGCCTTGCAGGTAGCGCACCTGGAGCGCACGGGGCACTACCTCACGGTGAAGGACAACCAGGTGGTGCAGCTGCACCCCTCCACGTGCCTGGACCACAAGCCCGACTGGGTCATCTACAACGAGTTCGTGCTCACCACCAAGAACTACATCCGCACCGTCACTGATATCAAACGTGAGTAACACTCTTACTGTACCACGGTGGGCGCCAACCACGCTTTTGTGTCCCGCGGTGGGTGCCAATAGCACTTACATGTCCCACTGCAGGCCTCTCATACAGAGAACAAGCATTGAACACTAAGCTGGTAGGTCCCATGGTGGGTGCCAATACCGAAACTCATAACTGTGTCACTGAAGGACCCCTATAGAAATGGTCAAGCATTAAGCATTGAGAAAATACTTGCAAGCTCCATTAAATTTAATAAAGTAAAGCATGATAATTTGTCACAATTTGCAACATACTACACATACTTCAATAATTTAAATGTACAAGTAACAAAGACACCAGCTTATACAGTTTACAATTCTTTTCGGATTTGTAGTATTAGTGATGTTAGTGTATTATCAATATTTCTATTTCTGGAAGGTAAGCTGTTAGGAAACAAAAAGCATGTTTAAAAAGCAGGAAAAAGTTTTAGTTTTTTGAAAATATTGGTGTAGCTTGCTTGCTTGAAAATGTAATATGTAGTATGAGTCTGGGAATTAAAGAATAACAGTAAGCAATATTTGACACTTTGAAGGAATTTACTAACAAATATTTTTTTCTATTTCCAGCGGAATGGCTACTAAAAATAGCGCCACAATACTACGAGCTAAACAACTTCCCACAATGCGAGGCGCGGCGACAGCTGGAGCTGCTGCAGGCCAGGCTCGACTCCAAGGCTTACCAGGAGGGCTTCTAGGCCAGCCCGGCCTGGCCTCACCGCACCCTGGCCTCCGCTTGGCCATAGCAGTTTATCGACAGTTATGATAGTGACAGTGCAGTGTTATAGTGACTTGTGTTATGTGCCCTTGTTTGGTGGTTTATTGTTTTAATGAGGGCTACCGTCAGTAAGCTGACCATCGACGTATGATATGCATAGACTGCTACTATCGCTAGGTTCCCCTTGTGCCAAGCGAGAGCAGTTTTTAGTCTGATCCTAGTACATTTCGTTATTCATTAAAGTTAATTTTCGCGCAACGAGAAACTTATATAAGAAAATATCGATGGTTTTGACATTGTTAGGATAATATTAGTGTTTTAAATAGATTTTTTAAAACGGCAAGCTCCATCTTCATACATAATTGACGACAACACTTGTTCACACTAGTGCTTACGGTTTAAACTTTGATAGGCTCACTCTATAGTTTCAAATGCAACCTCGTTGAAGCTGACCGATCGAAGAGGAAGACGCGTCTGGTATCTGAAATGTCCTGTTCAATTGTTTGTTGATATATAAGTTAAGAATCAAGTGCTAAGCGCGACTGCAATGCTAGAGGTCTTGGATTCGATTCCCAAGTCGACCAAGGTGTTATTGGGTTTTTGACTACTGTAAAAGGAGAGTTACGAAAATAAAGGTAAAAATAAGGTTCAGAAGCCGGATATCGCAGCAAACATAATGTAATGTAGAAATTATGCTTATTTACCGAGTTTACTGTGCAATAATGTGACAGATTTGATATTTTAATGGTAGATCTGGTTTTTTGACAAAAATAATAACATTACATATCATCACGCCTGTATCCCCGAAGGGGTAGGCAGAGGTGTACCAAATTACACCCACAGTTCGCCGGTATGTTTAGGTCCCATGTAATAGAAGGCGAGCCTATTGCCAGTAACCGGGCACAAATCCAAACTCCAACCTGCTACTGGGAATTTCATAGAAAAACCCAATAACACCTTGGTCGACTCGGGAATCAAACCCAAGACCTCTAGCGTAGCAGTCGCGCTTAGCACCACTAGGCCAACGAGGCAGTCCTAAAATAATGTGATTTAAAATTTGATTTCGCGATTCTACGTGAACTATGATTGCCAACGCTCTAGTGGTGCCCATTGGTTAGCGCAATAATGGTAGCCCTCATTTAAAGTTCTGTTCTGATATCTTGACTAGAAAATAATGAAAAAGCTGATTTATTTGATATTGTATTAAAATTATCAAATAATGGTAGGGCTGAAGGAATGTCTAACAAAATGTCGGCATGTATAGTTGGATTCAAAGTTAATGGCGGCTGTGTAGTTAGCCACACTTAGCGCACTACCTCGCCCACCACCCCCACTGGCGCATCAGTTTGTTACACAGCAGCGAGGAGCCTCGTGTTCACAGCCGCCATTAAGTTTGCATCGTACTCTAATATGCTTATTGTACAAATTATAGGATTGGTACATTACATTGTAATGTGTACTTAGTATAATATGCATGCTTTGGCTCATCTCTGAAACGGCTTGACCCATATTGATGTGGTCGCTTTTTTATTATTGAAGTTAATGGAAGAAATCATGGGGTAACAGCTAGTTAGTATATTGGAAAGATGATTTAAATGACACATAGTGATTGAATTTTGTGTGATGATGAGAGTAAAAAATATTTCATATTAGTATAATATTCCCGGACATCTTCACACACGGTTGTCAGATCCCAAGCTAAGCAGAGCTTGTGTTATGGTAACCAGACAACTGATAAACATACTTATATATTTCTAAATAAATACATATTATAGATAAATTACACCCAGACACCAAACAAATGATCATGCTCATCGCACAAACATTTGTCCCGGGTGGGAATCGAACCCACGAGCTCCGGTATAGCAGTCAGGGTCTCTAACCACTAGACCAACAGGCCCGTCATGATAAGCATGATTATATTGCATGCAAACAAAGTAGGCAGTAGTTTTAACCAACATTTTGTTAGATATTACATTCAGCAACAAATAATACTTGCACGTATTGGTCCCACTGCAGACAAGGAAAAGAATCACTCCATACTTCCCCTACCTATGTATAATGCATGTATGGGTCCCACTGCAGGCAAGGAAAAGAATCACTCCATACTTCCCCTACCTATGTATAATGCTTGTATGGGTCCCACTGCAGGCAAGGAAAAGAATCACTCCATACTTCCCCTACCTATGTATAATGCATGTATGGGTCCCACTGCAGACAAGGAAAAGAATCACTCCATACTTCCCCTACCTATGTATAATGCATGTATGGGTCCCACTGCAGGCAAGGAAAAGAATCACTCCATACTTCCCCTACCTATGTATAATGCATGTATGGGTCCCACTGCAGGCAAGGAAAAGAATCACTCCATACTTCCCCTACCTATGTATAATGCATGTATGGGTCCCACTGCAGACAAGGAAAAGAATCACTCCATACTTCCCCTACCTATGTATAATGCATGTATGGGTCCCACTGCAGGCAAGGAAAAGAATCACTCCATACTTCCCCTACCTATGTATAATGCTTGTATGGGTCCCACTGCAGGCAAGGAAAAGAATCACTCCATACTTCCCCTACCTATGTATAATGCATGTATGGGTCCCACTGCAGGCAAGGAAAAGAATCACTCCATACTTCCCCTACCTATGTATAATGCATGTATGGGTCCCACTGCAGGCAAGGAAAAGAATCACTCCATACTTCCCCTACCTATGTATAATGCATGTATGGGTCCCACTGCAGACAAGGAAAAGAATCACTCCATACTTCCCCTACCTATGTATAATGCATGTATGGGTCCCACTGCAGGCAAGGAAAAGAATCACTCCATACTTCCCCTACCTATGTATAATGCATGTATGGGTCCCACTGCAGACAAGGAAAAGAATCACTCCATACTTCCCCTACCTATGTATAATGCATGTATGGGTCCCACTGCAGGCAAGGAAAAGAATCACTCCATACTTCCCCTACCTATGTATAATGCATGTATGGGTCCCACTGCAGACAAGGAAAAGAATCACTCCATACTTCCCCTACCTATGTATAATGCATGTATGGGTCCCACTGCAGACAAGGAAAAGAATCACTCCATACTTCCCCTACCTATGTATAATGCATGTATGGGTCCCACTGCAGGCAAGGAAAAGAATCACTCCATACTTCCCCTACCTATGTATAATGCATGTATAGGTCCCACTGCAGGCAAGGAAAAGAATCACTCCATACTTCCCCTACCTATGTATAATGCATGTATAGGTCCCACTGCAGGCAAGGAAAAGAATCACTCCATACTTCCCTCTATGTAATAGAATCTTTTATATAATAATTTGTATAACATACAATATTATTTTGATTAAGACAAAATTAGCAAAGAATTTGGCGTTTTTTGGTCTCGTGAAATAAGATTTTGTAGTACTTTTAGCCACGCAAGTGTAATGTAGTAATTATTTTAAAGGGACTTCAAAATACGCCAAACTATTCATTTCTTAACAAGACTGCTCAAAAAGAGTGGAATGTTTTTAAAGTTATGTATGTGTGTGGATTACTTTTAAATGCCTGAACAGATATTATGCATGTATTATTAGAATACATACCTAGATAAACAGGCGAAATCTTGAATAAATGCAGTCTGAGTTGATTTTTGGAAGTCGTTTTGAAATACCTACCTACTTGTAAAATATAAAGTTTGATTTAAATTGAGTATTGGTCAATAATAATAATGGGTAAATATTTAAGTCAGCATTGACTGACGAGACCAATTCAAACTGAGTATGTTGTCAACACTGACTTGCCTCTTAATAACTTACATGAAGTAAGTTCTTGTATATTATTTATTTAATTATGCTTGACTAGCGGCCCGCCCCGGCTTTGCTCGGGTGCAACGCTGATACCTACACTATATATCTGTCGCAGACAAATAGTATAATATGGCATTTTACATACGGCGTCGTCAGTTTAAAAACGTTTGCGGTTATGTAATATGCCGAAGGCAAAATGTCAAATCATTCAATCGTCATAATGCGACGTTAGTGTTATTTTAGGGTGACTATGCTCATTAAAATCTCGAGAAAAACTTTGAATTACATACGTCGTCGCTCGCTTCGCTCGCTCTGTTGCAAGGTCACAATATCTAACCTAACCTATTGATCTCTGTCACAAAGTCGAACCTAATCAAGCAATTGATTTCTGAGCCTATGAATATATGAATATTCGATCATGGATTCGTTCATACATGGTTTTTTGACCAAAAATACTCTGCAGGAGTCCTTCACGACCCAGGGTCTATGGATACCTTAGCATTTTTGACGTGCTGGATAACCTCAAAAACTAAATACTTCAATTTGCCTCGGCATTATGTATATGGTGTTTAAATTTTCGATGAAATGTTGTGGTGAGGCATATTATAAAGTGACACGGCAATCTACATTTTGCCTTGGGCATATTACATAACCGCAAACGTTTTTAAACTGACGATGCCTTATGTAAAATGCCAAATTATACTATTTGTCTGCGACATATCTACACAACCATGAAGTTCTGTAGTGCGAAGCACAGCCTTCGACGCACTACTTGGTATAGGCACGCGCCCTACGGCCCCCCGGCCGTTACCGCCGCAACCGCGATGTCGCTGCATTTTAAATTTTGTAATATCTTCGAAAATATTCATTTAAATTACATGCTGTAAAAGGCAATATTGATCTATATTACATGCACAATTTATTAAAGGTACTTAATTGGATAAGGATTAATACTGTATAGCTTAAAATCGCTTTTTCGTAAATAAGTAATAAATAAACGATAAAAAATGGTTATTGTGGGTTATCCTTAAGAGATAGACATATGCCATCGCGGACTTTTTTGTAGATCTTTTTAAGGTGCACAATACTGTAGTACATTTTTTTGATCTATCTCGTAGGGTTCAGCCAGCGTTTGCAATGTAAGCGCAAAAAATTTGTTCGTTTACTTAAATCTCTAAGATTATCCGTGTTCCTCTACTATATTATGCATGTATTATACATATAAACCTTCCTCGTGAATAACTCTATCTATTAAAAAAACCGCATCAAAATCCGTTGCGTAGTTTTAAAGATCTAAGCATACATAGGGACAGACAGCGGGAAGCGACTTTATTTTATACTATGTAGTGATAATTAACACTGTATTGTCAATTTCATGTAAATTTGGATGCATAAGACGAGATAGACAAACATTACTAAGCGATTACTTAGAATTAATAATTGTTAATTTACAAGTGTAATAGGCTAGATGACTGGGTATGAGAAGTTAATCAATTTCATCCGCCATTTAGATAATCAAAATAAAATAGACAAGTATTTTTTTCTTTTATCAAATCCATTACAAAGAACTAAGATAAACTGCTTTTAACGTTCAGGAGTGGGGGCTTGTGACGTCACGGGTTGGAACAATTTTTGCTTAGACATGACGTCACGCAAGATTTGTATTCACTGTATCTTCTTAATTTTTTATACACGAGACTAGCGAAAAAATACGTGTCTAATATTTTTATATTATCGAAAAGATAGACAAAAAAAAAGTGGTCATTATCCCGATTGCTGAATATATAAACGCATCTCAATTCTAAGCTGTGAAGTGTAAAGTAGCAACTGATAGACATTTTAGAGCGTCTCAAAGTTGGTTTGAGTTTGAGTATGTTTTGTTAATACTGATTAATGCTTAGTAATGTTTGTGTATGTCGCCTTACTGGTAAACTGCTGTGTTTGGCGGAGGCGGTAGACTTATGTGAAATATAATAATGTGTAAGATGATCTGAGTTTTATTGACTGATTGGATATCCACCAATTACACTAGCATAGATCGATGTAGCTGTAGCACAGTATTGTGCCTACGATAGGCACACAGTTCCAATCTGCGGCGAAGCCACTACTGCCGGCTGTGCGATGACGCATTGGCATCACAGTTTGGTGGGAATGAACCCTTTTTTTTTTTTCGGGGACTCGCCCTTTTTCTTTTCCGCTCTTTGCATGTTCTCGGTTATTCGGGGGATTACTCGGTATATTTAATCTTTCGTTTGCGTTATAGTTGTCTATTTTAGCTGACAAAAATCCGTCGACAACGCAGGCCGCTCTTTCGGTACATGGGCCATTGCGTCGCGCTTTTTTAAAACATTCATATTCAGTGTGCGCGGTGTGTAACTTTAGCTTGAGTATTTGGTAAGGGGTATAAATAAAACAGTATATAACAATAACCATATATATTTGGAATCTACCACCCATACATCTCGTGCGCTGCGATCATACTTTACAATGGAATTCTACCGGACTCTAACGAGAGAGAGAATTCTTTAAACCTTTTGATATTGAGATAAAACTATATCACAAAACTAAGATGGATTTAAGTCGTAGAAAACTGGACTAAACAGAAGAAAATACTCTGTATTTTATGTAAGTACCTACAATAAAACAAGACTTCAAAATTCAGGAAATAAACTCATGGTGCTATGCTATGAAGACCAATTTGAATGAATTAGTCAACCATTGAAATATCAACATTAAATAAGTATGTTTATCAGTTGTCTGGTTACCATAACACAATCTCTGCTTAGCTTGGGATCAGATTACCGTGTGTGAGAAGTCCCGGGATATTATTATAATTAAAGCCAAATTTTAAATTACTTTGTCCAGTTTTAAGAAAGTTTCGGGTGTTGAAATAAAGTTAAATCCATCATAGTTTTGATAACCAAGAAATGATATCTTTATGTATGGATTTATCTCTTTTCTTATATTAAAACCAAGAGTTAATTATTACTTAATCAATTTGAAAGAAAGGATTTCGTCCTACCAATAAATTCTATAACATAACAAAACTTATAAATGCGAATTACTTTTACTAACCGGCTTAAAAAAGGGGGTGATGTGCGAAGAATACTACAAAACATAAATAAATGCAAGAATCTCTCTCTCAACCTTAAACAATAAATCTACAATTAAATTATCCAAACATTACGCCATTTTTTCATTTATGTACAAACTATTTGGTCATCTAAACTACACGACTCCACTGCTTAAAGCATCACAATTTAATAATACTCTCTCTTTTCAACCGCGGTTAAAGCCAAACAAAAAAATATATTTGTCAAACTTTTCAATTATGAAATTATTTTCAGTTATGAGTGAAAAAGCAAAGTTTAAAAGAGAAAGATTATTTTATTGTAACAAAATTTATACATTAAAATGTATCTTTCATACAGTTGTAGAAAAATATTTTCGTTTCAACATTATATACTCCATATTTTATCACTTAATTAGTTAGAAACTTAAAATTTTCTGTAGAAAACGAAACAGGAAGAAAACTTTGAATAATTTTAACTAAGTACATTTGAAACGAATTATCTCGAAAACTACTAGATCGATTTCGATGTGGTATTTCGAATAAAAAATCAAGAACTATATAATAATAAAGTCTAAATAATAGTTTATTGTAAAAAAAAGAAGTAGGTATCTTTATATAAATTCATTACTGTTGAAAATAAGCCTTAACTATTGTAGTCACGTGAATTTCCTTGCTATAGTACAGCCGCTGAGAGAATGCGTTCCTGACAGGTCAAGGTCAACAGGAAGATATAACTTTAACGTGGCGGAGAATTTACAATTACTTATTTGACCTATAAACGAACATCATTCAAAATTATCATTATGCAAAATTGATTAGTCTGTTTGTCATTTCAAATTAACAGTTCTTCACTAAATGCATATGACAGAACAGACAGTACATACTAAAGAATATTGTCTATCCGTCTGTCTGTTTGTGCCGGCTAATTTTTAAAAAAGCTTGTCCGATTTTGACGGATTATTCACTCGCAGATAGCTAATGTTATATTATATAGCAACTTTGACTACTTTTATTTTAGATATTTTATTTATTTTAACCTACATTCCCTTCCTAGAGCAAGTGACAGATGTCAGGGTGGCATTCCCTCAGCGGCCGGCGTGTACCGTCAGCGTTACAGAGTGACTTGCCTACAGCGGTGAGTCGTGTCGGGCGCTCACTTGGCGACGCCGACGAGCGCGGGCCGCACGCAGCGCTCGTGCAGCTTGTAGCCCACCTTGCTCACCGCCACCACCGTGCCCGCTTCCGCGCCCTCTACCTCCTATGGTGGTTGAAAAGGGTCAAAGGTCAGATTGACAATAAGGTCAAGGTCAAATTGACAATAAAGTCAAGGTCAAATTGACAATAAGGTCAAGGTCAAATAGAAAAAGGTCTGCATATAAGCTTGTAAAAAAGAATTGAATTTTGGCAATTTTTGCTGCTATAACCGACACCCATGTGGACTTTGCTTCAGCTTCTAATATAAATGTAAAAAGTAACTTTCTGTCTGTTACGTTTCAAGGCACTAAACAACCAATTATCTTAAAATTTGGTTTGCAATTAGCTTGAACCTAAAAAGGATATAAGAAAACTTGCTGTAATAAAAAGTCCAAGCGGGCGAATCCACGAGACAGTATTAAGTAAAAATTCTTGTAATAATAATATTTACCTGTTGGAATAGTGCTTCGTGCAGGTTGGGGTCGAACTTCTCTCTGAGCGGTGAGACGGACACCAGCCCGTGTCTGCTGAACACCTATGGACACAAAATGAATGTTAAAACTCGTACAAAAAATCTTTTCTTGGAAAAATCTTTTGGATTCCAATTAGTATTTCCAATGGAGACATAAAAAGTCAAATCACGCTGGCTTGCCATGTGAAGGTAATTGCTCGAGGCGACGCGGGCGCGTGTAAGCTCGTCGGATTCGCTCGATGTCAAAGGTGCGGCGCGAGAGCACTCGTAGCTGGCGAGTGCGCGCGGGGATGGCGCGTGTAGAGATTTAGTTATTTTTCGACCCCGGTAATGTGGAGTACTCGCAGGCGTCGGGCTTGTGAGTACGAGTAGTGCTGGATCGCCTGTTCGCGTACGTTTACTTGTGATATCTCGCGCTGTGAGAAGGAAGCGTTATTGGACGTGTTGCTTGTAAGCTCGCCTGTTGGTCACGGTGCGACATCTGCGATCGCACGTCGTTATATGCCACCATTTTTAGATGCGATGCGTTTAGTTTTTGGTTTGGATAAATCGGTCTCCGTCGTCGCTACCGCGTGTGGCAGCGTGTCCGCTCCCTGTGTGGGTGGTACCTGTGTGGGTGGTACCTGTGTGAGCTGTGCGCGCGTGAGGCGCACGCCGTCGTGCAGCGAGCGCAGCGCGGCCGCGGCGCCCGGCTCGCTGCCGCCGCCCTCCGACACCTCGCTCTCCGGCACGCTCTCCGCCGCCGCCGCCAGCGTGTCCGCTCCCTGTGTGGGTGGTACCTGTGTGGGTGGTACCTGTGTGAGCTGTGCGCGCGTGAGGCGCACGCCGTCGTGCAGCGAGCGCAGCGCGGCCGCGGCGCCCGGCTCGCTGCCGCCGCCCTCCGACACCTCGCTCTCCGGCACGCTCTCCGCCGCCGCCGCCAGCGTGTCCGCTCCCTGTGTGGGTGGTACCTGTGTGGGTGGTACCTGTGTGAGCTGTGCGCGCGTGAGGCGCACGCCGTCGTGCAGCGAGCGCAGCGCGGCCGCGGCGCCCGGCTCGCTGCCGCCGCCCTCCGACACCTCGCTCTCCGGCACGCTCTCCGCCGCCGCCGCCAGCGTGTCCGCTCCCTGTGTGGGTGGTACCTGTGTGGGTGGTACCTGTGTGAGCTGTGCGCGCGTGAGGCGCACGCCGTCGTGCAGCGAGCGCAGCGCGGCCGCGGCGCCCGGCTCGCTGCCGCCGCCCTCCGACACCTCGCTCTCCGGCACGCTCTCCGCCGCCGCCGCCAGCGTGTCCGCTCCCTGTGTGGGTGGTACCTGTGTGGGTGGTACCTGTGTGAGCTGTGCGCGCGTGAGGCGCACGCCGTCGTGCAGCGAGCGCAGCGCGGCCGCGGCGCCCGGCTCGCTGCCGCCGCCCTCCGACACCTCGCTCTCCGGCACGCTCTCCGCCGCCGCCGCCAGCGTGTCCGCTCCCTGTGTGGGTGGTACCTGTGTGGGTGGTACCTGTGTGAGCTGTGCGCGCGTGAGGCGCACGCCGTCGTGCAGCGAGCGCAGCGCGGCCGCGGCGCCCGGCTCGCTGCCGCCGCCCTCCGACACCTCGCTCTCCGGCACGCTCTCCGCCGCCGCCGCCAGCGTGTCCGCTCCCTGTGTGGGTGGTACCTGTGTGGGTGGTACCTGTGTGAGCTGTGCGCGCGTGAGGCGCACGCCGTCGTGCAGCGAGCGCAGCGCGGCCGCGGCGCCCGGCTCGCTGCCGCCGCCCTCCGACACCTCGCTCTCCGGCACGCTCTCCGCCGCCGCCGCCAGCGTGTCCGCTCCCTGTGTGGGTGGTACCTGTGTGGGTGGTACCTGTGTGAGCTGTGCGCGCGTGAGGCGCACGCCGTCGTGCAGCGAGCGCAGCGCGGCCGCGGCGCCCGGCTCGCTGCCGCCGCCCTCCGACACCTCGCTCTCCGGCACGCTCTCCGCCGCCGCCGCCAACGTGTCCGCTACCTGTGCAACCATACAACACGCTCTCTTAAATACTGAGCGCTTGCCCCGCATGGCGCCCACCGCGGGGCAAAAGGCACGCCTGGGCACCACGGCGCCCAGGCGTGCAGCCTTACGCTTAGTACAGCTCTGATGGCGGCTCAGCCACAGCCAATGGGCTGAACTCTAAGTATGCGTCTAGATGTGACAAACGCGCACCGAACCAGTATTGCACGAACAGATCGCGAGCGGCTCGTGAGCAGCTTACGAGCCGTTTGTCCGATGCACATTTGTCGAATCTAGACACACCCTCCTAACCCTCTAGCGTACCAAAAAATATTTTTTAATCCGCAGCAATGATAAAAATGTACCTAAAGACACTAATCATGTTAGAGGGATGAAATAGCAAGAACCCTTGAGAAAAAAAACCCTCTAGTGTAACTAAGTAAACTAAAGTTGTTTTTAAATTATAAACAAATCAGATAGACAGTCGCTCTGTGATACTGGTGCTCAGCTGGCGGTCACACTGGGAGCCGAACAGTGCAAGAAAAGAGTACTGTAAATTGTAAATTACACGGACTGTTCGAAATCGACTAAAACTATTATCCTGCTCTGAGGCAATACGTTCCTGAGTCAGGGTTTTTTTTTTGCTTTTCTCAACGCCTTACTTATATTAATTTTAAGTCATTGTTAGCTGGCATAATGATCTAGTTTTGAATGATATCATTCGATTATAAGACAAATAAGTTATAATAATTTATGGGAAGTAAACTCAACGCCACATTATCCTATCGACCACGATCTGTCAACAGCACATTCTCCAGACCCCAGACCACAGCGATCAGCACTCAACAACCACTTTTACTGGTCATAACCCTCTCTCCCGTTCACAATGTCTTGCCGACCGCTTCACGCAGTCCTATGTAAGCTGTAGCTACGATAGAGGAGTACTCACATCGAGCAGGTCCTTGCAGAAGCTCTGTATGGCGAAGGACTTGGCGTCCTCGACCTGCTTCATCATGCGGCGCCGCACGTTCTCGCCGTCCGCGAGCGCGCGCTTGTATTTGTCCTACAGACGACATATGGGAGAATTAATACTACTATAGTACGCGCCAAATAAACTTGCAATAAAGTTTGTTCACCTTCTACTAATGTATTCCAATATTTAAAAACGATACGAAAGAAATGTATAGGCATATTCCTTGATGCATGTACTGTCTTGCGATAAGGACGCCGTCGGTTGTTTCGATCGTGTTAACGAGACTGCCCAGTACAGTAAAACTATCTATCTGTTAGGCTTTCATGGCTGTACCACACTTCTAATTTCGATAAAACTTGTTATAGAGCCAGTCAGAACTCTATGAATGGTCATTAATGTGGGCAGAGCCACAGGCAAAACCTCCGAATACCGTTAGTGTTACAAAATAAATTAGTTCTATGTGCATGTTAGAGACCATTTCTACACTTTGCTATTAATTGTGAGATCATTTTATTGTAGCATTACGCTCAGTTCAATATTCAATTCATAAGAGAGTTACTTGGTCTTTGCCAAAAACATATGTACTGCATATTGCCGATTCTTTGAAATGCGTATGTTGATATAGTTACAAAATCCAGCTGACTTGACATATAATCATTAGTTAAATTATTATTACTCACTTCAAACTCTTTGGCCTGCAGTTTAAGTGTGTTCAGCTCGCTGGTGAGGGCCTCGATCTGCTTGTGGCACTCCTCGACGGTGGCCGGATGCTTCAGGTCCGACTCCGGTTCTGCCGCCTTCTCCTCTGCGCTATAACAGCGCACTGTGCTTCTGCTGTTCAAGTAAAGATTCTATGTTAAGGATGGGCATACAATCCTTACTAATATTATAAATGTGAAAGTTTGTGGGACTGGATGTGTGGATGTTTGTTACTCTTTCATGCAAAAACTACTGAATGTATTTTAATGAAACTTTACAATGATGTAGCTTATACATCGGAATAACACATAGGCTATAATTTTTAAAGATAGTGTATGAATTGACATTCACACGGGTGAAACTGCGGGGCACAGCTAGTATGTAATATTAGTTATGTGTTATCTGTTGTGTATAAGTACAGAGATTTTAAAGGGATTTCAGTAGTTGGACAGTTTAATGCATTGTAAATCAGACATTTAAACCTACTAAATTATTAACTAAATTATAACACAGTAATATATTGTTAAAGCAAGTTTCATTAACAAGACATTGGCTTTGTTAATGATAAATAGAAAAGAATGACTTCTAAAAATATCTGGGCTTTTCCTATACAGTGTGAAAATATAACCTTTAACTAAATAATTAACTCATAATGTTACAGAGTCAATAGGATGAGTTTCATGTTAAAAATAGTTGTAAAAGCAAGCAAAACCGTGGACAGAAGCTAGTATAAATATACAGTTAATTTCAAGTGTCATTCTCCACTTGTAATAGTCAAGGAAGTCTTAAGTAATTCTTATACTGTCTTATCTCTTTGTGATAACAAATTGTAAAAATGTGAACTTTGAATGTATATTAACAAGTGTGTTAGAGAATATTGGCGATGTTAAGTATTATTACTGGGCTGAAGCACCCAGATTAAAGTATTAAGATGGGGTTGTAAGAAATAACTACATTTTAGTCACAGAACTTGATGGTATGTCAAGAATAAATTATAGAAACGTTTGGGATACTCAAAAGAACGCATAAGCATTAAGTTTATATACTCAGAATTTAATATTTAGTTGATTTATGTTACATATACCGAATTTTAGTAAATATTACATCAGCTTTTAAACATAAATATTAGGCACGAAAGTAACCTCAAAATAACAGAAAACTTTTAAATTGCTGTTTATAATAATATGAGACTGTGTATAGTTATTATTTTATAAATAAATCGGGATATATTCCGGGACATAACCTCAAATTGGTTGCGCAATTCTTACCTGTATACATTAGCTCGAAGGGTCTTCAGTGATGATTCAGTGACGTATTTGGCAAGTCTGCCCACTGAATAAACTTTTAACGAAGCCATTACGATTTACTTGTGTAATATTTTATTACAATTTCCAAAATAAAATTCCCATAAAATCTAAAGAGGTTAGGCTGCAGTTCTGAATTCTATCTGTCAAGTTTTTTTTTAATACGCATTGACGTTTGTTTATGATACAAGTTTGGATATTATTCCCGTAAAGTTCCGTAGCAAAACAAAATAAGGGAAATCGCAAAACTGGGCAGGCCAATTCTTCTTTATTGATTATAATATTATAATACCTAGTTTATTACATAAGTATCTAGTGTAATATAAGAAGAATATTACATAGAACTTACAGGCAAGAGCTTTAAAAACATAACTTTCGTATGTGTATCCAAACTAAAACCTTCAAGGTTATGTCAAATTCAAATCAATAATGTCACCGCGTTATCACCTGGTTTCTGTCAAAATTATCGTAACATGTATTTTTAATTAATAACATTAGAGTAAAACACTCAAAGATCATGGTTGCATCATCGAAGCACTTCACTCTTCATTCCACAAGTCCCTCTGACGTCATAAAACGTGTCTTCCGACCACGAGATGAATCAGACAGCTTAAATTGATCAAATTCATTCTGTTTTCAGTCAGTGCATAGATAAGTCAGTGTGTGATCAGTCGCGGGAGAGTGCGCGCGTATTTGTAAAAATGAAGTCTTTAGCGATATTTGATTTTGATCGTACGATTGTTGACGATGATTCGGACGCTACTATAATAAATAGATTGAAAGAAAAACAGCCCCCGCCGGAGTGGGAGGCGGGCAACCATGATTGGACACCCTACATGAGCAATGTAAGTGTTTATTTATTTTAAGTAGTTAAGTAACAATTCTAATAATAATTATAACGTGATTAATTATAAAGAGTGAATAAAATATAAATAAAATAAATGTTAAAGTTTATTCACACCAAAAACAGATGAGTGTTCTTTTACGTAAAAAAATACTAAACGGATTTGGATAAAAGTTACCTCGCAGATAGTTTCAAAACAGCCCCGATTGACACTTAAGCAAATTGGATGCAGTTTATCCATCGACGTATGATATGCATAGACTGCTACTATCGCTAGGTTCCCCTTATGCCAAGCGAGAGCAGTTTTGAGTCTGATCCTAGTACATTTCGTTTTTCATTTAAGTAAATTTTCGCGCAACGAGAAACTTATATAAGAAAATATCGATGGTTTTGACATTGTTAGGATAATATTAGTGTTTTAGATAGTTGTTTTGAAACGGTAAGCTCCATCTTCATACATGATTCACGACAACACTTGTTCACACTAGTGCTTACGGTTTAAACTCTGTTAGGCTCACTCTATAGTTTCAAATGCAACCTCGTTGAGTTTATCCCAATAAGTTGACAGGAGCGGACTCGACCTAGGAAAATCTGTGAGTCGTTCTATAAGAAACAAATAAAAGTTTTCTTTTTCGTAAATTTACGTCACTGAAAATAATTTGACAACATATTTTGATATTACTTGCCCTGCTCAAGACTGTTTGCAAGTCTGAGGTTGCTGTACGATCGAATCTACCGAATGAGGAAAGCTTTTTCTTTATTTTTTGGTCATGAATTAAACTTATAAGTGTTCTTAATAGTCGTAAGAACACTTTTAACAAACTCGTCTTCACGATTGTCGGCAAAAAGGAGCATTGGTCCTCTCTTGGGGTCCAAGCTTATCTCTTACCAAGAATCGTCAAAATCGGTTCAGCATGTTAACCGTAAAGTTTAAAAGACAGACAGAACTACTTTCGTATTTGTAGTATTCGTAAGGAGTATTGATGTATCACTTCCTGGGATCGAACCTGCGACCTTGCGAATACGCTTCCGTTACGCATACTCTATTACCATGTATTGAACAAATAATAGTTCCCTAGATAATTTATAAAGAATACATTGTCTTACTACATACATACATATCATCACGCCTGTATCCCCGAAGGGGTAGGCAGAGTCGTACCAATGTACACCCACAGTTCGCCGATATGTTTTAGGTCCCATGTAATAGGGGGCGAGCCTATTGCCACTAACCGGGCACAAATCCAACTCCGACCTGCTACTGAGAATTTCATAGAAAAACCCAATAACACTTTGGTCGACTCAGGAATCGGACCCAAGACCTCTAGCGTAGCAGTCGCGCTTAGCACCACTAGGCTAACGAGGCAGTCTTACTACAAGGACATAATTAATATCAATTAGTTTAATCTATATCTTAATGCATGAAACAGAGTCATGTTAGTTACACCGATTTATAACTCAAGAACGGAAGGACCAATTTTCGTAATCCTCGATTTGTCGGATTTTGTCCTACACCGGATAACAGAATAACTATAAAAACAGGGAATTGGGATATAGTAATTATTCGGATAAAACTACGGGTAGTAAATAAATATATTGTCAACATTAAATACATTGCTCTGAACCCAAAGTAAGTAGCTGAAGCACGCGTGTTATGGAATTCAGAAACAACGAAATACCACAAACACCCAGACAATGTAAAAAGTAGAATTCGACGTCTACCCATCCGGGTATCAAACCCGGGATTTTAGAGCGATCGACACCTTAAAAACTGGTGTGTACGTCACAAAACCATGGAGATTGTTAAGCTAAAGGTCCACATCTGACGAACGACTATTACACGAGCAACTCGCAAGCTGCTCGCGAGCATGCCGCGAACGCACTAGTGTCAACGCCGTCTGACAGACGTACGAGCCGTTCGCCCCATGCTTGCAAGTTGCTCGTGCAATGCTCGTTCGTCAGATGTGGATGCCCTAAGAATGAGAACCTCGTACATTTTTGCAGTCGGTTGAATTACGGAGAAAAATATTACGGAGGGTTAAAAATGTTTAGATAATCAATGCTAATGTTTTATAATCAAGATACCTACTATCCATTGTCACACAGGGATTCGAACTCGTTCTATTCCACTCTTTGTATAATAAACATTAACTACTGTACTATAAGTACTAATGATTGTTAGATTATTTTCACTTATATTGTGAAGAGCAAAAGACGGGTTGAAAGTTTAGTGGTGGCTAGCTCGAATACCATGATGAATACCTTTTAAACTATCGCGGTGCATGTTTATAGTAATATTATAGAACGGGGATTAGCGCGAACATGCATAAATACATTTAGGGCTTGACGTTTCGATCGGGTTACACAGGCCGTTGTCGCAGCAGACTCAATCGAATACCATGAGGTCTCGAGTTCAAATCCCAGTTCGAATGAAATCACAATCTCGTCCCAAAATAAGTTGTGTTCGGCCCCCATTCTGACCGGATTCAAGCGAATACCGTATTACATGTCTCTAGTAAAGTAGCTTCTTAAATAATGTACCTATAATGATACAGTTTTTTTTGTTGTACGAGAATTGACGTTATCGATATTATTCTGAACCATCTTTTTTTACATAGTATAAAATGAAGTCGCTTGCGCTGTCTGTTCGCTTAGATCTTTTAAACTGCTCAACTGATTTTAATGTTAATTTCAGCAATAGATAAGTTATTCAAGACGAAGCTTTATATGCATTCATATTCTAGTATAAAAAATATATAAATTCCGGATACGTACCTTGCAAAATCGGCGCGTATAAAGACCTATTCATCAATTTCATAGTTTTCAGCTTTTGGCTATCTGTCGGGGGTTTCTACAATTTGTAATTTATAGTTACTTTATTTTATTCGGTTTAAAATATAAGGAGTAACGACTATTCTCTCATTTCTTGGAACCTTTCTCTGGCAGCAAGGTGCAAGGTCAACATATTGATTCTTCGCCAAAAACTAATGGTAACACTTTTTGGACGTAATCTGCGAAATAAATATGGAATGACAACTAACCTTGGTTTGCTATTTATAAAGGAATGTGTGGATATCTGTGCGAATTCGGAATATTGCAATAAAATTATTTACAATACAGGCTGAAAGTGACAAAAATTCATATATAAGATTAAACAAATTTTTTGTTAATAATATTCTTAAATAATGTTCACAAGTTATAATATAAATACACTGTAAAACTAGTTTTAAGGAAAAATTTGTACGCCTGGTGAGGCAAAACATAGTGAGACTATATTTATTTATTAAGAACTGTATTGTATACCTATACTATTACCTATGTTTAAGCAAAACATAACCCTCCTGGCGCAGTGGTGGAAAACCACCTTATTTCTGAAAGTTAACCTAACCTAAACTTAATCTAGAACCGGAATAGCGAGAGAGCGTAGAAAAGTCGAAATGCTTTTGATTAAAAAATGTATGTACTAATATTATGAGTACATTACCCTCCTTTTTAGGCGTCACAACAGTAGGGTAAAATGTATCTCCTTCATTTTTATTTGTTACGCTTTCATGGAAAAATCGCACAACACAATTTTTATAAATATTTGTATAAAGTTAGCATAAACTCCAAAAAAGGATACAACTTATCATTATTTTCAGCCATTGTCGTCCCACTGCAGGGCAAAGGCTCTCCTTTATTTCTTCCAATTCTCCCGTTCTTGAGCTATTGTGTTCTAAAAAAGGATACAGGATACTTTTTATCTCGATAATCTAAACCCACGCAGGCAAAGCCACGAGTAAAGGCTAGTCTTTTATAAACTATATTTCATTTTCCAGGTTTTCGAGCACGCATACTCAGCCGGTATGCACCCCGATGACATATTATCCAGCATCGAGAGCATGCGACCTATTAAAGGTGCCGAGAAACTGCTCACAACACTAGCGGCCGAGGGATGGGACATCATCATCATATCCGACGCCAACACTGTCTTCATCAACCACTGGCTTAAGACACACGGTTTAGCGGTAAGTTGAAACTAGCCTGTAACTGTCCCACTGCAGACCTCTCATACAGAGAACGAGCATTGATCACCACGCTAGGTCCCACGGTGGGCGCCATTACCGAAGCTGTTAACGCCAGCCTGTAACTGTCCCACTGCAGGCCTCTCATACCGAGAAAGAGCATTGATCATCACGCTAGGTCCCACAGTGGACGCCATTACCGAAGATGTTAAGAGAACCAGCCTTAACTGTCCCACTGCATGTATAGAGGTACTTAAGGGGGGGGGGGGGAGGCAGAAGTGTACCCCCCCTCCCTGAGCCTTAGTTAACTAGTATTAAACTCAAATCGATCAACGAATACTGCAGTAATTTTTGTCCAAAATTCGTGCTGCGCGGTCAATCTTGATTGGGCAACAATTTATTTGCACTAAACTTCACTTGCTAACGGTTGGTTGCTGCCTATTTGAGGAGTGCCGGGGTTCCGGGGTCAATGGTCTTAATAATTTGATTTAATAACTTTTTCTGGAAATGACGTCATGCCCTGGCGATCGCTATTTGGTAAAAACGATCTTCAACTTTGATTTTGAAACAGGAAAAGCGTTATACTTTTCGTCTTTTGTGTCGAATTAAACATTGCAATACGATACTCCCCTCTCCTAGGACCAAAAGATGGGTACGCCCTTGTCTGTAGGCCTATCAGACAAACCATGCGTTTGGGCAATGATCACCACGCTTTTAAGCCGTGTCAATTCGTGAACACTTGATTCACAACTTGACCGTTCAAGGTGAAATGATCCTAATTAATAACAATTCACGTGTCTGAAACAGAAGGCTTCCTATTTGATCGATATTTAGGTAGATTAAATGTCGTTTGAAAGAATGTCGTGGTGGCCTAGCGGTTTAATGAACGGATTTGGATGCACGAGGTTCAGGTTCGAACCCGGGCAAGTACCAATGTAACTTTTCAAAGTTATATGTACTTTTTTATTTATTCTAAGACACTTCTGACAAACGATGAAGGAAAAACATCGCGAGGAAACCAGGATTCCAAAATTTGGGATCTGGAATCGCCAATACGCAGAGAGCAAGCGTGGTGATCAATGCTCGTGCCTTCTTTATATGGGAAGAGGCCTGTGCCTAGCCGTAGGACGTTTATAGGCTGGATTATTTATTTATTTTAAATGTCGTTTTGATTTCGTTTTTAGGTTTATCAGTAACGCCATATAAAATTGTGTAAACTATTTTGCAAGTTTACGAGCCACGTGAACATGCACGTTTTTCCGATTTAGAATTGATTTGGTGACAATGCATTTGCAGACGAAAAATATTATAGCATGAGATTACGACATACGATATTATGTCAACTAACTTTATCACATCCGTTCGATAGGGGATTGGGTTCGATTCCCACCCAGGAAAAAGCTTTGTGTGATGAGCACGATCATTTGTTCTTCGTCTGGATGTAATTTATCTATAATATGTAGTTATGTATTTAGAAATATATAAGCAGAATAACTTTTAAACTATCGCGCTGCATGTTTATATTAATATTATAGAACGGGGATTAGCGCGAACATGCATAAATACCTTTAGGGCTTGACGTCTCGACCGGGTTACACCGGCCGTGGTCACTAAAAACATGCAGCGCGATAGTTTAAAAATTATAACTTAAAGTTAACCAATATAATTATTTTTTCAGGACTGCATAACAGCCGTATTCACGAACGGTGCATTCTGGCAATCCGGGCGCTTATACATCAAGCCCTATATGGAGCAGACCTCCTGCAGCCGCTGTCCGAGCAACATGTGCAAGAAGCAGGCGCTCGCCAAGTGGCTGGGCTGTCGCTCGTACGACACGTACGCGTACTGCGGCGACGGACGGAACGACTTCTGTCCGGCGACCTTCATACCCGCGCATGTGAGTGTCGAGCAGTGACGGGCTTGAGGGACAGGCGTGAGTGACGGGCGTGAGTGACAGGCGTGAGTGACAAGCGTGAGAGACAGGCGTAAGGGACAGACGTGAGTGACAGGCGTGAGTGACGGACGTGAGTGACGGCCGTGAGTGACTGGCGTAAGGGACAAGCGTGAGGGACAGTGTGTAATGTGATAGGCGTGACGGACGGACGTGAGTGATAGGCGTGAGGGACAGTGTGTAATGTGATAGGCGTGACGGACGGACGTGAGTGATAGGCGTGAGGGACAGTGTGTAATGTGACAGGCGTGTGCGACAGGCGTGAGTGATAGGCGTGAGGGACAGTGTGTAATGTGATAGGCGTGACGGACGGACGTGAGTGATAGGCGTGAGGGACAGTGTGTTATGTGACAGGCGTGTGCGACAGGCGTGAGTGATAGGCGTGACGGACGGACGTGAGTGATAGGCTTGAGTGACCGGCGTGAGTGACAGGTGCGATTGATAAGCGTGAGACACATGCGTCAGGGACAGGCGTGAGAGACAAGCGTGAGAGACAAGCTTGAGTCACAGGCGTGAATCACAGGCGTGTGTCACAGGCGTGACTGACAAGCGTGGGTGACTGGCGCGAGTGACAGGCTTGAGTGACAGGTGTGAGGGACAGGCGTGACGTACGGTGAGTGACAGGCGTGAGTGATAAGCGTGAGTGTCAGGCGTTAGTGACAGGCGTGGGTGACAAGCGTAGGCGACACGCGTGGGTGACAGACCTGAGTGACAGGTGTAAGTGACAGGCGTGAGTGACAGTGTGTTATGTGATACGGAATTCATATGTCTGATACTAGATAGATTTAAATGTTTTATGTGCTAAAGTGCGTCACATGTCGGAAGCAAGAGAGTAAATAAGGTCTGATTAACGAGAGTGTGCCGATGTCTGACTGGGCAGAGTTTCAAGTGTCTGACTTGGTGGACATTTACGAAAGAAAACAATTGATTTTATGTCTGATATGTCTGACATGTTGTATCTAGTTTAAAGTCTTTTGCTGTAAGAAATACTGATTATTATTATTATTATTTCCAGGGCACAGTGCTACCCCGCTACGGCTACCCCCTACACAGTCTCATAGAGAAGGACAAGACGGCAGCCGAACCGCAGATCAAAGCCAAAGTGTCTCCGTGGGTCAACCACCATAGCATACTCTCTGCCTTGTTCCCAGGGAAATATTCACCGCCAAAGTATTGAAAATAAACAAATTTAGAATAAAAATTAAATTAATAAATATTTGGGAAGTTGAAAATTGGGTAGATGACAATTTTTTTTATCGTCTGTTAGATCACTTATGGTTCGGCCGCTGAGTGAATGCGTTTCTAACCAACGAGGTTGCATTTGAAACTATAGAGTGAGCCTATCAGAGCTTAAACCGTAAGCACTAGTGTGAACAAGTGTTGTCGTGAATTATGTATGAAGATGGGGCTTGCTGTTTTAAAAAATCTATCTAAAACACTAGTATTATCCTAACAATGTCAAAACCATCGATATTTTCTTATATAAGTTTCTCGTTGCGCGAAAATTTACTTAAATGAAAAACGAAATGTACTAGGTTCAGACTAAGAACTGCTCTCGCTTGGCACAAGGGCAACCTAGCGATAGTAGCAGTCTATGCATATCATACGTCGATCGTTTCTGACACATGTCAGTTGGTCTTGATTTGTATGGGGAAACGGACAGTGATATATTTATAGTTACCTGGCTTAATGATATAGTTTTGATTGATATTATTCGTTTTAGTACAAATAAGTAATAGTAATATATTTTTGTAAATTCTTCGCCATATTAAAGTTATATCTTCCTGTTAACCACGACCTGTCAGAAAAGCTTTCTCTCAGCGGCTGAACTATAGGTCGTATTTCTTCTTCTTTTAGTTTTTTTATGAAGATAGGTTTATTTGAAATGTTTTTGATGTTGTCTTTTCAACTTAGATTTATCTTATTTACGAATCTAAAATGCGTGTCTTTTTACTATTGTTGTCTTATCTAACAGACAGACAAAAATATTTTTTCTATTCCATGTTCAGTCATCTACCCTATTTTCAAATTGAAAATCTATCTTCTTGAATATAGCAAATAACCATGTCGATTACTTCAGTATTGAAGCTATTAAATTCGCATCAAATTCTGTCAATTTCTTTAGGAAGGTCAAATATGTTGTAAGCTGTCAACCTTTTTAATCATCCGTGAAATTTACTCTCTAGAAAAAAGAGAATCTTAATTAACTTCATACTGCTACAAATAATAAATAAATAAATGCGGACAACATCACATATATTGCTCTGAACCCAAAGTAAGTGGCTGAAGCACTTGTGTTATGGAATTCAGAAACAACGAAGGTACCACAAACACCCTGACCCGAGACACGAAGTCCCGGGGAACGAACCCGGGAATTAAGAGCTAGCGACACTTGAAACCGGTGCGTACGCCACTCGACCACGGAGGTCGTCATAATATCTTATATTTATCATTATTTTGTTACTATAATTTTAATTCTGTAAAAGCTATATTTGTTATGCTTGCGACATTGTCTGGCCTGTTGGTCTAGTGGTTAGTGACCCTGACTGCTATACCGGAGCTCGTGGTCATTCCCACCCAGGACACATGTTTGTGTGATGAGCATGATCATTTGTTCTGTGTCTGGGTGTAATTTATCTATAATATGTATGTATTTAGAAATATATAAGTATGTTTATCAGTTGTCTGGTTACTATTACAAGCTTTGCTTAGTTTGGGATCACATAACCGTGTGTGAGTTGTCCTAAAATAATATTCTGGATTTACCTATTATCTTCAACAAGTCAAACTCTCGATATTAGTATAGTAGCGAAATAAATACATTATAGCAAGTATTTATTGTGTAGGTATGACACGAGTCCAAGTACAAATGGTTATGTATCGCAAAATGGATCGGAGCCAGGGAGACAACTGCTGTCAGACCTAACTATTACTTCTGAAGACGCGTTCTAAGATATAATTCGGCCGCTGAGGGAATGTGTTTCTGACACACGTCATTTGGTCTTTATCTGTATGGAGAAATAAAAAACATAACATAACATCACGCCTGTATCCCCGAAGGGTTAGGCTGAGGTGTACCAATGTACAACCCACAGTTCGCCGATATGTTTAAGTCCCATGTAATAGGGGGCGAGCCTATTGCCACTAACCGGCCACAAATCCAAACTCCGAGCTGCTACTGAGAATTTCATAGAAAAACTCAATAACGCGTCGGTCGACTCGGGAATCGAACCCGAGACCTCTAGCGTAGCAGTCGCGCTTAGCGCCACTAGGCCAACGAGGCAGCTGAAATATGGGGAAATAAAAACTGTGTTATATTCATTGTAATCTGGCATAATGACATCGTTTTGAATGACATTCGCTTATAGAACAGCTCAGTAATAGTTATTAATTTGGTGTAAATTATTCGTCAAATTAAAGTTATATCTTGCTGTTGACCACCTGACAGAAAGACATTCTCTCAGCGGCTGTACTATACAAATATATATATAAAAAAGAAACCACTTCAATGAAATTTTAATATTAGACTATCGATGACAGAAAGTTCCTTAAATCGATCTACCATTGCTGCTGACATCGCGTAACAACCATACAAAAATCAGATGAGATTAAGATTAAGATAACCCTCATTTTGAAGTAGGTTAAAAAATTCAATTACGTTGGATGTTGAGTTGATAGATGATATATAAAAAAAAAATAGCCGAATTGAGAACCTCCTCCTTTTTTTGAAAGTCGGTTGAAAATTGTAAGAAAATGCCAATTGTAATGTCCAGCAAATCGTGAGCTCAAATAATATTATAGTTTAATAATAGCTTAGGTCTCCTTCGTCCACTAATGAAATAATTTATTTTATTATTGTAATTTTTCGTCATAAATGTCGCCGTAGCGCAATCCGTTGAATTTACAATATATTACAAAATACAGATTTTATTTACAAATAAATTCTTATTTTATATACCTATGACTTGTTTTATTTTTAAAAGTATTGTCACATTTAGACTTATATGACTACTTATATATACTTAAGTGTCTGAGGGGGAGGGGGTGTTAGTGTCTGAGGGGGGGGGTGTAAGTATCTGAGGGGGGGGGGATGATGTGAGTGTCTGACTTGGAGGGGGATGATGTAAGTGTCTGACTTGGAAGGGGATAAAGTAAGTGTCTGACTTGGGGGGTGATGTAAGTGTCTAACTTAGGGGGATGATTTGTCTGACTTGGGGGGGATGATGTAAGTGTCTGACTAGGAGGGGGATGATGTGAGTGTCTGACTGGGGGGTGGTGATGTGAGTGTCTGACTAGGAGGGGGATGATGTAAGTGTCTGACTAGGAGGGGGATGATGTGAGTGTCTGACTAGGAGGGGGATGATGTAAGTGTCTGACTGGGGGGTGGTGATGTGAGTGTCTGACTAGGAGGGGGATGATGTAAGTGTCTGACTGGGGGGTGGTGATGTGAGTGTCTGACTAGGAGGGGGATGATGTGAGTGTCTGACTGGGGGGTGGTGATGTGAGTGTCTGACTAGGAGGGGGATGATGTGAGTGTCTGACTAGGAGGGGGATGATGTGAGTGTCTGACTAGGAGGGGGATGATGTGAGTGTCTGACTAGGAGGGGGATGATGTGAGTGTCTGACTAGGAGGGGATGATGTGTCTGACTTGGGGGTGGTGATGTGAGTGTCTGACTTAGGGGGTGATGATGTAAGTGTCTGACTGGGGGGTGGTGATGTGAGTGTCTGACTAGGAGGGGGATGATGTAAGTGTCTGACTGGGGGGTGGTGATGTGAGTGTCTGACTAGGAGGGGGATGATGTGAGTGTCTGACTAGGAGGGGGATGATGTAAGTGTCTGACTGGGGGGTGGTGATGTGAGTGTCTGACTAGGAGGGGGATGATGTAAGTGTCTGACTAGGAGGGGGATGATGTGAGTGTCTGACTAGGAGGGGGATGATGTGAGTGTCTGACTAGGAGGGGGATGATGTGAGTGTCTGACTAGGAGGGGGATGATGTGAGTGTCTGACTAGGAGGGGGATGATGTGAGTGTCTGACTGGGGGGTGGTGATGTGAGTGTCTGACTAGGAGGGGGATGATGTAAGTGTCTGACTAGGAGGGGGATGATGTGAGTGTCTGACTAGGAGGGGGATGATGTAAGTGTCTGACTGGGGGGTGGTGATGTGAGTGTCTGACTAGGAGGGGGATGATGTAAGTGTCTGACTGGGGGGTGGTGATGTGAGTGTCTGACTAGGAGGGGGATGATGTGAGTGTCTGACTAGGAGGGGGATGATGTGAGTGTCTGACTGGGGGGTGGTGATGTGAGTGTCTGACTAGGAGGGGGATGATGTAAGTGTCTGACTAGGAGGGGGATGATGTGAGTGTCTGACTAGGAGGGGGATGATGTAAGTGTCTGACTGGGGGGTGGTGATGTGAGTGTCTGACTAGGAGGGGGATGATGTTAGTGTCTGACATAGGGGGGGGGGATGTGAGTGTCTGACTGGGGGGTGGTGATGTGAGTGTCTGACTAGGAGGGGGATGATGTAAGTGTCTGACATAGGGGGGGGGGATGTGAGTGTCTGACTGGGGGGTGGTGATGTGAGTGTCTGACTAGGAGGGGGATGATGTAAGTGTCTGACTGGGAGGGGGATGATGTGAGTGTCTGACTAGGAGGGGGATGATGTGAGTGTCTGACTGGGGGGTGGTGATGTGAGTGTCTGACTAGGAGGGGGATGATGTAAGTGTCTGACTAGGAGGGGGATGATGTGAGTGTCTGACTAGGAGGGGGATGATGTAAGTGTCTGACTGGGGGGTGGTGATGTGAGTGTCTGACTAGGAGGGGGATGATGTTAGTGTCTGACATAGGGGGGGGGGATGTGAGTGTCTGACTGGGGGGGGGTGATGTGAGTGTCTGACTAGGAGGGGGATGATGTAAGTGTCTGACATAGGGGGGGGGGATGTGAGTGTCTGACTGGGGGGTGGTGATGTGAGTGTCTGACTAGGAGGGGGATGATGTAAGTGTCTGACTGGGGGGTGGTGATGTGAGTGTCTGACTAGGAGGGGATGATGTGTCTGACTGGGGGGTGGTGATGTGAGTGTCTGACTAGGAGGGGGATGATGTAAGTGTCTGACTGGGGGGTGGTGATGTGAGTGTCTGACTAGGAGGGGATGATGTGTCTGACTGGGGGGTGGTGATGTGAGTGTCTGACTAGGAGGGGATGATGTGTCTGACTGGGGGGTGGTGATGTGAGTGTCTGACTAGGAGGGGATGATGTGTCTGACTGGGGGGTGGTGATGTGAGTGTCTGACTAGGAGGGGGATGATGTGTCTGACTGGGGGGTGGTGATGTGAGTGTCTGACTAGGAGGGGATGATGTGTCTGACTGGGGGGTGGTGATGTGAGTGTCTGACTAGGAGGGGATGATGTGTCTGACTGGGGGGTGGTGATGTGAGTGTCTGACTAGGAGGGGATGATGTGTCTGACTGGGGGGTGGTGATATGAGTGTCTGACTAGGAGGGGGATGATGTAAGTGTCTGACTGGGGGGTGGTGATGTGAGTGTCTGACTAGGAGGGGATGATGTGTCTGACTGGGGGGTGGTGATGTGAGTGTCTGACTTAGGGGGTGATGATGTAAGTGTCTGACTAGGAGGGGGATGATGTAAGTGTCTGACTGGGGGGTGGTGATGTGAGTGTCTGACTAGGAGGGGGATGATGTGAGTGTCTGACTGGGGGGTGGTGATGTGAGTGTCTGACTAGGAGGGGGATGATGTGAGTGTCTGACTAGGAGGGGGATGATGTGAGTGTCTGACTAGGAGGGGGATGATGTGAGTGTCTGACTAGGAGGGGGATGATGTGAGTGTCTGACTAGGAGGGGATGATGTGTCTGACTTGGGGGTGGTGATGTGACTGTCTGACTTAGGGGGTGATGATGTAAGTGTCTGACTGGGGGGTGGTGATGTGAGTGTCTGACTAGGAGGGGGATGATGTAAGTGTCTGACTGGGGGGTGGTGATGTGAGTGTCTGACTAGGAGGGGGATGATGTGAGTGTCTGACTAGGAGGGGGATGATGTAAGTGTCTGACTGGGGGGTGGTGATGTGAGTGTCTGACTAGGAGGGGGATGATGTAAGTGTCTGACTAGGAGGGGGATGATGTGAGTGTCTGACTAGGAGGGGGATGATGTGAGTGTCTGACTAGGAGGGGGATGATGTGAGTGTCTGACTAGGAGGGGGATGATGTGAGTGTCTGACTAGGAGGGGGATGATGTGAGTGTCTGACTGGGGGGTGGTGATGTGAGTGTCTGACTAGGAGGGGGATGATGTAAGTGTCTGACTAGGAGGGGGATGATGTGAGTGTCTGACTAGGAGGGGGTGATGTGTCTGACTTGGGGGTGGTGATGTGGGTGTCTGACTTAGGGGGTGATGATGTAAGTGTCTGACTGGGGGGTGGTGATGTGAGTGTCTGACTAGGAGGGGGATGATGTGTCTGACTGGGGGGTGGTGATGTGAGTGTCTGACTAGGAGGGGATGATGTGTCTGACTGGGGGGTGGTGATGTGAGTGTCTGACTAGGAGGGGATGATGTGTCTGACTGGGGGGTGGTGATGTGAGTGTCTGACTAGGAGGGGATGATGTGTCTGACTGGGGGGTGGTGATATGAGTGTCTGACTAGGAGGGGGATGATGTAAGTGTCTGACTGGGGGGTGGTGATGTGAGTGTCTGACTAGGAGGGGATGATGTGTCTGACTTGGGGGTGGTGATGTGAGTGTCTGACTTAGGGGGTGATGATGTAAGTGTCTGACTGGGGGGTGGTGATGTGAGTGTCTGACTAGGAGGGGGAGTATGTAAGTGTCTGACTGGGGGGTGGTGATGTGAGTGTCTGACTAGGAGGGGATGATGTGTCTGACTGGGGGGTGGTGATGTGAGTGTCTGACTAGGAGGGGATGATGTGTCTGACTGGGGGGTGGTGATGTGAGTGTCTGACTAGGAGGGGATGATGTGTCTGACTTGGGGGTGGTGATGTGAGTGTCTGACTTAGGGGGTGATGATGTAAGTGTCTGACTGGGGGGTGGTGATGTGAGTGTCTGACTAGGAGGGGGATGATGTGTCTGACTGGGGGGTGGTGATGTGAGTGTCTGACTAGGAGGGGATGATGTGTCTGACTGGGGGATGGTGATGTGAGTGTCTGACTAGGAGGGGATGATGTGTCTGACTGGGGGGTGGTGATGTGAGTGTCTGACTAGGAGGGGATGATGTGTCTGACTGGGGGGTGGTGATATGAGTGTCTGACTAGGAGGGGGATGATGTAAGTGTCTGACTGGGGGGTGGTGATGTGAGTGTCTGACTAGGAGGGGATGATGTGTCTGACTTGGGGGGGATGATGTAAGTGTCTGACTAGGAGGGGGATGATGTAAGTGTCTGACTGGGGGGTGGTGATGTGAGTGTCTGACTTGGGGGGGATGATGTAAGTGTCTGACTGGGGGGTGGTGATGTGAGTGTCTGACTAGGAGGGGGATGATGTAAGTGTCTGACTGGGGGGTGGTGATGTGAGTGTCTGACTTAGGGGGTGATGATGTAAGTGTCTGACTGGGGGGGTGGTGATGTGAGTGTCTGACTTAGGGGGTGATGATGTAAGTGTCTGACGTAGGGGGGGGTGATGTAAGTGTCTGACTAGGAGGGGGATGATGTGTCTGACTGGGGGGTGGTGATGTGAGTGTCTGACTAGGGGGGGATGATGTGTCTGACTGGGGGGTGATGATGTGAGTGTCTGACTGGGGGGTGGTGATGTGAGTGTCTGACTAGGAGGGGATGATGTGTCTGACTGGGGGGTGGTGATGTGAGTGTCTGACTAGGATGGGGATGATGTAAGTGTCTGACTGGGGGGGGGGGGGTGATGTGAGTGTCTGACTTAGGGGGTGATGATGTAAGTGTCTGACTGGGGGGTGGTGATGTGAGTGTCTGACTTGGGGGGGATGATGTAAGTGTCTGACATAGGGGGGGGTGATGTAAGTGTCTGACTGGGGGGTGGTGATGTGAGTGTCTGACTAGGAGGGGATGATGTGTCTGACTGGGGGGTGGTGATGTGAGTGTCTGACTAGGAGGGGATGATGTGTCTGACTGGGGGGTGGTGATGTAAGTGTCTGACTGGGGGGTGGTGATGTGAGTGTCTGACTAGGAGGGGATGATGTGTCTGACTGGGGGGTGGTGATGTGAGTGTCTGACTAGGATGGGGATGATGTAAGTGTCTGACTGGGGGGGGGGGGTGATGTGAGTGTCTGACTTAGGGGGTGATGATGTGAGTGTCTGACTGGGGGGTGGTGATGTGAGTGTCTGACTGGGGGGTGGTGATGTGAGTGTCTGACTAGGAGGGGGATGATGTAAGTGTCTGACTGGGGGGTGGTGATGTGAGTGTCTGACTTAGGGGGTGATGATGTAAGTGTCTGACATAGGGGGGGTGATGTGATTGTCTGACTTGGAGGGGGATGATGTAAGTGTCTGAATTGGGGGGGGATGTAAGTGTCTAACTTAGGGGGATGATTTGTCTGACTTGGGGGGGATGATGTAAGTGTCTGACTGGGGGGTGGTGATGTGAGTGTCTGACTTAGGGGGTGATGATGTAAGTGTCTGACATAGGCGGGGTGATGTGAGTGTCTGACTTGGAGGGGGATGATGTAAGTGTCTGACTTGGGGGGGGATGTAAGTGTCTAACTTAGGGGGATGATTTGTCTGACTTGGGGGGGATGATGTAAGTGTCTGACTGGGGGGTGGTGATGTGAGTGTCTGACTTAGGGGGTAATGATGTGAGTGTCTGACTTAGGGGGTGATGATGTAAGTGTCTGACATAGGGGGGGGGGTGATGTGAGTGTCTGACTTGGAGGGGGATGATGTAAGTGTCTGACTTGGGGATGATCACGTCATAACATGTTATCACATCATAACATGTCATCACGTCATTACATGTCATCACATCATAACATGTCATCAGACTATAACATGTCATCACATTATAACATGCCATCACATCATAACATGTTATAACATCATAACATGCCATCACATCATAACATGTCATCACATTATAACATGTCATCACATCATAACATGTCATCAGACTATCACATGTCATCAGACTATAACATGTCATCACATTATAACATGTCATCACATCATAACATGTCATCAGACTATCACATGTCATCAGACTATAACATGTCATCACGTCATAACATGTCATCACATCATAACATGTCATCACATCATAACATGTCATCAGACTATAACATGTCATCACATCATAACATGTCATCAGACTATAACATGTCATCACATCATAACATATCATCACGTCATAACATGTCATCACATCATAACATGTCATCACACTATAACATGTCATCACACTATAACATGTCATCACATCCTAACATGTCATCACACTATAACATGTCATCACATCATAACATGTCATCACACTATAACATGTCATCACATCCTAACATGTCATCACATCATAACATGTCATCACACAATAACATGCCATCACATCCTAACATGTCATCACGTCATAACATGTCATCACATCATAACATGTCATCACGTCATAACATGTCATCACACTATAACATGTCATCACATCATAACATGTCATCACACTATAACATGTCATCAGGTCATAATATGTCATCACACTATAACATGTCATCACATCATAACATGTCATCAGACTATAACATGTCATCACATTATAACATGTCATCACATCATAACATGTCATCACGTCATAGCATGTCATCAGACTATAACATGTCATCATTCTATAACATGTCATCACACTATAACATGTCATCACATCATAACATGCCATCACATCATAACATGCCATCACATCATAACATGTCATCAGACTATAACATGTCATCACATCATAACATGCCATCACATCATAACATGCCATCACATCATAACATGTCATCAGACTATAACATGTCATCACACTATAACATGCCATCACATCCTAACATGTCATCACGTCATAACATGTCATCACATCATAACATGTCATCACGTCATAACATGTCATCACACTATAACATGTCATCACATCATAACATGTCATCACACTATAACATGTCATCAGGTCATAATATGTCATCACACTATAACATGTCATCACATCATAACATGTCATCACACTATAACATGTCATCAGGTCATAATATGTCATCACACTATAACATGTCATCACATCATAACATGTCATCAGACTATAACATGTCATCACATTATAACATGTCATCACATCATAACATGTCATCACGTCATAACATGTCATCACATCATAACATGTCATCAGACTATAACATGTCATCACATCGTAACATGTAATCACGTCATAACATGTCATCACGTCATAACATGTCATCACCTCATAACATATCATCACATCATAACATGTCATCACGTCATAACATATCATCATAACATATCATCACATCATTACATGTCATCACGTCATAACATGTCATCACACTCTAACATATCATCACGTCATAACATGTTTTCACACAATGACATGTCATCACATCATAACATGTCATCACGCCATAACATGTCATCACATCATAACATGTCATCATAGGACTTCGTGAGGGGGGGTGATGACTTTGAGGGGGGTTTGACAGGGGTGTCTGACTTTGAGGGGGGGTGTTGACTTTTGGGGGTGATGATGACTTTTGGGGGAGAAGACATAAGAGTCTGACTTTGAGGAGGTGTGATGACTTTCGGTAGGGCTGACTTGGGGGGGGGGGGTGATGACTTTTGGTGGGGATGACATGAGTGTTTGACTTTGGGGGGAGGTGGTGACTTTTGGGGGGATTACATGAGTGTCTGACTTTAGGGGTGGATGATATGAGTTTCTGACTTTGGGGAGGGTGATGACTTTTGGGGGGATGATATGAGTTACTGACTATGGAGGATGATACTAATGTCTGACTGGGGAGGATGATTTAAGTGTCTGACTTCGGGGGATAATGTAAGTGTACGAATGTGTTAAGTTTGACAAACTGTATTTGCTAGAGAGGGATTTCTTAATTAAAATAATACAAGAAATATATATCTAACATCTTTTATTACGACAAATAACTTATAAAGTTTCTAGACATATTCCTTACAGTAATAAGAAGCGCATGCCACGCCACATAGCGTCATATTAAGCAACACATTTTAATAGTTACATTAATCTTAACCTACGAGAAATCTACCAAAAAGCTGTATAGTAGAAATTTTGATACTCCAAATGGCAACATTCACGTTGACAGCTAGATATGGCAAGATAAGAAATGGCAGTGATCGGTTAGCTTTATGGTAGATATTCTCAATCTTAACAATATTTTGTTATTTTAATACTGATGATGATAATTAGGTCGTAAATGCGTTGATAAGTGTTACCATTTTATAAATTTCTACCGTTTTGATAGTAAATAAATAAGGAATGCTTTTAATTACATTTTTCTTATAGCTACCATTTAAATTTTGATATTGTGTTTAATTTTTTGTAAATTATAGTTATAAAAGAAATATTCTTAATTTCGTCCGTTAGTCCATACTGTAGAAATTAATATTTATTGTATTGAAAAATAAACACAATATCACAATTTTTACTTAAAGTTACTTTACACATTGCAACAGCAACATAAATATAAATTTAAATATATATATTTTTACAAAATATCTAAAATATAAAACAGTATGAGGCCTTCATCTACAATAAAGGAACGAATGATTTTATTTCAATCACCACGGTCCGTGGATAACTGTACACATACCGAGACCCTCCGTGCCTTGGAAAGCACGTTAAGCCTAGTCCCGCCTGTCATACGATGATATTTCATTACAGTAGCCAACTAGTATCTCATATTTGTCCTATAAAGGAACAATAATATTCAAAACCATGCGACTATGCCCGGTTACAGTTAAATTATTCATTATAACTCGGTTTTTTTATTTCCCCATACAAATCTAGACCAACTGACATGTGTCAGCGAAGCGTTCTCTCCTTAGACTATAGATATACTATAGACTGCTTCTATCGCTAGTTTCCCCTTGTGCCAAGCGAGAGCACTTTTTAGTCTGTATAAATACATTCGTTTACTGATTTAAGTTAATTTTCGCGCAACGAGATACTTATATCGATGGTTTTGACATTGTTAGGATGATATTAGTGTTTAAGATAGATTTTTTAAAACGGCAAGCTCCATCTTCATGCATAGTTCACGACAAAACTAGTTCACACTAGTGCTTACGGTTCAAACTCTGATAGACTCACTCTTTAGTTTCATGTATACTCTAATGTTCTCTCAGTGGCTTAACTTATACTTTAGTATTGATGATGATAAATCATTCGTTCCTCTTCTATAGATTGCTTGCTTATATCTATCTTATTATAATTATGATTATCATGGCAAGGAGTGGTCCGGCCACATTGTCGCTATAGCAGACGGCAAGGTCTTTTGTTTAAGAAAATGTAAAAGAAAATTACTTGCTTGTGAGTTAAGAGGATAGTCAACTTTAAATAATATGGAGACATTTCTACTGATCAGTTTTAGTTATGGAACAAGAGTGTAAAATATAAAATTATGCTTTTTGCATTACAGTTTGATTCGATCTAAATAAGTAAACATTTTGGGAGATTTAACTCAAAAAAGTTGACTATTAGTCAGTTAATAGGCTCAATTTTAAAATCTTGACAGATAAAAAAAAAGGCTTTGATAGAAAGTGTTACCAGTAACATTGCGGCGAATTCTACTGAAATAGTAGATATTTATACAGTGCAACTCAAGTTAGGCAAATTCAAATTGCTTATTAAGACATTTAAAACTATTTTCAGAAGCGTTTTTGTATAGAAACATAGTTATTAAGTAAACTGGGTTTTTGTAACTTAGACTCTTTAGCTTGTAAACAAAATTAGAAAAAATACTCCATTCTAAATTGCATAACTTTTTGAACATTCTAACCTAAACTATAAATTAATGCATAATTTAAATTAATACTAAACATTAAAGAATAATAATACTTAACCTAATTAATTATAAAAATAAACAACATATAAAATAATATTGATTAATAAATAGTTTAATTACAAGATTGAACACATGATATTTAATTATTTATTTAAATAATATGCAAACATTTGAGTTTCTTTATTTTGTCATGGTAATACTTAAAACTTATTACGTTTCAAATATGGCTGCCTTCGTTTAAGGAAAACTAAAATGTTTTTAAATAAATCTTACTGATTTGAGTTTTTATAATGTTTGCTTTTGTGACTTTATATACGAAAGAGAAGGTTTTATATTCAGACTAGCTAAATACTGGATTTAAACTTTATGCGTAATTAAAATAATAGAATTTCCATTTTTATATCAATTTGACATTTTAAAACAGTGTTGCCAGGTTACTACTATGGTAGTAATATTTTAATGTTTTCATAAGATATTCTTTGTCTTTTAAATGTGATTTAATGTTTGTAAGAAGTCAGACGACCGGTTAAACGGTTTTTTTACTTTTTTTTGTGTGTTTTGTAGTGATCAAATGACTCACTTATAAATTATTTATAATGATAATCAAAAGCCTCATAATATTATCAATAAAACAATCTTTAATTAGTATTAATTAAACGAGTACTTATAATTCGTAAGCGTATTTTGGTTAACACTGCAAAATGATATGAAATATAACCTACTAACTTTTACACGCGGTTTTGCCCGCTTGTCGTTTATCGTGGCAAATATAGCCCATGTCCTTCTTGGGATCCAAGCTTACTCCAAACTTAGTTTCATTAAAATCGGTTCAGCAGTTTAGCAGTGGAATAGTAACAGACTGACAAATACTTTTGTATTCATAATATTAGTATGGACAAGATTTTTTTTGGATATTTTCTTCTATTAATGGCGTAACAATTTATAAAATTGGTTTTAATAAAAATCAGATTAAACTGGGGTCTTAAACATTTTTCAGTTATTATTACTACAATATAATTATTATTAAGTATTATAGTAATCATTTATTATACGGGTATACGTCTAAAGGTATAAATATAAAAATGATTATGAGGTCATGAGCGACGAACTATCATTTTGACATATGTCAATATGACAGTTCATAGTTTTAAGTTTCCGATTGGATAACTCGATTTTAAGGTTCTTGCTGTCTCTTTCATTTGAAGGTAAAAAGTTGAGACAGATAGATACACGAACTGATCTTACAGTGAGTCAGTGCTTACGGCACACGGACTGCGCGAGCTGTCGACTGCTTACCGCTTGCTTTTTGTTTTGTTATCCGCTCGAAGCTTTCAAACTAATATTTTGGAACAACTTGCTGCGGTTGTCTGATCCCAAGCTAAGCAGAGCTTGTGTTATGGTAACCAGACAACTGATAAACATACTTATATATTTCCAAAAACAAATTATCATAGATAAATGACACCCAGACACCGAACAAATGATCGTGCTCATCACACAAACATGTGCCCTGGGTGGGAATGACCACGAGCTCCGGTATAGCAGTCAGGGTCACTAACCACTAGACCAACAGGCCCGTCCAGTGCTTTAAGCAGTCCGTGTGTGTCCTAAGTTAAGTTGTTTTTAATTGATCTAAGCTAGTCAGGTTAGGCCGCTACTACATTTTTCTTATTTTCAAATGGAGATAAATTCGCTTCTTTATATCTGTAAGATGATTTTGTTTGCTACTATTATAATTATATAAATCTTATATAATTGCTAATTATTACAATTACAATATTGTAAGGATGCATCAAAAAGCATGTTTATTGTCTATTGCCTGGGTTGCCAGCTCGTTAAAATGTGAGTGTTGCCATGTTTTGTAAGAAATAGAACGATTTCTACTAATTATTTTAAACTTAAAAATGGTAAATGTATTTTTCTCATTTAAGTAGTGGGTTAAAAAAAGTAAGGTAATAATCAGACTTATTTTTAAACATGGCAACACTTTATACCTTTATCTTATATATAAACTATTTCGCTACAATATACATTAGATAAAAGGGGGTAGATAGAGAATTACAATTTGTTACATTCGGGCACTTTGGGTGGGGTCAATTGTACCATACATTTAATGACGAATACAGTGTGTAGTTTATAACGCAAAATACTACTATGATTTTTATAAAGTTGTTTGACGAAAAAGATACAAAAGCCTAAATTAAAAAATACAGACTTGTATCATTTTAAAAGCTATAGGGGTTGAGAAATTGTATCAAATTGCTCTTATATGATTCGTTAACAGAATCTATGTTATATTATGATTACTTTACAATTAATCGACAATTGACGACCTCCGTGGTCGAGTGGCGTACGCACCGTTTTCAAGGTGTCGCTAGCTCTGAGGTCCCGGGTTCGATCCCCGGACGGGTCGTTGTAGAAAATCACATTTCTACATTGCCTCGTTTCTGGGTGTTTGTGGTACCTTCGTTGTTTTTGAATTCCATAACACGCGTGCATTAGCTAGTTACTTTGGGTTCAGAGCAATGTATGTGACGTTGTCCGCATTTATTTACATTTATTTAGAATCTGCCTCCATAAGATAAATTGTTTTTTGCGTTATAAACTAAACATTGTATAGTTTGGGGGTGTAATGACTTGGGGGTCAAAATGAGTTACCTTCGTTTTCATAAGTGGAGGTCAAAATGGGGCCCCTTTTGCTTTTCAAACTAGGATAATAAATGGATTATTAGTCCTATAAGGGAAGGTATAGATGGTGTATTCTTTGCTATTTAAGTGTGGTGTGAATGGGGTCTCTTTGCTCTTAAGATGGGGTCCCTGTTAACATGGGTGGGGGGTGAATGGGGTCATGTCTCAGTCTTGGCTCAGTGGAAAGGGGAGTTTCGCGCGCATTTCTTGCCGCACGCGCACTTTCTGACTATCTCTATATCTTTGGTGTATCGCGTTCCGTCAGCGCAGACCAGTCTTATCTGAAAAAATTATAAAAATAGGGATGTTGTACAGTATTCTTTAAATATAATCACGATAATTGCAAAAAAACGGACATCAAAATAGTACTAAATCGAAATAGCTATTATAAATAAACAACTTATGTCATACATAAGCATAATGCTATAAACCGAATAAAAATCATCACCCTCCTTTGCGCCAGTATGTCGGGTAAAAAGACAACCATACTTAACCACTTGAAAACTTATAATATAATGATGCTACAGGTCTATAAACGTCCCACTGCTGGGCACGGGTCTCTTCCCATATAGAGAAGGCGGATAAACTCAAACACTAAATAATAATAACACAATCTTATTCGAGAACACTTGACTAGTTTTGTATCGGTAGATTTCTAAACAAGTCGTTAATTGACATAAGCCTAAATCAGTTTTGTACATAATATAAATACAATAGCTACCTTTCTCTTCTTGGTCTTCCTGGGCGCGCAGCAGTGTCCGCGGGCGCAGGCAGGCACGCGCGCCGCCGCGCCCCCGCTGGCCACGCCCTCGCCGCGCCCCACGCAGCGCGCCCCCCGCACCGCGCGCCGCGACCGACATGAACCCTCGGTTATTATCTCGCGAGTCGCTTCCTGCAATTTAATAATGGTTTAATGTGAAAAGGACAAAAATGGACAACACCATATACGTTGCTCTGATTCCAAAGAAGTTAAAGCACTTGTGTTATAGAATCAGAGACAACGATACCGCAAACACTATACCACCCGGGACAATATACGGATCAGACCCGGGATGTCAGGACTATCGACACTTTGAAAAGCGGTGCGTACGCCACTTGACCACGGAGACCGCTAATAGAAAATATATGGTGTAAAATAATGAAATCTTGGGACAACTCAAACACGACCATCTGATCCCAAACTAGGCAGAACCTGTATTATGGTAACCGGAAAACTGGAAAACAGAGGATGTCAATGTCACATATGTGGAGGATGTCAATCTCACATATGTGGAGGATGTCAATCTCACATATGTGGAGGATGTCAATCTCACATATGTGGAGGATGTGAATCGCACATATGTGGAGGACGTATCTCACATATGTGGAGGATGTGACTCTCACATATGTGGAGGATGTCAATCGTACATATGTGGAGGATGTCAATTTTCATATGTGGAGGATGTGACTCTCACATATGTGGAGGATGTGACTCTCACATATGTGGAGGATGTCAATCTCACATATGTGGAGGATGTGAATCGCACATATGTGGAGGACGTATCTCACATATGTGGAGGATGTGACTCTCACATATGTGGAGGATGTCAATCGCACATATGTGGAGGATGTCAATTTTCACATGTGGAGGACGTATCTCACATATGTGGAGGATGTGACTCTCACATATGTGGAGGATGTCAATCTCACATATGTGGAGGATGTGAATCTCACATATGTGGAGGATGTGACTCTCACATATGTGGAGGATGTCAATCTCACATATGTGGAGGATGTGAATCTCACATATGTGGAGGATGTGAATGTCACATATGTGGAAGATGTCAATTTCATATATGTGGAGGATGTGAATGTCACATATGTGGAGGATGTCAATCTCACATATGTGGAGGATGACAATATCACATATGTGGAGGATGTCAGTCTCACATATGTGTAGGATGTCAATCTCACATATGAGGAGGATGTCAATCTCACATATGTGGAGGATGTCAATCTCACATATGTGGAGGATGACAATGTCACATATGTGGAGGATGTCAATGTCACATATGTGGAGGATGACAATGTCACATATGTGGAGGATGACAATGTCACATATGTGGAGGATGACAATGTCACATATGTGGAGGATGTCAATCTCACATATGTGGAGGATGAGTCAATCTCACATATGTGGAGGACGTGAATCTCACATATGTGGAGGACGTGAATCTCAAATATGTGGAGGATGTCAATCTCACATATGTGGAGGATGACAATATCACATATGTGGAGGATGTCAATCTCACATATGTGGAGTATGTCAAACTCACATATGTGGAGGTTCGTCAATGTCTCATATGTGGAGGACGTGAATGTCACATATGTGGAGGATGTCAATCTCACATATGTGGAGGATGACAATATCACATATGTGGAGGATGTCAATGTCACATATGTGGAGGATGTCAATCTCACATATGTGGAGGATGTGAATGTCACATATGTGGAGGATGTCAATCTCACATATGTGGAGGATGACAATATCACATATGTGGAGGATGTCAATGTCACATATGTGGAGGATGTCAATCTCACATATGTGGAGGTTCGTCAATGTCTCATATGTGGAGGACGTGAATGTCACATATGTGGAGGATGTCAATGTCACATATGTGGAGGATGTCAATCTCACATATGTGGAGGATGTGAATGTCACATATGTGGAGGATGTCAATCTCACATATGAGGAGGATGACAATATCACATATGTGGAGGATGTCAATCTCACATATGTGGAGTATGTCAAACTCACATATGTGGAGGTTCGTCAATGTCTCATATGTGGAGGACGTGAATCTCACATATGTGGAGGATGTCAATGTCACATATGTGGAGGATGACAATGTCACATATGTGGAGGATGACAATATCACATATGTGGAGGATGTCAATGTCACATATGTGGAGGATGTCAATCTCACATATGTGGAGGATGACAATGTCACATATGTGGAGGATGTCAATGTCACATATGTGGAGGATGTGAATGTCACATATGGGGAGGATGACAATGTCACATATGTGGAGGATGTCAATCTCACATATGTGGAGTATGTCAAACTCACATATGTGGAGGTTTGTCAATGTCTCATATGTGGAGGACGTGAATCTCACATATGTGGAGGATGTCAATCTCACATAATTATGTGGAGGATGTGAATCTCACTTATGTGGAGGATGTCAATCTCACATATATGGAGAGGGGCAAACATGTGTAGTTCAAGAAGAGTTTCGAAAGCGAGCAGAGACTTTCGTAACTAGTCGATCACACAAAAAGTTGAAATTCTATTTTATAATATGTTAGAAGTTAATTGTAATAATTATACGATTAGTACCTTTCTGCAGGCGCCGTTAGCTGGTGTGGGCTGTGACGGCGCGTGTTCTGATGGCATCTGCTGTTTGTGAGATGGTGCGGCTGAAATATACACATAATATTATATTGACGAGAAATTGATTACACGGATAGATGAAAGAGATTGATCATCAACTTTAGCTGGTAGATGTAGATGTGTGAGTCAGATCGTTCGCCGAGAGGTGATTATTTGTGCGTGAGACGAATATTTCTTTCATGTCTGATTGTTGCTATGTATATGTTAGAGAACTAGAGTTGGAATTCGTTATTTAAAAAATAAATTTGTCGTATTATTGGAGGTAGACGTTTAACAAATATTTGAATGAATTCATAGTCTATTCAATCAAGTATTATGGTTAGGTTAAGCATGTATTTACCTGGCGAGGCTTGCACGTTGCTGATCGCTTGCTTCCGTTGTAAGGCCTTGGTACCTTGAGTGATGACTGGCGCGCCACCTGGTGGTCAGTGTGGGTTTAGTAAGTCATGTAAATATGTTATCTCTTATCAAAAACTAGCTTTCATTGGAAATATTTCTGAGCGTCTGTCTACAATTAGGGTCGGTTCATATCTGACCGAAAATGCATGCAAAATGCCACTTCACGCAACACACCATCGGTTAAGTGTGAAAGATTCAAGTTTGTTTTCAACTTCTAGCTTGTCATTACACCTCAAATCATAATAATATAGTATATTCTCCACTTACTGATAGAGGCCCTGAGCTCGCACTGCGGGCCGGCAGTCCCGGCTCGACAGCGGCACGTGTAGTCCGACGGCGAGCCCTCCTCGCGCACGCAGCGCCCGCCGCGGGCACACGGGTTGGGCACGCACGGGTCCTAAGACAAGAGCATGGTGTAGTCTAACAGGGAACAACTAGAACTAGCCCGGCTCGACAGCGGCACGTGTAGTCCGACGGCGAGCCCTCCTCCTCCTAACGCAGGGGTCCTAAGGAAATGGGGGTTAGTAGTGGGTGACTAGATCGGGTGAACATTTATAAACATAGTGAGACCCCTTGTGCCTCGGGAAACAAGTTAAGCCCTTCGTCCCGGCCGCCAGACGTTGAGCTTCATCTGCAGTCATTAAATCAATTTTAAAATGGGTTGTGGAGTTTAGATAGGCAGTCGCTGCATGTAAAATACGGTGTTCAGCTGAATCCACATTGAGTCAGTGGTTTAACTCTCTCGCGCGACACGTGAGAAAATTGTAGTAACAAAAGCAGTCGAACTACTTCTGGGAGCAATAGATGGCGGGCGGCCCTAAATGGTATGATTTTGTTATATTTGTATCGTTTATGGTATATACCTGGTTATGTCTCCCGGCATCCTCCTGCACGAAGACAGTGGCGGCCGCGGCGCTGGTGGGCTCGTCCTCGCCGCAGCCGGCTGACGTCCTCTGCACACGGACTGCGTTCACGTAGTCCACTCGCTTGTGGTTGATCCACGCTTCTTTGAGGCAACCTGTGGAAGGTTATATGGTTAGAATATTGATGTAAAGACAAATCGAACGAGTCCAAACACGATGGAGTTGCGTCGTTTCGTTACAGAGTTGCTTTGGCCACCTTCTGGTGTCATTGAGCAAGTATGCAAAAAATATCTCAATTGATGGTTGAAATTTAGCTTGCATGATTTTGATCCAATCAAACATACAATTAAAATACATGATTGTGATTTTCTATATTTACGCGTCCGGTAATCTAATCCGGGGCCTCAGAGCTGACTACTTTGAAAACCGGTGCGTACGCCACTCGACCATGTAGCTCGTTAATATTTCCATTTCTAGCAACTATCAACAGTTTCTGTGACATTTATTGGAACCATTCCAGACTGTTAACATCAGCTCGTATTCTCTTCAACTCCAGAATATTACATACCTTTAAAACTGGTGATATTCCTGAGATGCCACTTGCTGAAGGCCTCCTTGGCGATGTCCTCGGGCACTCCGCCGAGGTACATCGGTCGCTCCAGGCGCAGGTACTCTTTGGGACCTAGAATAAAGTATATAACACTGTAGCTATTAGGTACTTAATATGCATGCTAGGTTTTCCATTAGAAAGAAAGAAAAAACATTTATTCGTCATGGTTAATAACATTTAAACATTAGATGCTGCGGTTGACTTAAGTTTGACCGGACCCAGTTAAAACGCATATTTTAGATGGAGTGACTTATGCATTTGATATAGCACAGCTGTTAGGGCCAGTGACAATCATAACGGTTGCCCAGCGTAGTCCAGAATCGTATATAAAATAATGCATTACGGGAGCCAGGAAAATCCAAATCTAGCCCACCCCCAAAATTGATGGTATGAGTCGTCTCACCTTACCCTTTTTCCCTAAAGCCGCCACTTTTATTATCTCCACATCCCATTATACTGGTTCATGCAAGATTGTTGACCAATGTGCTATTGGGTTTTTCTATGAAATTCTCAGTAGCAGGTCGGAGTTTGGATTTGTGCCCGATTAGTGGCAATAGGCTCGCCCCCTATTACATGGGACCTAAACATTACGGCGAACTGTGGGTGTACATTGGTACACCTCTGCCTAACCCTTTGGGGATCCAGGCGTGATGGTATGTTATGTTAAAGAGCAAGAGGTGTGTAGACCCACCTTCATTGATGATGGACCTGGCGGGGCCGTCGTCCACCTTGAGCGTGAAGTTCTTCTTGATGGCGATCAGCTCCGCCTTGTGGTAGTTGCCGTCTGATACCATCTCGAAACTGCGAAGGGTAAAGAAGTATGGAGAGGTTAAAGACGGATTGAAAATTTAGGTGGCACACGGTAAAGATGCCTTTTACGAATATCTATAAAAAGGATAGATACAAGACACGTTTATCTGGTAGCTTTCTTCTGTTTTGTGACTTTGTATAAAAGGATGAAGAAAGGATCTATAAGGGGTTGAGACAACGAAGAATTATGGTGTATGTTCTATGTTGAATCATACATACAATATCATAATCATATTAAAAGAATGTCTGAATAAAGTTAATTTTCATAGTTCATGTTTAAAGAGCATTTACTTTATTGAAAGGTGGATTCAAGATTAACTGCCTCGTTGGCTTAGTGGTTCTTAGCGCGACTGCTACGCTAGAGATCTTGGGTTCGATTCCCAAGACGGCCAAGGTGTTATTGGGTTTTTCTATGAAATTCTCAGTAGCAGGTCGGAGTTTGGAATTGTGCCCGGTTAGTGGCAATAGGCTCGCCCCCTCCCTCATTATCATCTCGACACGACTGTAGTAACGAATTTTATCTTACCTATACATAGTGGAAGTCGGATGGTTGCCTATATCGTAACTGATGCGAATCCTGCCGTTGAACAGCTCCACTGCTAAGTGCTCGTTCTCACCGAAGTACATTAGTACGCCGTGTAGCTGTGTCGTACTGAATACTAAAATTTAAACATACTTTTAAGTAAAACTTTGATTGGCTAATTCATAAATACAAAATGAAAAGAGTTTTGAAAGTTTTATGAGAAGATATTATAATTATTTATTTTAGTGACGGAAGTCAAAATGGCACATCAGAAATTCTTTTGTGAATAATTTATGATAATTATTAAAAAGTCATAGTGCCTGACATCCTGAAAATTGCAGTTCTACACTAAGAATATTTGTTAAATAGAAAGAATATTGTCAAAACATTCAGCTCGGATTTTCCTGTTCAAATCATATAAAAAATTCAAACCTTTTAAATAATTTAAAGCTAAATTTAACAAGAATACATAGCTGATAATATTGCTCAACTTACCTAGCGTGACGTTAGCTTGTGGAGCAGTTCTGAGCGGCTCCAGTTCCACCAGCGAGTCGTTGTGGAGAAACGTGAGGGACGTCAGGTACTCACAGAGGCGACCTGAGGTAGGGTAGTATGAGAATTACATAAAATTGTCTCTATGAACACTGAAAAGATTATGAAGACGTTTGTTTGAAATAAAAATTGAGGGAACTGCCATATGTTACTCGTACGTGAGAAAAGCGTCAATTTAAATTCTGTAGTTTTTCATTATATTGTTACTCTCTTGGTAACGATTAGCACATAAAAATTTTGTTTTTTTTTTTCCCTATTTTGGATTGTTAAGGTGGATGGTTAAGGCAGATTTTTTATAAGACTACTTTTAGTATAAACTAATCCTTTATGAGCGAAATAAAGGGTATCTAAGAGAGTATGGACGATCGGTTATTCAGAGGCAAAGACATTTAGAGGTATCTGAATCAATCCCATGTATTTTCCACGATTTTTGTAGTTTTTTTGCTACAAGGCTTTTTCGCGATTCTTAATTAATCTGCGACTGACCTGAGTATCCCGGTGCACACTTGCAGAGGTAGTCGTTGGCCGTGCTGAGTAGAGGCCGCTCCATGATGATGTCGTCCTGGTGAAATAAATATTAATATTATTAGAATTACCAAAGATATGACTGTTCTAAGGAAACAGCTACAATATCTGGTACGCTTGAATAGTTTTGGATCATAAATATGTCTTGACGCGGCAGTGTTTTAACATTTAATGTTACATAATTCTGTGTTTTTTATTCATAGACGACGAAGTTACAAGCACCCAGATCCGAAATAATGTTTTTTTCTTCTACCGCCTGTCCTTCTTTCGTCCGGGGAGCCAACCCTGGACCTCGGAGTACCATAGTAATTTGGAATCAGATGGCCGTGTGTGAGTTGTGCCAACATATTATATTAGGCTCACCTGTAGTGGGCGTGGCTGTGGTAGATAGCACACGCCGTGCACGCAGTCGTGGTGCGCGCACGGCGAGGTGCCGAGCGCGGCGTGAGGAGCGGCCTCGCAGTAGCGCCCCGCGTAGCCGGCCGCGCATGCGCACCGGTACTCGTCCAGACCGTCCACGCACGTTGCTCCGTTCTATAAAAGTTAAAGCAAGAATTAATTGAAAAAAGAAAGAAAAAGAACAAAAGTTTTTAGCAGCTAGGGATACAGTGCTATAGACAAGTCAAATCGAATAAGCCGAAACACGAGGAGGTTATGTTCTTTCGTTTGGTCGGAGTTCCTAAGAACACATTCTGGCCATAAGTAGTTACGTAATTTGTTGTAGTTCTAAAGATTTAAAAATTGTACCTAAACAAACATGGAATACGTATAAATTAATAGGACAGCTTGTTATAATTGTGTTACGGCTTAAGTAAATAAAATGAAAATCATTTGCAGATATTTTGATTTTTGACAAGCATTTGATACTGTTAATGTACCTTTTTTGTCGCTAAATCTAATGATTAAGCATAGAAAAGTATGATTTAAACATTTTTCAAATAAAACAGAACATAAAATACAGATAGACCAACATTAGGTAAAAAATACTCAAAAAAAACCGGTTATTGGCAATGGAGTTCCTCAGGGTAATACTTTTGGACCAATACAAGTTTCAATAGTTTTTCTACTCCCACAACGCTTTCCTATGTACTATAACCAACACATTTTGAGATCGAAACTCTATGTTCTTAGCACATACCTGACACATATGATTGATGCAGTCGTCAGCATTAACAGTGCAGTTCTGTCCGGAGTAGCCCTTGGGGCATGCGCAGGAGTAGTGGCTGCGGTGGTCGGTGCAGACCGCGCCGTTCTCGCACGGGTTGAACTCCTTCGTGCAGTAAGGGATCTTCTTTTCGCAGAATTCACCTGGGTGACGAAATTATATTGATGATTATTCAATTTACTATAAGATAGCGTATACACAGTTTTTGAAAGGATTTTGTTTGTTAAAAAAATTATGATATGCTGACTCTAGGTTTTTGAAAATTCGATCAACACAAAAATTTGTTTATCACCTGTCAAATCTCATCTTAAGCGCTGTGATTGGTTGGAAGTCTTTGAGACAACCAATCAGTCGTAACCAGTTAATTTGACAACAGATTAAGGTGAGCAACTTCTCAAAAACCTTGGGTAAGTGCCTTGCTGGGGGTAAGCACAGAGCAAGTAATTCAATTGATTGTTATTCAATAGCTAACGCGGTTGCAGCCGTTCCCAAAAGACACCTATCTTTTTCGAGAATATTTTTGTTTTCTTTTTGTATGCTTCTGGTTTTACAGTAGTTCCGTTGTTATTATAGTTAGCCTGGGTGGAGAAAAATCCGTGTTGTTATCACACTTGTGATTGATTGATTGATAGTTAAAGGTAAAAGGTCTCACCCATGAAGCCGGGCGCGCACTTGCAGGAGTAGCCCTCGAGGCGGTCCACGCACGTCGCGTTGTTCTCACACTTGTGGGCCACGCAGTCGTCGATGTTGACCTCGCAGCGGGCGCCGGTGTAACCAGGCTGGCAGGAACAACTGGGGAAAAATAATAAATTAATTAATATAAATAGTTTCCCCCGGTACATTGAACAATACATTAGAAATGGTAAATGGACGAGCTGGACTCCTTTGGTCAGGATTATTTCACTAAATTTCTAAGCAGCGAAAGATCGAACGAAGCAAAGAGGCTTACTTAGGTTAGGAAAAAAAAATGGTCATATATACAATTTTATGTTTGAGTGACCATCCAAAATTTCAGAGCTGGTTCAGAATTGATAATTGTTCCGAAATACTGAAAACGAAAAAAAATTTTGATCTTGTAAATTCTGGATTCCTATATGAAGGATTGGTCCACGTTGGCCCTGAATAGAGAAGAATGGAAGGAAGAGAGAGAGACCTTTGCCCAGCAATGGGACCGCATGGGTTGAGAATGACTTACTGGAACCGGCCCTCCTCTAGCACGTGACACAAGCCATGCGCGCACGGCGAGCCATAGCACGCGTCGATCTGGTGTTGACACGCGTCGCCATGGTAACCGCGCGCGCATGCGCACTCGTGCCCGCCGGAGCCGCGCGAACGACACGAGCCGCCATTGCGACACGGGTTGCTGTAGCAGCTGTCGCATTTTGATATTACTTCTGCTGGGGGTTTGCCTGGGAAACGAAATAGAAAAAACATATGAAAAAATTTACAAGGAAATGATAAAAAATACCAGACGAATTCTGGTATTTCTAGGCGTAAAAAAAAAGTGTAAAAGTCGCACGTATCGGCGATTTTTTGAGTTTTGGATTGACATACAAAAGAAGTTGGGCAGTGCGGGAAAATAGATATAACTATTTAGTAATACAACCTATGAGAAATTAAAGTAAAACGTTCTTACACCACGCTTTAACAATGAAAATATGCTATAATTCGGCTGTTGAGTAAACGCTTTCCTTTGGACAGACCATACATATACATAATTTTAAATTATCATTTTTTTGTTATCCATCAAAGCGACCGAAACCTACCTTTACAGATGAACGCAGTAGATTGCGTGCTGAGTATGAGCTTGTCTCTCATAGCGGCAGGCTCGGAGCAGCGAGCTATGCCGGGCTCCACGTATTCGCCCGCGCTCTTCACCCACTCGGACAGCCAGCGGGTGTTGCAATCGCAGTAGAGGGGATTGGAGCCCAATGCACTGGGAAAAAGAATATAGGAAAGATTATAATACCATCACGCCTGTATCCTTGAAGGGTTAGGCAGAGGTACACCTCTGTACACCCGCAGTTCGCGGTATGTTTAGGTCCCATGTAATAAGGCGAGCCTATTGCCACTAACCGGGCACAAATCCAAACTTGCTATTTGGTAGAGGTGGAGACAAACTGAAGGAATCAAACTTAATCACTTCTTGAATTATAAATGGTGAAACTAACTTTGTTTTATACAATTAATTAATAGATTAGATTTAAAATAATAACTTACACGTGTGAAATAGATTCCAAATCTCTGAAGACTCCGTCAGCCAGTATAGATATGTTGTTTCCATGTAGAGAGAGCACTCTTAATTGAGTGAGACCTTTGAGAGCATCTCGCTGTGAATAAAATAAAAATGATACAGTGAATAAATGGCTAAAATATGTTCGCAGACACTAAGTAGGCTAGGATTAAAAGGCTTTTTTAGAAATATACTCTTGCTTATGAAATTTTCAATATTGTTTTTAGCAGAAATGTCGACACGTGTTATAAAAAGTAACATAAAAAGTCTTTTGCAAAATGAAATGCATCAGATCAATGTATCGCAAGTTGTTGTTTAAAAACCGATGGACATAGAGTAAAATTGAAGTACGTTAGATCCCAATTATTCGTAATCGGTGCAATGCGTATTCAGCTTCCATTCATCTCCACAACCCGACATTTCTGCATTCTTATTACCCGACTGCCAAGAAGGGTTATGTTTTTCGCGCGTATCTTGTATGTATGTATGTGTGTATGTATGTGTGTAATATTCTTTATTACCTCATATCTTCAAAAAAACGGATTTCGATCATTAGGGTATCGTTGGATTCTGAAAAGTAAAAAACAAGTACAACATGATTGACTGTAACAGTCGGGACCTATTAAATAAGCTAGACTAAAATCATTCATTATGGGTCCCCACTGTTACAATCAATTATGTTGTACTTGTTTTTTACTTTTCAGTTTAAATTTAAATTGTCAAGGCAGTCGGGTATTTTAATTTTTTAAATTAATTTATTTATTTTTCTAAAATTTCTATACTAATTAACAAAACTGCCTAATAATTATTTTTAACCGACGAAAACAGAGGAGGTTCTCAATTCGACGCGTATATTTTTTTTTTTTTTTTATGTATGATCACGCATATCTTTTTACTGAGTTGTCCGATTTTGATAATTCTTTTTTTATTGGAAAGGGTATACTCCAAAGTTGGTCCCATATAAATTTGGAAAAAGAATTCCCACCCTAAGGGTGGAAAAACAGGGGTTAATTGATTGTTTTCGCACTGATCGTAATGTATTAACACGCGTAACTTTTTACAGAGTAGTCTGGTTTTGATAATTCTTTTTTTATTGGAAAGGGTATACTCCAAAGTTGGTCCCATATAAATTTGGAAAAATAATTCCCACCCTAAGGGTGGGAAAACAGGGGTTTATTGATTGTTCATGCACTGATCGTAATGTGTTACCACGCGTAACTTTCTACAGAGTAGTTCGATTTTGATAATTCTTTTTTTATTGAGTAGGCTATACCTAGAAGTTGGTCCCATATAAATTTGGAAAAAATATTCCAATCCTAAGGGTAGAAAAACAGGGATATATTGATTGTTCACTAACTGATTTTAATTTATGACCACGCGTAACTTATTACAGAACAGTCTGATTTTGATAAATCTTTTTTTATTAGATAGGGGGTTACACCTTGAAGCTGGTCCCATATAATTTTACTCTAAGGTTGGGAAAATAGGGGTGATTTATGGTTAACTCACAGATTTGAATACTAAAATAAGTAGTTAGCTATTTCAAAAATAATAAATAATTCAGCATGTAGCAATTAGTATATTATAGCCACAAAAAAATATGAAATAAAAACTTTTTAACAAAAAAATTAAACCGCCGAAAACACTGAAAAGCAAAAAATAAGAAACCTTTTTTTATTTAATCTTAATAACTAAGTTCTTAAACGAATGTGAGTATACCTAAATAATTTTGAGGCGGCGCCAAACTATCAATTAACAAAGATCACAAAATTACCTTAAAAATAAAGAAACAACCAAATCAAAAACGCTATATACTATAATTATATTCTTTACTTACCACCTACTAATTCCATCGTGGAAAGCAAATAAAAGTTTTGAGTTTGAGTTTGAATCAACTTAACAATGCAATGAAATCTCCAGCGATAAAAATTGAAATTTCAAAAAAAATAAAGTACCTATATATCGTAATTAATTAATTTGCCTGTTTGGCGCCGACTCGAAATTACTTAGGTATACTCACATTCGTTTAAGAACTTAGTTATTAAGATTAAATAAAAAAAGGTTTCTTATTTTTTGCTTTTCAGTGTTTTCGGCGGTTTAATTTTTTTGTTAAAAAGTTTTTATAAACATACCTGCACACATCTCAGCTTATTATAGCTGACGATCAGGGTGGAAAGCTTGGTGAGCCCCTCGAAGGTGTTGTTGGTGATGACGCTGATCTTGTTGTTGGACACGTCGAGGCGCGTCAGCTGCGTCAGGTGGCGGAGCTGCGCCGGTAGGATCGCTGCTATCTCGTTCGATTCTAGATATCTGAGGGGGAATAATAAGATTTGAGTGAAGTGGTCTACTGAAGAAGAATAGAGAAATGGGGAGGTGGGGACATGGGGAGGTGTGGACATGGGGATGTGGGGAAATGGAGAGGTGGGGAGGTGGGGATTTGAGGATGTCGGGAAAATGGGGAGGTAGGGAGATGGGGTGTTGGGTAAAAGGAGAGGTGGGGACATCGGGAGTTCGAGACACTGGTATGTGGTGACATGGGGAGGGGGGGGCAAGGGGAGAAGAGTACATGGGGAGTTGGGGAGGTGGGGAAATGTGGATGTGAGGAAAATGGGGAGGTGGGGAGACGGGTATAAGGGGAGTTTGGCACATGGGGAGTTGGGACATGTGGAGGTGGGGAGATGGGGTGTTGGGAAGATGAAGATGTGGGGACAGGAGGAGGTTAAATTAATGTATTTGAAGGTTCCAAAAAATTGGGGAAGTCAGTGAAGAGAATAAAGGGCGAAGATAATGAAGTAAGTGAAGTGTTTAGTGGGAGAAAAGTGGGGGAAGTGACTAACGGGTGAGAAAGTGGAGAATTTTGTAAGTGGGAATTTTGTGAAATGGGGAAGTTGGGAAGAGCGAAAGTGAGTAGTTGGGAAATGGGGAAAATAGAGAGAAAAAGGTTAAATTGGGCTTTAGGAAATAGACAAGTGGGAATGTTGGTAAGTGGGTAAAGTGACTTATGGGTCAAGAGCTTTAATCACGGCTGAATTTGATCACGGGACCTAATGGAAGCTTACGACGAAGTGATTCAAATAGTGTTTCTGGTCAATCACAGTTTAGCTATCAGTGAATCGAGAAAAAAAATAAAACTGGTTTTATAAAAAGCTTTCTTTCTTCAAGTAAGGAATATTATATACTTACAACTCCGTAGTCTGCTTCGGTATGTTCTGCGGCACGGCCGTTAGCTGTGCGCGGGAACATCTCACGACAGTGCCGGTGCACACGCACTGCGCCGGGCAGTAGTCTGAGGCAAGACAGCCTTTGTCTTCCGCTGTGAGAATAGTATATAAAGATGAGATAAGTGGTGGAAAAATCCCGAAATCGAGGAATCTCGTACCGCTAGTATATGTATAATTAAATAATAAACTGCTTTGTTATATTTGTGTTACTAGTGAATACTAGCGCTAGTTTTTGTTGTCAATAATACTGGCTTTACATTAAGGTACTTAGCGAAACAAATGGGCTCATAAAAATACTTTTTGAATGGATATCGGTTTTAGATCCCGAGATTTCGTTCAAAAAGTACTTTACTTCAATGTCTAATAGGAAATATTTTTTTAACTCAACTTACGTGTGCATTTAAAGTCCGAAACTTCCAAATGATGAAGATTTGCATCTCTCAAAGCCGCTGGCGATCTGCAGGTGGCTGACGGTGAAAGCCGACGACTTCGAAGCCAGTTCGGAAGCCAGGAGATGTGGCACGTGCAGTCTAGCGGATTTGACTCCAAGTTCCTGAGAAAAAGAAACCATGATATAATACTTGTAACTGTCCCACTGCAGGCCTCTCATACAGAGAACGAGCATTGATCACCACGCTAGGTCCCACGGTGGGCGCCATTACCGAAGCTGTTAACACCAGCCTGTAACTGTCCCACTGCAGGCCTCTCATACAGAGAACGAGCATTGATCACCACGCTAGGTCCCACGGTGGGCGCCATTACCGAAGCTGTTAACACCAGCCTGTAACTGTCCCACTGCAGGCCTCTCATACAGAAAATTGCCAAAGAGCATTGGCAATGATTTTAAGCTAGCATTAGTTTCTATACTTATATAGTGCAAGAATCTAGAGGACAGTTCCACAAAACTATTGAACTTACAAGTTACTATTAAAATATTTAGTAAAAGAATACTTACAATGTTGACAACATGGTGAGATGATCAAAGGATCCGGGTGTGATGCACTTGATCTTGTTATCCGTTAAAGATCTGAAAAGCCAGAAAAGTGTAAATTACCAATAAGATTAACACTAGCTTTCCTTACTGCTTTTGCGTCGAAAACGGTCTTGTAGATAATTTGTCCGAGTTTCGTTTAGCTAAATTTCTGAATTTTTCTTAAAAGGTCGTTACAAAATGGAATTGTAAAAAGTTAGATTTAAATTACACATTTGTTTTTCCATTCATCAATTACACTTCAGTGAGAAAAGGAAATGATTTGCATGACATTATATTATAGTACAAACTCTGAAAAACAGTATAGATAGAGAGACCAATGATATTTTAATAAACAGATATGTTATACACATACAAAACAATCGAAAAAAGTGTTCCGCGCAGCAGCGGCAGCTAGCGAAAGAGATAGCGCGATAAAACCCATAAGAAAAAAAGAGACAAATAGTGTTGTTGTTAATGGCAATACGTCCCAATTAGGACGTTTTCGAGTCTTCACGATTGCACGCTTATAACAAACATATCTGTTTATTAGAATTTCGTTGATAGATACCAAAATCATTTCTTGAAATGGATCGTCAAGGCCGGAAAAATCTCGTAGCTGACATACAATCGAGAGAACCTCCTCCTTTTATAATCAATATTTTTTTTATAATAATAATATTAATAAATTTATTTATTTGTACACACAGGCAAAAGAACGGAAAAATTGTTTGAGGGTTTCTACTCTTTGTAGGTATTCTCAATAAAACTCTTAGACTGCTCGAACCGTAAGTTTAACTGCCCCATTAGTTCCATTTAGAAAGTCATTTCTCGCTTCTGTGTTACCCATTTGGACAAGACAATCCAAAATAAGCAACACTTCGCGAATTTTGTTGGTTTCTGCTGCATAACGCACCCATGCTTCCTTTTTTGCTTGTTTTTTAGCCTCACGCTCTGCTGAAACAGCTATAGATGACACCTGCTTGGCTAAGTCTCTTGCAAACTCCAGAGTCTGGGCAACTTCATCATACTTAGCAACTGCTACTTTTTGATCAGAATTGAGTTCTTTTCCAGATTTTTGCAAGTCTCGATAAGATGTTAGCTTACTCTTTCTTTTCTCCAAATTACGAATTTTGTGTTCAATAATCGTGATAATTTGTCGTATTGGAGAATTATCCATTGCCTCCGAAGGGGCTGGTTTCTCGGTGGATTTAGGATGATGTCTCCGATCTGGTCTAGATCGCTGTTGCCGAGCAGTGGAACGACGAGGTTGAATTTTTGGTCTTCACCTAACTTGCTGGCGGCGACAGCGGCTTCAAACTGCGCGAACCACAGGCGTGGATTTTGGCGCCAAAATGGTGGTAGTCGTGCAGGGATCGATATTGCTGCCACGTCGCTCTTCATCGTTGTGATGCCCTGCGCATCGCTGAAATCTTCGTTTTCTCTCGACATTCTGACGGTTCCTTTCGATATTCTGGAAGTATTCTTATTTTGCAGCTTGCAGGCTTCGGCTTCGGTTCGTTTTCTCGGGGTCACCAATTTTTTGAGGGTTTCTACTCTTTGTAGGTATTCTCAATAAAACTCTTAGACTGCTCGAACCGTAATAATTTATTGATCTAAAAGCCCTACTTATATACAATTTACAATTATTCCTAAACACAAATCCACCAATAGCAGCGCGCCCTAGCGCATGCCGCGCGCGGGGCGCGGGGCGCTGGCGTGCACCGGTACTATCCGCCGCGCGGGTATAAATACGGGTCACGCGCCGCGCGCGCCCTTTTTCGCCGCGCGCCGCCGTCGAGTGAAGATCCTGTCGCTCTGTGGAATGTGTGTCTCGCTGTGTTGTGTCCACGTGGTCCCGAAGCATGTGCTGAAGACGCGGTCGCTTGCTTGCTTGATTGGTTTGCTTGCGCCACAAACAACCGCTTCTTTCGAAGCGAACGGCTAGCCTGTGCGGCGCTGTGATAACGCTTTGTGTGTTTCTATGTGGACGTCATAAACTCGTCTTTATCAAGACGGTTGCTTACTGTTTCTTGGAGACGTCAAAAAACTCGTCTTTATCAAGACGGTTGCTTCACTGTTTCTTGGAGACGTCAAACATGTTGTAAGGTACTGGTTTTGATGGTAAAGGTAATTGGTAACTGGTAACTGGTTCGGTGGTAAAGGTGGTATGCGGTAATTGGCTCCATGGTACTGTGACATGTACTATGTCACTACATCACTCCCCCCTAAGCGAAGCGTACGTTGTGTTTCACTGCGCGGCCGGATCGAGTGACGTATGCGTCGCGCAGCGCGCTAGGGGTCGATGACCGCGGCTCGACGCTCGTGGTTGTTGACGTTTGCGCATGTGATTCTGTAGCCGTGGTACACTCTTCTTCGTTGAGTAGATGGGCAGGCTTAAGTCTATCTATAGAGACAACTGAAGTTCGAGTTGCCATTTGTATGGTGAAATGTTTGTTTTCACGATGAATAACCTTGAACGGGCCGTCGCAAGGAGGGGTCAATGGGCTCCGCACGGTGTCATTGCGCACGAAAACATGAGTACATGTTGCTAAGTCCTTGTGCAAAAATGTGCTTCTGTTATTGACACGTGACTGGCTGCGTGGTGCGAGCGATGACATTGTTTCGGTCAGCTGGCGGACAAATTCTGCGTCTTCATTTTTCGGCTGTGTAGGCGCGAAGAAATCTGACGGTATTTTTAATGTCGATCCGTAGGTCATTAGAGCCGGGCTGACTTTCGTGTCTTCACGAAGCGCTGTACGCAGTCCAAGCAGCACGGTCGCTAATTCTCTGCTCCAGTGTACGCCGGCGCCTCTCGATGCCAGCGTTCGACCAAACCATTTGCTTGCGGGTGATATGCAGTAGTTCGTATCCTGGTAATGCCGAATTTCTTCATCAGTGCGCTGAATAACGATGACTCAAATTGTCTACCTTGATCCGTCGTTACACGTAAAGGACAGCCAAATCGCGATATCCATCCCTCGTAGATTGCCTTAGCAACAGTGTCGGCGCTGACGTCACGAATAGGTATTGCCTCCGGCCATTTAGTGCAGCGGTCGATCATCGTTACTAGATATCTGTAGTCGTCAGATGGCGGCAGTGGTCCTACTATGTCGACGTGAATGTGTTCGAAGCGCGCCGATTTTTGAAATTCGCCGAGTGGACTGATAACGTGTCGTTGAACTTTCCCGCGTTGACAACCGATGCATGTTTTGGCCCACAAACCGACTTCTTTGTTTATATTTGGCCAAAAAAACTTTGTAGACATTATTTTTCTTGTTGTTCGCACGCCGGGGTGACTTAGTTCGTGTTGCGCTTTGAATGCTGCTAAACGGTAAGTCGCCGGTAGGTAAGGTCGCACGTTGCCCGTTGATGTTTCGCATATAATGGGTCGTTGACCGCCGGGCAATGTTATAGGCGTAAACTTTAGACTTGGGTTGGACATACACATCTTCAGTTCATGGTCGTTTTCTTGGTCTTGGGCGAGTTGGTTATAGTCGATCGCGGAGTGAGACAAGTTGATTTCTTCGATGCATGATAAGGCGTCTGCCGCTTCGTTCTTATCGCCGTGAATGTATTCGATTTTTGAACAAAACTGACTTATGTAGTGTAGCTGGCGTTCTCTTCGTGGTGTGTCACTGCTACTCGGCGTTCTTGTTAGGGCGTAAGTTAGCGGTTTGTGATCGGTGAATATAGTTAGGTCACTGCCCTCTATCAGCCGTCGTAGGTGTTGCACAGCGGTGTACATAGCTAATAATTCGCGATCGTACACGCTGTAGCGTCGTTGCGTTTCGCTCATAGTTTTTGAGTAGAATGCTAATGGTCTCCATATATTGTCCACTTTTTGTTGTAGAACGGCGCCGATGCTAGTATTTGATGCGTCGGTAAATAAACATAGCGGTGCGTTAGGTATCGGGTGAGTCAATGTTGTCGCCTCGAGAACGCTTTGTCGGCATTTCTCAAAGGCTTGTTCTGCGACTTGAGACCATTGTATCGGAGTTTTGTCGTTTTTCTTGCTGTTGTGTAGGTATTTATTTAATTCATGTTGGTATTCGGCTTGATGCGGTAAACAGCTACGGTAGAAGTTTATCATTCCTAAAAATCTTCTTAGTTCTTGTACTGTTTGTGGTTTCGGATAATTAATTATGGCTTGCGTTCGTTCTTGAGTGGGTTTGATTCCTTCGGATGACACTTCGTAGCCGAGGAACTCGATGTTTTCTTTGTCAAACTCACACTTGTCGATGTTTAGACTGACGCCGTAGGTATTTAGGCGTTCGAGTACTAATTCTAAGTGGCGGCGATGTTCTTCCTTATTTCTTGAGTGCACGAGTAGATCGTCGACGAAACAGAATACGTTGTCCTCTAATCCTCGTAACACCTCGTGCATGAAACGTTGGAAAGTTTGACCAGAGTTTCTCAAGCCGAATGTCATGCAGGTGAACTCGAAGAGTCCGAAAGGTGTTATTATTGCTGTTTTTTGAGCGTCTTGTTTTTCAATAGGTATCCAGAAATATGCCATTTTCAAATCGAGCTTTGAAAATATCTTCTTGCCGTGGAGTTGGTATGTGAAATCTTGAATGCGCGGGATAGGGTATCGGTCAGGAACGGTGACGGCGTTGAGTCGCCTGTAATCGCCACATATGCGGAGTGATCCGTCTTTCTTTTTCACTATGTGAAGTGGACTCGCCCACGGACTGTTTGACGGTTTACAGATTCCCATCTCGATCATGCGCTCGAACTCGAGTTTAGCCGCTTTATATTTATCGGGCGGTAGAGGGCGCGGCCGAGAGTAGATCGGTGGGCCGGCTGTCTCGATGTGGTGTGTGACGTCATGCTTGGCTGGAGTTTTTAGAGTCATCGGTCGAAGTACATCTGGATATTTCTTCAGCAGGTCGTGATAAGTGTGGTCGCGGTTAATAATGTAAATTGATTCTTCGTTGGAGTTTATCTTCACGGCGTTTACACTTAGCTCGGTCACGCGGTCGATAAGTTTTCTACGGTGCAAGTCGACTAACAGTTTATGATGTACTAGAAAGTCGGCACCCAGTAATGAAGTCTTCACGTTGGCGACGACGAAAGTCCATTTGAAACTTCTTCGTAGGCCTAGGTTGAGCTCGAGTGTGCGCTCTCCGTAGGTACGAATCTCTGTTCCGTTTGCCGCGAAAAGTTTGTAGCCTACATTCTCCGCCGGCGTTGCATATTTTTGGTTTCGAGCGGCTAATACCGATATGTCAGCTCCCGTGTCGACAAGAAATTTTTCTTTGTTCTTAGTGTCGATCACACATAGGCGGCGGCTTGTTTGGTTTACATCGACGCCCGCCACTATCGATGTACGTTCTAGTTTTCCCGCTTATTGAAGGAACACGGCGATTCACATTTTCGTGCCCCGCTCCCGAATCGGTAGTGATAACGGCACATCCAGTCGGGATCGCCGGGCTTGCGGGCGTTATCATTACGCTGTCTTGACTGTGAGCGTGAGCGGCTACGATATGCGGAGTTTTGGCGGGAACGGCGATACGACGAGTGTTGATTATTTCGGAGCTCGGCGACTTCTAGTGATAATTTCTCTATTTGCTTCGTAAGTAGATTTATTTGCAGTGCGGTAATCGCGTTTATCTGGGTCTCGTTATTTGCTGGATTTGTTGACGGTGAGTTTACTGTGGAGACTGCGGCGACTGTAGCGGGTTCAAAATGCTCCATCATTTTGTCTGCCATCGCGGCTAATACCTCCAGCGGTGACTCGGTGTTGATGGAGATCACGGCGCGAATTTGTGCGGGCAGCTGGTTGAGCCACATAATCTTCAGCGCTTCATCTGATAATAGTTTGCCGCTAAGGTCTCGCATCTTACGCAGCAGCTGGCTTGGCTTGTGATCGCCGAGTTCTAGGCCGCTGAGTAGCTTCTGCAACTGCCGGTGGTCTGACTCTTGGTATGTCGCGATGAGCCTGTCTTTAAGTGCGCTGTATTTGCCGGTGCTCGGTGGATTTAGGATGATGTCTCCGATCTGGTCTAGATCGCTGTTGCCGAGCAGTGGAACGACGAGGTTGAATTTATGGTCTTCACCTAACTTGCTGGCGGCGACAGCGGCTTCAAACTGCGCGAACCACAGGCGTGGATTTTGGCGCCAAAATGGTGGTAGTCGTGCAGGGATCGATATTGCTGCCACGTCGCTCTTCATCGTTGTGATGCCCTGCGCATCGCTGAAATCTTCGTTTTCTCTCGACATTCTGACGGTTCCTTTCGATATTCTGGAAGTATTCTTATTTTGCAGCTTGCAGGCTTCGGCTTCGGTTCGTTTTCTCGGGGTCACCAATTTTGAGGGTTTCTACTCTTTGTAGGTATTCTCAATAAAACTCTTAGACTGCTCGAACCGTAATAATTTATTGATCTAAAAGCCCTACTTATATACAATTTACAATTATTCCTAAACACAAATCCACCAATAGCAGCGCGCCCTAGCGCATGCCGCGCGCGGGGCGCGGGGCGCTGGCGTGCACCGGTACTATCCGCCGCGCGGGTATAAATACGGGTCACGCGCCGCGCGCGCCCTTTTTCGCCGCGCGCCGCCGTCGAGTGAAGATCCTGTCGCTCTGTGGAATGTGTGTCTCGCTGTGTTGTGTCCACGTGGTCCCGAAGCATGTGCTGAAGACGCGGTCGCTTGCTTGCTTGATTGGTTTGCTTGCGCCACAAACAACCGCTTCTTTCGAAGCGAACGGCTAGCCTGTGCGGCGCTGTGATAACGCTTTGTGTGTTTCTATGTGGACGTCATAAACTCGTCTTTATCAAGACGGTTGCTTACTGTTTCTTGGAGACGTCAAAAAACTCGTCTTTATCAAGACGGTTGCTTCACTGTTTCTTGGAGACGTCAAACATGTTGTAAGGTACTGGTTTTGATGGTAAAGGTAATTGGTAACTGGTAACTGGTTCGGTGGTAAAGGTGGTATGCGGTAATTGGCTCCATGGTACTGTGACATGTACTATGTCACTACAACTTACATAAGCTCAATGGATAAAATGTAATGTGTAATATACTTACAGCACACTCAAGCTATGCAGTCCGAAGAACATCTTATCGGTGACGGCCTGAAGCAGGTTCCCGTCGAGGAGTAGCTCCTGGATGTTGGCGGCGCCGTCGAAGGCATTGTCTTCTATTAAGGTTATACCTGGGGAGAAGACATTATAAATGATAATAAATAAATATAAACCAATGCGGACAGCATCACATACATTGCTCTGAATCTAAAGTAAGTAGCTATTAAGCACTTGTGTTATGGAATAAGAAACAACGAAGGTACCAAAAACACCCAGACCATTCCGAGACAATGTAAAAAAGTGACTTTCTACATTGACCCGTCCGGGGATCGAGCCCGGGACCTCAGAGCTAGCGACACCTTGAAAACCGGTGCGTACGCCACTCGACCACAGAGTTCGTCAAAATTGTGAATTCGATGAAAACATTGTGGGTAAAGGACCGAATATTGGGTGAAAAAGATAAAAGGTTTATAATACAGAAGAAGACTAAAGAATACAAAATGGAAAAACCAACATAAAATGTTTTTATTTCTTATGAACCAAAAAAAAAGGCGCTCAAGAAACGTTACGTTATAGTAAACTCATTCTAGTTGCACGATTCCAAACTATCCTTTAAATGAGGACTCTTTTAAAAATTTAAATAATTATCAAGCATTTCAATCGTTATAATTTGTCATGAATTTCGTTGATTTCATACATGCAGTTCATTTTCTTTATTTCGTCATTTTATTTTAAAAAAAAGTAATTAAATAAATTTCATTCATTTACCGTACCATTATTTCTTAGGTCCAGTTTTGTAAGGTCTGGTAGTCTTCCGAACAGACCATCTGACTTGATCTGACCCAAACTGTTGTCGGACATCAACCTGAAATCAAATAATATTATCATTAAACACACTAAAATACTATGTAGCCTGTAGATAACGTAATTAAAAATGAATAAACTTAATACACCTTCGACAATTCCGATAAAATTGCTTATTTCACCCAGAACTAGATAATGCCAGTTTTCAAATACACTTCTCATCAAAAAAATCGAAACACTTTCGTTTTTATTGTTTTTGTCCTATTTTTTTACAAAAGAGAATTAATTCCATGAAAAAAAAAACATTATTGTGTAGCTGGCAGTTTGGTCATACAGTAAGAAGAAAAAAATCATAATTCGAAATTAGAATTTCATTTGTTTATCCTATAAATGAAATTAATCACTGTTTTGAGACAAATGTGTATTTAGGGTTGGAGTACGTTTCTCGTTTAAAAACTAAAAATTGGCGCTTGTCTTTAAACTTTTTGTTTCTTATTTCATTTACTGTGACTTTGGGACGTCTGAAAAAACTTTTTTTTCTAAAACATATGGATACTTCGCCCGCAGAAGCCGCGCAAGTGGTGGCATTGCTTGATTCTGGACTTAGTCAGCGTGTTGAGGCTGCAAGATTGCATCTAAGCTTATCATCTGTTCATAGAGTCTACAAACGCTATCGGGAGACTGGTTCGTTCACGCGCCGTTCAGGATCTGGCAGGAATCGGGTCACTTCTGAGCGAGATGATCGATTTATTGTAACAACTTCTTTACGAAATCGACGCCTTAAAGCTTTTCAACTGCAGCAGCAGCTTCGCGTTGTACTAAGAGTAGCTGTAAGTGACTCTACAATAAGAAGAAGGTTGAAGGAACGCGGATTGGCACCGCATAAGCCAGCGAATGGGCTGAAATTAACTGCAGACCATCGAAGAGCGCGCCTTAACTTTGCACGCGAGCACCTAACTTGGTCATACCTTCAGTGGAGCAAAGTACTGTTTTCTGATGAGTGTAAAATTATGCTTTATGGTAACGACGGAAGGAACAAAGTCTACAGAAGAGATGGAGAACGCTTAGCACAATGCTGCATTGAAGAAAAGATCAGCTATGGTGGCGGTTCGTTGACGGTTTGGGGAGGAATCAGCGCCGACGGTAAGACAGAACTTGCCTTTGTATCTGGGCCACGGCTGCCTGCACTAAACTCTCATCGGTACATCGAACAGTGTCTTGAACCTCATGTGATGCCCTATGCACATTTTATTGGCAACGACTTCATATTCATGCACGACAATGCTAGAGCTCACACCGCGGGCGTCGTCCGAGATTATCTTACCGAAGTCGGTATCTCCATTATGGTATGGCCAGCAAGAAGCCCGGACATGAATCCCATTGAACATCTATGGGATGAATTAAAGAGACGAATTCGAGCAAGAGATCCAGCCCCAGAAACACTTAGCCAGCTGCAAAATGCAATCCAAGAGGAATGGGATAATATACCACAACATGTGATCGTGACTCTCATCCGATCGATGAAGAACCGTATGGAAGCAGTAATAAGAGCTCGCGGAGGGAATACAAGTTATTAAATAAACGTTTCTTACTTTTTTTTTCATTTACGCGTGTTTTTTTACCCATTTCCTTCAAATTCCATACAGGGTAAAAATTACTCATTATACAAAATACGAAACCTATGAAGACTTAATTTGAATTTAGAACATTAACATTAGGATTTAAAAACCTCATACTACTCACTATTAAATAACATTTTATATTTATTCCTAAATATACACATTTTTCTGATAATCCTTATCAAATCATAAACTGCGAGGTGTTTCGATTTTTTTGATGAGAAGTGTATTAAATTATAATCAGTCCATTTCGTTAGGAGTAACAATGCCAAAATCCTACTTTAAGACTTCTTCTTCTTCTTCTATCTTTTTGCGTCTGATTTTGAATGAAATAATATTTGTTTTGAGGTTTAATAAATAAAAATTGGGGAGTAATGGGGAAGTGAAGAGGTGGGGACATGGAGATTTGGGGACATGGAGGTTTGGGGACATGGGGAGTTGGGGAGATGGAGATTAGGGGAAATAGGGAGGTGGGGAGTTGGGAAAAAGGAGAATTAGGGACATAGGGAGATGGGGAGTTACAAACATGGAGGCTAGGGGACATGGGGAGGTGGGAAGTTGGGAACATGGAGATGTGGGGCCTTGGTGAGGTGAGGACATGGAGATGTGCGTAATGTGGAGTTAGGGACAAGGGGATTTGGGGCCATAGGGAGGTGGGGAGTTGGGGAGATGGGGTGTTTGGGACAGGGAGACTTGGGCACATGGGGAGGTGAGGAGATGGACACATAGAGATTTGGGAGCATGGGGAGGTGGATAGCTGGGGACATGAAGAATTGGGTACATGGGGAGGTGGGGACATGGAGAGGTGGGGAGTTGGGTACTTGGGGAGGTGGGGAGTTAGGGACATGGAGATCTCTGTTCATACGGAGGTGGGGAGATGGGGACTTGGAGATGTAGGGAGTTGAGGAGGTGAGAAGTTGGGGAGGTGGGGACATGGAGAAGTGGGAATATGGGGAGGTGGGGAGGTGGGGTCCTTGGGAGGTGGGGACATGGAATGGTGGGGAAAACATTTTCATTTCTTCGTTAAATACTCACAGTGCATCAGTATTTACAGGCAGATCCCTCGGTACTTCCGTTAGCGCTGCTCTAGAGCAGACCACGCTGACGGCTCGAGCGCCGTACTCACAGGCACAGGCCGCGGGGCAGGCGGCCGCTGAGCCGCAAGCATTCGCTGATTCCTCGCCAGCTGTGAGTGAATAGAAGAGTAAGTGAATGAATGAATGATACATAGAAGTCAATTGTAAGTCAAAATAAGACCGATAAAATAAATTAAGGTCTATGATTGGCATTGGATAACGATAGGCTAATTTTATTTATTTGTTGAAATTTGTAGTCGCCTAGCATTTCAATGAACGGATTTGTATGCACAAGGTGCAGTTCAAACCAAGTACCAATGTGGCCTTTTTCGAAGTCGTATGTACTTTCTTAATTATTCTAAGACAGTAATGACAAATAGTGGAGAAAAAATTAGTGAGGAAACCTGGATTAAAAAAAGTCTGAGTGAGTCTGAAATGACCAAAATATGCTATGGGCAAGAGTGGTTATGCTTTTTCTATATGAGAAGAGACTTTTGTTCAGCAGTTTTTTTGTTCAGCTGTTTTTTTCATCGTCCATCGGTAGACATGGAGCTCAGGAAGGAAGAAATGAAATGGGGAGACGCTCGAAGAATCGCGCGGGACCGGCCGGCTTGGAGACAACTTGTTGGGGCCGTCGCACCAGCGGGGTGCCTTAGGACCACTGCTACTATAGGCTGGTAGTATTTTATTCTTTCGCTTTCTTTCCCTTTTATTTATCAACAATTTCTTTTATTATAAATACATATTGTACTCACGTTTACACTTAAAGTTCTCCTCCCTCAAGGCATCGATTCTCTTGCGACTCATACGTTTGGGCGAGTCGCACTTAGCTCCTGAAGTCTCTATGGGATTCTTGTGTAAGTAGGCCGCCAGCCAGCGGAGCGAGCAGTCGCAGGCGAACGGATTTCTACCTAGATGTCTGTAGAATAAGGTTCATATTAGATTGTACAAATCACATAACATTTAGAAAATCAGATTTTGTGATTTTTTACCTAAACATTAAAAGGATCAGGTTAATTTTTGTTTGTATACAGTACTTTCGGAAATGTTATGTAAAACAGATTTTGGAATTTGTGTTCGATGGAATTTATACCTAATGACACGCGAGTAAGGTATATTTTTGTATTGAGACCGTAATTTCCTTAAAATATGTAGGTAAGGCAGGTTATTAATACTCACAATGTCTGAATTCCTGTCAACGCATCGAAGGTCCCATTCGGTAGAGATCTGATATTGTTGTCATATAAAGACCTGGAAATAAACACAAGAGTGAATGAAAGAAAGGATGAATCAAAGAATGAAATTACAAAAAATATCATTCACCAAATAAATAAAAATAAGGAACTCTAATTTAGTTGGAATTATGCTTCATGAATTGTATTCATATTGCTATTATTTATACATAAAGGCCAAGTTCGGGCACAAAGTCGGGCCAAGTTAAAAAAAATGAGAATCTATTTGGCGTGAATGAAATATTAGTAATAAGATTGGAATTATTAAAGTTTGAACATACTATTATATATACTTACAATAACTTCAGATTCTGCAGATCACGGAATGTATCTTTCCTCACACAAGTTATCTCGTTGGAATTCAATAACCTGAAACAAAAAAGTAGATAATTAACATAAGCACAATAACAATAATTGACTGGCCTGTTGGTTTAGCAGTTAGTGACCCTGACCGCTATACCCGAGTTCGTGGGTTCGATCCCCACTCAGGACAAATGTTTATGTGATGAGCACGATCATTTGTTCTGGTCTGGGTGTAATTTATCTATAATATTATGTATGTATTTAGAAATATATAAGTATGTTTATCACTTGTCTGGTTACCATAACACAAGCTCTGCTTAGCTTGGGACCAGACAACCGTGTGTGAGATGTCCCGGAATACTATAAAAAAAAAAAAAAAATGGCGGGGAACGTGCCCAGAAGGCTGGCAGCATTGCCACGTTGAATGGCTATGCCGATTCTCTGTGCAACTAATTGTAATATGTTTACACCCTTCTGTATTATTTGGACTATAAAAGAGACTAAGACCCCCGAGTTTGTTTCACATTACTTCTCAGGGTAGTCAGTTAGGAAATGTCGACTTCATCTAGCTTAAGAAGACATTGTAAAAGTGATTTATGTAGTCCTACTTGAAAATAAAAATATATTTTTTTTTGTAAATATAATGAATGTGTTATTACTTACAGTAATTGTAGAGAAGACAACCCATGAAATATGCCAGAGGGTAAATCCTTTATTTTATTGCCGTATAGTACTCTGAAAACAGAAAATAAATAATATTAACATAACACTTATGGCACAAACGATTAATTGGGCTTAACGACACCTTTCCTTCTGTTCAATTTACTCGAAATTAATATAGACTTTTTGAAGTTTATTACACACGAAATAAGATGTAACAGAATATACAGGGTGTTACAAAACCCCTGTCCGACCCGAAAGGGGGATATAGGGTTCACCATCACATGCCCAAATAAAATATAAATTTTCTAATATTCATGATAATAACAATAATAATGAACTTTGAAGTAGCCGCCAAATTGCCTAAATTTGAAGATAAATCAAAAACTACACCACCGTTTTCGTCGGTGATAATGGTGGCCTTTTGTATGATCATTTGGCACAACCTGTGACGATGCCGTCACTCTCACTATCAAGTTGGAGAAAAAAAAAAATAGGTTATATTTTTTTTTTGTTTTTCATTTTTTTTCTAAATTAATGTAATCAGACATCAATCCCTAACAACCCCTTAACGGATCGGACAGGGGTTTTGTAACACCCTGTATGATTTTACGTTTACAGTAAGTCGCTGTTTACTAAACCGAGCTTAGCTGTCAAACTGCCGTGCATCCAAACAACCGGACAAAACAAAGGAACTCATTGCAACAACATTGTTATGAGTTCTATGAAATTCAGTAGAATATTGGACGATTGTCAGACGACATTCTATGTTCATAGCTACATAAAAGTGAAAAATAGAACAACAGATTTATAAGAATGTCTAATTTAAACGAAGTTTTAGTTTTTTACTTAGGCCCGGTTTCACCAACATAGAATAAGTCTTAGTACAAGAATAAATCGTTAATTACTCCCGACTATATCCATTTTACGTTTCACCAACATTTAAACTAAGAATAAAACCTCTATACTAGAAATAAGTCATATACCACTGATTTCGGTCATGTAAGTTGCTATTCTTTGGTTAGTAGTGTCAAAGTCAAGTCAGTTCATAGCATTTAAAAATGGCGCGCCGTTTGTATGCATTAATAAAAGAAACCGATAGCGAAGATGATGATTATTTTTGTCCTCATCCACGGTGGTTTAAGGACAGGGCTAATTAATTTGAAGAGTACGACGAACACGATTTCGTGATAAGATTTCGTTTATCCAAGAAGGCAGCATTACACAAACGCACACATAATTATTCACCCAAGTCAGTGCAATAATAGCATCGGTGCATAAAGAGAATATTCGATTTCCAACAACGCATGCCATCCAATTATCAGATCGCTTTCTTTTAACGTTGACCATCATTCAATTATCGACAATAAAACTAATAAATAAAATAGGATGAAAGTATAAGTCAAGACGGTCGCTGTTTTTAAGGTTATTCTTAACGTCAGGTTAACGTATTATCCAAACAATTTTAGGAAATAGGAAGCGCCATTGCTGAGGCACGGAACAACCTGACTATTTGACTTGGGAGCGTTCTAATTTCATTCCATACATTCGTTCACGGTTACAGAGTAGCTATATGAGATTAAGATATTGCAGTGTTGACGTTTGACGTCTGTTTCGGCAAGTCACCTGTGCAACTTTTAAAAAGTAAAATACATAAATAAAACTCAAAGTTAATTGTAACTGTTTAATTTAAGAACTTAGTGAAAAGTGACATTACATACATTGTAGTGAGTGATAAATGGTGCGTTTGTGGGCTGTAAAAGACCAAAACAAAAATAACTTTTTCAGTTTTTTAATACGGCTACCCGCCTAAATTAATAACAAAGTTAGTTGACAGTGGCATATTTGTTGACATTGTTGCCATCAACAAAATAAACTTTGAGAAGGATTTTTAACATCTCGCTGACTACAGCGCCATCTGTCTCGTTGTGACAAACAACCGATAGATTTGTTCGGTGAATCACCTGTAACGCCATCTGGTCTGTTTCTTCGGTACCACCTGTGAACACACTCATTCTCAACAATGCCGGGCGTCAAATGCAAAGGTTGCGCGCGCTTTACCTCCGTGCTAGATGGCGCTAGGTGTAGCAAATGCTGTATGCAATATTGCAGAATGTGTGCAGGGATCCCTGCGAACACCAAGGTTTCTTCCAAGTGGCTATGTCCCGAATGCAAAAGAAACATTGCTAGGGACAACAGGAACGAAACCCCAGTCAGAGGCCCCGCGCAAAGTCCCCCCAGTGTTGTTGCAACTCCCCCGCCGTCTGTGGATTCTATTGCTTACTCTACCACCCACGACCAGTCGCCGGCACATGGTACTGACTTGCACGTCATCCTCGTCGAGCTGAGGGCGGTGCGTGCGGAAATACAGGTGTTCAGAAAGGAAATGGAGGTGGAAATGGCGGAACTCAAGACCACCTTGAACACCTGCAGCACACGCATTGACGGTCTTGAAGCCAGGGTGGACGCATTGGAACAACGCGCTACCTCAGGCCCTGCGAACCCGGGGAGTATAGAAAACATTGTGGAGGAGCTAAAGCGTGAGCTCAATGACAGGGACCAGGATCTCCTTGCCAACGACATTGAGGTGTCAAATTTGCCGGAGGTAAAGGCGGAAAACCCGGTTCATATTATAAAGGTCATTGGACAGAAGCTAGGTGTCAGCTTGGATGATCGTGACATCGTCAGTGCAGAGCGCGTTGGCGGGAGGCAGCTCAACGCTACTAACTCAGCGGGCCCGACTGTATCTCGTCCGCGGCCGATCGTCGTGCGCCTCGCTCGCCGGGATCTGCGCGATCAGCTTCTAGCGAGTGCGCGAGTAAGACGCGGAGCGAGTACTGCGGACCTCGACATGCCAGCACCAGTGCAGCGTTTCTTTTTGAACGAGCGGCTGACTAAAGCCAATCGCCTGTTATTTCGGAAGGCACGGGACGCTGCTGGTGCTCTTGGCTGGAAATTCGTCTGGACCAAGCAGGGCCGCATCCTTGTCAGGAAGGCTCCAGGTGACAAGACGCAGAGGATTCGCACGGAGGAGGACTTATCCCATGTCTTCCACACTGGAAATGAGACGGTTTAAATGTTATTGTTTGTATTTGATGTATTTTTATCTATTTTTCTTTTCTTTGGGTAATATGTGTCACAACCTCATTCATAATATGCAAACAAACTATAAACCAGATAAGTATAAGGCCTCATTATTATTAGCATTACTAAGTCAAATTTTTTCAATACATTATTTTCCTATTCTTTATACACAAACAACATTTACATATTATTATAATTCTCTAAATACATTAGGTACACTTAACCATATTTATTTACAAATAATATTTACACCTGCACTTAATCCTAACTACTTACACATAATACTGACATTTAATCCTAGCAACTTACAAATAATATCTACACCTAATCTATTATATTTACAAACTATATACATAAACTGCATACAAACTCACACTGAACTTTCACACCTCACCTACATACCTTCATACCTAAAGCCCACTCATTCTAACACTTATGGCTCCCAGTAAATATATTAAGTTTGGACTTTTCAATGCAGGCTCCTTAGGGACAAATCAGGACGAATTCCTGATTGCCATGGGTAACCACTCTGTGGATATCATGGCTATCAATGAAACATGGCTGCGGAAAGGGGAACAGGACCGCGCTCCTAGTGTTGCGGGATATAAATTTAGACATATCCCACGACCTGTGTCTAACCGAGGTGGGCGTGGCGGAGGAGTCGCTTTTTATATAAAGAATGGCATGAACGCGCGTGTAAAGACTCATCCTGTACACCCTACTGTGGAACAGCTTTGGCTGGGCCTCACAATTAATAAAAAAAAGCTACTTATTGGGACTGCGTACCGCCCGCCTTGGCAGGACTTGGAGCTCTTCCTTGATGCCATTACTGCCAGTATTAGTGCGCTGGCCCCATATGACAATCTCGTTCTACTGGGAGACCTGAACGTAAATCTTTTGAATACAGATAGCTCAAAGTCTAGGCTGCTTATGGGATTCTTTTGTAACTTCAACCTGGTCCAAGTAGTTACAAATGCCACACATTTCGTGGGTGAAAGTGGTACCCTCATCGACATTATTTGCACTGATGCTTCGACTCGTGGTGTTGAGGTGAGCCACATTCCTGAGCTAGGACATCACTCGTTTATCACGTGTGAAACAGTTTTTAGGAAATCCAAGCCTAAGCCTAGGGTCATTGAGTTTCGTCCCCTTTCAGAAATCTTGCCAGATCAATTCCATCATGATCTTGACCTTATACCATGGTCTGATATAGGAGATATAAGCGATGTTGATACTATGGTTGATACTTTGAACTCCTACATGATTCAACTTTTTGACCTTCATGCTCCCATTAAGAAAAATACATTTTCTAAGCGACCTACACCCTGGATCACTGACAATATTCGGCTAATGTTCAGGCTGCGGGATGAAGCTAGAAGCAGATGCAAAAAAACGAAGGAACCGCATCATAAGAATTACTATCTTGATTTGAAACATGAGGCCGACGCCGCACTTGTAAGGGAAAAAACCGCGTACTTCACAAAACACATAAATGATATGACCCCAAATCCTAAGCTATTGTGGCGCAACTTGAAGGCCGATGCTCTTCCAGACCATCAAGAGAGGTTTCTACCAGTTAATTTTAATGATCCTGACAGTATTAACGCTGCTTTTTTGGACGTTCCGGGAAACAAAAATGATAATCTTTCTCTAATGTCCTGTTTCCAATCTCGCAGACATGGTACAGCCGTTTTCTCACTTACCAGAACCAACCAGGACACGATACTCAAGATCATCAGGGGCCTGGGGTCCAATGCTCGGGGTGTTGACGGTATCAGTTTAGACATGCTAAAACTTACTCTGCCGAACACACTGCAAGCTATCACTGATATCGTTAACAAATCAATTGAATCGCGCATTTTCCCCAGTCTTTGGCGACACGCTACTGTTTGCCCTATCCCCAAAGTTAGTGACCCGGAAAATTTTAGGGACCTTAGACCAATCAGCATTCTGCCCTGCCTGTCAAAAATTCTGGAGCGTGTGGTGTACCTACAGGTAATTGAATACCTGGAGGAAAGTCATATTCTCCCGGAGCTGCAGTCAGGTTTCCGCAAAGGTAGAGGGACTGCGACGGCCCTGATGGATGTTGTGGGTAATATCCTGGAAGCGCGTGATCGGGGGGAGGGGTCGATCCTGGTGCTACTAGACTTCTCGCGCGCCTTTGATGCTATTAATACCAATCTTCTGTTGTCCAAGCTAACATATTATGGTTTCGATTCTGGAGCAGTGGATTGGTTTAATAGTTATCTAACGGACAGGTCCCAATCAGTGCAGATCCGAAGGGAAGATGGATCAACCGTATCATCCTCTCCACTCCCTGTGTCCAGAGGTGTCCCGCAGGGTTCGATTTTGGGTCCCTTGCTGTACATCATATACAGTGCCGATGTTACAACTTCCTTTGTGAACTGCAGATTTCACATGTATGCTGATGACATTCAGTTGTACACATCCCTCAAAGGGGACGATGTGGCATCTGCAGTTCAAAAAGTAAATGAGGATCTTGATCGGGTGGTTGCTTGGTCTGAGGAAAACTCTTTACTTCTGAACCCAATTAAATCTAAGTTCATGGTACTGGGTACAAAGAAGCAGGTTGCTGCAATACTCTCAGCTAAACCAACGATCAAAATTAAGGGGGAGAACATTGAAAGAGTGGAGCAGGCATGTAGTTTAGGCTTGACACTGGATCCGGAGCTACGCTTTGAGGCTCATATAAATAATGTTGTCAGTAACTGTTTTTACAGGCTGAGGGTCCTGTATGGTATCCGCAAATTTCTTAGCTTACCACTTAGGAAACAACTAGTAGACACATTAATCCTATCTAAGTTCAATTACTGCGATACTGTGTATGGCCCTTGCCTGCTCGCTAGGACAGACAGGCTAATTCAACGCATTCAGAATGCCTGCACCAGATTCTGTGTAAACATTCCTCGTAGACATCATGTTACACCCTATATAAATCAGTTAAAATTATTAAGAATGGAAGCCAGACGAAAACTACACTTGGCTACCTTAATGTTTGGTGTTATTACAACCCACAAGCCGCAGTATTTATACAATAAGCTCACTTGGCGACAATCTCAGTATAATTGTGGACTTCGTTGTAAGGTCAACCCGCTGAAGGCACCACCACACAAAACCGCAGCTTTCAGAGGCAGTTTCAGGTTTGCCGCCACACACTGCTGGAATGATCTTCCACCACCATTGAGGGGCCTAAAAACAATAAAATCATTCAAAACTCATTTAAAGACCATACTTTTACAAGCACAACTGACAGTACAATGACCAGTCTTTCAAACATTGGTAAATAAATTTCTTACCTCGCGTTTTTGGCCCACAATCATTGGTTTTGGATCCCCGGCAGTGCTGTCTGGCGTGCCTCTGGCGCCTTCTGCCAACCGTCATTATTGCTGGTTTCAAATCCTTTTAGCTTTGCACCTGGACCTGTCAATAATAATAATAATAATAATAAATCGTTTATTTGCATTAAACATGGTATATAAAGGTATTAAATCTAAGTTAAATCTAAGTTAAATGACATAATTTAAATTAAAGTACTAATTATTTACATAGTTTTACTATTACTATTACTATTACTATTATTAACTATTTATATGTTCTCAGTCGCAAATTTTTCAATAGTACTGATTTTGATTACTATTTAATAATAATATTGATTTAGATAATGATATTGATTTTCTTACCTTGGGTTTGGCCCTTGTAACATATTGCGTTCTAACAAATCTATCTCCAACACACACTATAGCACATAACTTTTAAATACACTCCACAAACTCGCTTTTTCAATTAATACACACAACATAAACAACACTCATTACATAAGCAAATACTCCATTACGTAATATTCGATGCTGAGTGCCGCCATGTTTTTTGGTTCATTCCTTTATTCATTGCAATTGCATAACCTCCAGCGATGTTGAGAACTTCGCATAGACAATGGATAGACGAATGTATCAAATCTGCGCGTGCGTTTTAGGTCGAGTGTTGCCACATTAATATATATATATTTTTTTTTTTTTATATACTCATATTTACGTACTGTTTTGTTGTATTTATTTAATATCTTTATTTAATTGTATTTATTTTATTTTTCCTACATTAATTTATACCCGGCGGACGTCAAACGTCGGCTTCGGCTTTCGCTGAAAACCAGCGCTATGACTCTGCCTCAGGGTCATAGCAATATGCTGAGCGAGGGCCGTTTTACGTGGATGTGACGCATATTTCCCTTAATTACTTAATTTTGTGACTTTCTTTCTTGTACTTTTACTTTTTTATTAACTTGTTTTGTTTGTATAATTCCTCTTTGTGTTTCTGTATGCGTTGTGTCTACGTAAATAAATGTATTTTCTTTCTTTCTTTCTTTTTATATTCGCAGACTAGCATGGTGGAATGAAATTGAAGTTAACCAAAGAGTAAATCGTTAGAATAAATTAGTACTAGGGTAGCTACTCTCGCGTTAATTCAATGTTGGTGAAATCGACTCTTAGTAAAGTTATTTTTTATAACTTAATCATTTATTTAAGAATTTTTATAGCCCAAACTGAATATATGCAGTAAAACACATATTTGTATGTTCCATAAAATGACTACATTCACAAAAAAAAAAACTTATGTAGCTAGTTACATTTCATTGCACACCCTTCAAATCTTTCCCAAATCTTGCCACACAAACTTGGCTCTCCCCACTACCGTGTTCCAATACTCACAATGAAGTCAGGTGCACAAGCCCGCTGAAGGCATCTGCGGCTAACTTCGTGATCTTGTTGTTTGACAGGTCGATCCTCGCGACTCGTTTGACAGATGAGAAGGCGCCCGCTCCCACTTCTGTAATCTCGTTCTGTTCTAAGCGACTGGAAAATAGAAAAATCAATTAATTACTAACTAACAAAATCAATTTCAATCAAATGTTGTCACTCTAGATTCTTGCTATTCGGCCGTTTGCTTTTTAATCAATAATAATAATAATCCAGCCTATAAACGTCCCACTGCTGGGCACAGGCCTCTTCCCATATAGAGAAGGCATGAGCATTGATCACCACGCTTGCTCTGCGGGCGATTTCAGATCCCAAATTTTGGAATCTAGGTTTCCTCACGATGTTTTCCTTCACCGTTTGTCAGAAGTGTCTTAGAATAATTAAGAAAGTACATATAACTTTTAGAAAGTTACATTGGTACTTGCCCGAGTTCGAACTTGCAACCTCGTGCATACAAATCCGTTCATTGAACCGCTAGGCCACGACTTTATACAGACGTTTGCAGTAACTTACTTGTTATTCATTTATAAATGCTATTCTGCTGACATGTAGAAGTAAGTTCAATATGTTTAATGTTAATGATAAAATAAACCAATTGTTGAAGTCTTAATATTTTGTGTTTGTTCTATGACAGCCTCGTTGGCTTAGTGGTGCTAAGCGCGACTGCTAAGCTGGAGGTCTTGGGTTCGATTCCCGACTCGACCATGGTGTTATTGGGTTTTTCTATGAAATTCTCAGTAGCAGGTCGGAGTTTGGATTTGTGCCTGGTTAGTGGCAATAGGCTCGTAAACATATCAGCGAACTGTGGGTGTACTTTGGTACACTTCTGCCTACCCTTTCAGGGATGCAGGCGTGATGATATGTTATGATAATTATGTTGTTATATGAACACAACTTTTGTTTACATGGAATTTTCAATGTAATCAACTACGTTGTAGAAGATCTAGAAATCGTTATGAAAGATCCGAACGAAGACGGAAATTTACCACGGTTTTGTTGGCTCAACTCAAACAGCAGTTAGGGTTGTCCACGGAGCAAATACAAAGAGGAGATGTCGTAATAAGATTTTCCTATGAAACAACGCGTGACAATTTGCGGGGTGAGGGGGAGGAAGAACCCGCCCACTTTTAATTTTTCCATCTACGGGTCAATAGCAAAAGTATTAGCTCGTTATCTCGATTTAATTTTGAAATTACGCAACTATCTGCCAATAGACGTCGCAAAGTGCAAGATGTTAAGGTCGTACTCAGAATTTTCGTCTCAGAGAGCAATATTTTTAATTACATTTTTGATCTATCTTAATGGGTATTCTTTTTTAAATAGTTTAATTAAACATGCTAGTATAAAATGTTTTTTGATGAGTGAAGATTATTAGAGTTTCTATAATAATGAAATGACTTGATTTGGCTAAAAATTCTTATGAAGATAGCAAACAGAGTTCTTTTAGGAAAAAAAAAACACACACACACACACACACACGTTTCGTTTACGTGACAATCCTTCCATAACCATTAATGTCGGTAGGTAATAAGTACTGATTTCAGCGGCAGAATAAATAAAAAACAAATTATTACAAAAAAACAACCCTTTATCATCAATGTTGGAATAAACAAATACTTCTTATTTGCAGACCATAATGCTTGAATTGGTCGTTTACACGTAAGTACAATCCATTGCTGTCTTACTTTTTATCAGAAGGAAATCTAGAACATATGAATATCAGTATCTAATATTGAACTTAATAAAGTAGTTGAGTATAAATACTTTAAATTAAATAAACAACTACCATACTATTACGTAAAATAAATTATTTTAGATAAATTATTTAGCTTATAGGATATGGTATTTTTATTTCCAGTGTATCAAATTATCCAAGTACTTTCCATGTAAGAGATATCCGCGGTAGCTTCAGTAAAATAATTGTATTCTAATTACGGCCCTGTATTCGGTTGTTTATGTTTTTTGCCCATAGATGGCGGCCTATTTAAAAATAATTTAAAAACTACAATAATAACATTTTGACCATACTTACATACCTTTAAAAATAAATATCTATCAAATTTTAAAACATATGATTATTAAAAAATGGTACAAGTGATCTCTACATACCTAAATGTGTTTAGTTTCTATGATTTCGAGTGTCGCCATCTAGTGTTCGATAGAATTATGTTTGGAATCGCCAAACTAAGAGACTTTTCTAGAATATCTTCAAGAAAATTACGTATAAAATTACTTACAGGTGAAATGAGATGCTTTCCTTAGCATCTGAACGTCTATACGTGTAGTTGTTACAATTTAAAACACAACACCTCATGTTTTAGCTCAGCTTTGCAATAAAATTTGAATTTTAAAACAACTATACACCCGATGATTTTCAACATGTCAACGAGTTAGGCCACGCCCACATGATGACGTCGGTGCCTGGTTGAAGTCTTGTGCCTGGTAGCTTAGGCCGTCTCCTCTTTGTATTTGCTCCGTGGGGTTGTCCATGGCTTATGGCACGACGAGCTGCGAGTGAAACCGTCGCGAGTTTTTCGCGAGCGATCACACACTTTAGTCGATCCGAAATTTGTGGATTCAGAGCGGCTTTATAAAGGAATTAGTGCTTTTTTGTGACTGTGTGTAGTGCTGGGAGCATTGTACTCACATCTCCGTCGCCCTGTGCGGTATGGTGGCGGGCAGTTCGGCCAGCAGCTTCTCCCGGCAATCGACCGTGCCCTCGGGCGTGCAGCGGCAGGGCGGCGGGCAGCGCGGCTCCGCTGAGCATTCCACTGTCACTGTGGTGCTTGGACCTGGGATAACAAATATTAAAATAAGTAAGCGGTGCTTCACGACACATCTACTAGTGGGAGGGGCTTTAACCACTGGTAATGTCGACCTTGTTCCCGATGTCGGACTAGACTATTTTTAAGGGTATGAAAAAATAAGATTTGAAATTAAAAAATATATTTGATTTTCTGGGGATAACTCATCTGTTGTCTGTAGTATCAGACATGTGATAAACACACTTATAAATATGTTTCTAAATAAATGCATATTAATAAAATAAATTACACCATTACAGAACTAATGATCACAGTCACACAGAGTTTGTCCTGGGTGGAAAACGAAATTGCGACCTCCGGTTTAGCAGTCAGGGTCTCTAACCACAGAACCGCAAGTCAGTGATGAATGGGAAATAAATTATGCCAGTAGTACCATGGATGCCACTAGTAGAGACAAAGGAGAGTGATATTCTGTGGATGTTGGTTGGTATAATTTTCTAGTGACTTTCATGCCATCATGCCCAATCGATGTTCATCGATGGTTCGACGATTCCGGTATTTTAGCTACACTGGTGGACAAGGTTGATGGAACATTTATCGGGCTATGGGCTAGTAGACGTGCACATCGCACATCGCTTGGTCTGAATTAAAGAATTAGATTTGATAAATCTTCAGGTTCTTATATCATGAAGGTCTACTTACCGCTGCAGGTCAGTTCGTGAGCTTCCAGTTCTGTAAGCAGAGCTCCTCGTAATGCTGCTGGTGCTTGGCATCTAGAGAAAAAAGTTTATTAGACACTAAGGTTTTATTAGAGTAGCAATGTATGTATGGATATTTTGGTCACGAATCCCATCGTGTACGGATTTCTTTTGAAAACTTGAATTTTAAAAACCGTTTCTTCACAAATTATAAAGTTTAACTATACAAATACTTTGTCGTGACTTGTCATACCAGCATTAAATGTTTCTCTCGAAATAAACTTCAAATAGAAAACCAAAAATAAGCCCTTACCCAGCAGTGGCCCTTTTTTAACCTCTTGTTTATCCCACTGCTGGCCAAAGTCTCTACCAATTTGCTCCAAAACTTTTAGAAAAAATAAGAAAACATTATCTAGACAATTCCTTTGGATTTATAATTAAAACAAGAGACTGTCTCACCTAGCCCCCACCCCGAGTATCCCCGCAGCTCTGACAGCGGTCGTGAGCCGTGCGACACGACAATCGCAGACGACAGGATTGTCGGTCAGTCGCAGCGTGTTCAGTCGTGTAATCGCAGCCGGCTCCAACGAGAGGTATGTTAGGTTGTTGTTATTTAGTGTCCTGAAAATAAATGGCTGGATTAAATATTAGTATACTAAATATTAGTTAAAATATATTGATATAAAATTAGAAGTTTTCATTATTGTATACTGGCTTTTTGATTTAGATTTACCTACATGCACATTTTGGAATGTTTAAAGTCACAAAAATGGCCCTTTAAAAACTACAATTATGTACTTTCTAAGTTTTTTAAGTCACCTTTTGTATTTAAACCAAATAAGGATGCTCTTTAGTTTAAAGTATATTTGAGTTGTAAGAGTATTGCTTTGTGTAGGTATATGTGTCCGTCTGTGTTATTGTACCTTTTTAAACGAATGGACCGACTATCATGCGTTGCAGATATTTAAAAATATCGTTTGGTCGGCCCTTTGAAAACTACCAACTTTTATCCTAATGTCTTGGGTCTCCAAACTTTTAATTATCATACCATATTTTCTATATTGATTACTGATATACTATTTCCTAAATACATCTCCAAACTAACTTACTATATTCAATAATAAGTTATTAAACCCCAGGTCACTAGTTTATCATACTAAAGGTCATTAATTGGCCCGATGCGACCCAAAGTGCCCCGAACTTATTGATCTGACCTCAGAGAATTATTGAAATGAAAATTTGACCCAATTACTATGGGAATGATGAATTAATTTGGTGGAGCTTCATGTATTGTGTTACATCTTTTGAAATGGTTTAGCTGCGATCAGAAAAGTGGGGTTAAAGGTTTTTGTGTATATGTGTATGGCTTTGAAATAAATAAACTGAGTTTGGTATGTTGGTTTTGAGCTTTAAAAATTTGTTTAGCTGTTTCTAAGTTTAAACGTGTTGGGGGTTCCTTAATTAACTATTAATTATGATATTAGATGCATTTGGCAATACATACAGTAACTATTTTTTTTTTAAATAACAGGGTCGACTGTAATTTTGATTTTTCATTAAAAAACAAAATTGATTTCAAAATCTAACTGAGGAATTGATTTTGAAGAAAGTTATATATTATCACCCCTATCAATAAAAGATTTTTAAATAAATCTACAAATTCAGGTAAAATCGCGTAACAAACAAACAGTCAAATTAAAAACCACCTTCTTTTGAAGTGGGATAAAATATATTATAAAAAAATCATATACTTACAAGACCTCCAAACTCTTCAGATTCTCGAAGGCTTTCTCGTCGATGCATTTCAAATGGTTTCCATCTAAATGCAAGCTTTTCAGTGCAGTCAGACCCCTGAAGGTGCGTCGACTGATTGCAGTCAACTCATTGCGACTTAGATCCCTAGAAATGTTGGATAAGAATTAGTATATTAAATTAATATGAATATAGAATTTGTTGGCAGGGATTGTCCAGGACTTGTTTAATTTTGGGATTGCTTTTTGGCATTGGTTAAAGGTTTTGTTATGGGTTAATTAGTTTTAAATATTAAAGAACTTTGAGTTTAACAAATATTTTGAATTAATATTTAGTCTTAATATTGGTTAAAACATTGTCGTCCACTTTTGAGCATTGTTTTATTTGTCGGTAAGTTAAGGATTGCTTTTAATAAATTATGATTTCTCAAAACACATTGGTCAAATCTATATTATTCTTCTACTAGCAGAAGACTTAAAATATGTAATTTTTACAAGTAGTATGTGACACAAACGCAAAGATCTTATTTTTCGTTACTAGCAAGTTTATAATCCATATGAGTAAAAACCTTTTTGACTCTTCAAAAAATATTTACTTTATAGCGCCATCTACAGGTTAAATAAAGAAATTAATATATTTTAGCGTACTCTATTAATAATATCTAGCAATAATACTAAACTAATTCCATAGTAGCTCGTGTAAAAATCACAGTAAAATTATTGTTCTATGGTTTATGTAAAATATTTATTCATAAACGACACGTTTACTATATTTATCAGGAGTTAAAAATATCTCAAAAGCGTATAGATTTGATTTTCTATTTAGATATACTCATCTATAGAGATTCAGTATCAGGGGGCTGAGTCTGCTACTTACAATGGCTGCAATCGTCTGAGTGGGTGGCGTTAGTAAGTCCATTTTATGATAATTGGCATTCTACTAAACACCAAAACGTCAACATTGGCCGTCCCAATGGCCAATTTTGACGTTAAAATGATGTTTTACCTACGTAATTATCCTAAAATGGACCTACTAACGCCACCCACTCAGACGATTGCAGCCATTGTAAATAGCAGACTCGGGCCCCAGGAATTTCATTATTAGACTAACGTAAAGTCTAACAAACGAAAATATTCTAAGCTAATAGCAAAATCTGAGTCGCCATTTTATCCACTAGTCAATTTCAGAGAACTGAATAATTAATTAAATTAGGTTCTTTCTCTCTTCTGTGCAACCCCAAACACTCAAACCCTACTCAATTTTAAGTAACCGTTAAACCTCATGTTCTTATTTAAAGGTGTAAATACATTTGAGAGCGTCTCAAACTTGAGTTACGCTTAACTTGAGCTTAGGGTTGTAAACAGCAGTTATTGGGATATAAACCGTATTCGTACGCTATTGCAGATGTTAAATATTAAAGTTTAATGCCAGCCCTAGTCGTGTTAGAATTGTGTGGATAAGACATTGATAGTAAGTTTTAGAAGTTTATCAATGGTGAGGAATGTTATTTATAAAATGTGTTTTATGTCATTTTATTAATATGTATAGGGTTTACCATATTTTTGGCAAATAATAATTAAAATTTTTATGGTTAATAAGTAAACAGAGTTATAAAAACTATAGCAAGTCAGTTTTGTTCCTCAATTACAGTAATAGGTTACAAAACACTGTAAAATAATATATTCGCAATAAAGTCGCGTAACTGAAAAGATAATTGAAGTTATATATGATTACGATTAAAATTTTACTGCAGTTTAAGTAAGCATAGGAAAAGAGAAAACAGTGATGAATAAGAAGGGTATAGGTAAAATATTTTTAGTAACTAAGCAGTTTAATTTTCTTTCAAAAAGTAATTAATCTTAAATTATGAGTCCTTAAGTTAGAATCAATTTAACAAAATTAAATGAGGGTTCCTAAATACCAGATCAGAGAAATAACTTTTATATTTGGTTATATCCATACAATTCTACCGTAACAACGCAGGGCTGTACCAAATTGTTCTCTATCTGTCTCTGAATTATTGATGGAGCTCTCAAATTGCCCCGCCTTACTATACGTAGGTACAGTCGCGATCAAACATATGTATACAATAAGTAAATTATTATGAGGTTTTTCTTCAATTCTAGATTGATATAGCCAAACATGAAAAAGAAATTATTTGAAAGAGTTTCTTTATCATGTACATATTTTTGCTTTGTGAGAGTTCATGAATAGAAATTTACGTTGTTGTCGCATATTTCAAAACAATTGTATTTCCACCAATGATATAAGTATGTATGTTTGCCCGCGATTATCCTGCGTTTGGCTGAACAGATTTTGATGCGGTTTTCAGAAAACAATTTGTTAGATCGATGAGAAGGTTTTAGTGTTTATTATTTTAATATTTGTAACCTCTGGAATTTCTTGCCGGTATTTCTCCATTGGAATGACATTTTGGAACCTGCAAATAGACTCAGTAATTTAACGTTTTAAAAGAGCTTAACAAAGCCTACTTGAAATAAAAATATTTAGAATTTCTTTTGAAAAAAAAACTTGCTCTATTTGATTTACAAATTCGCTATGTGTACTTATTATTGTTCGCGACTGTACCTAGAGGAGGGTAGGTAGAATAAAACAGAAACTTTTGATGAAATTCTGTATCGTATCATAAATGATGACTTGACCGACTTTTATAAAGAAGGTAGTTTATTATTCAGCTGTTTTTGTTTGACTTTTTGAGTGTCTTTAAGATAGATTAGTTTATAAATATGATATTACTTGATGAAGATGACGACGAGGTTTTTGACGCGTGTTAGTTTTATTTATTCATGTAAGACTAGCTGTGTCCCGCGGTTTCACCCGCGTGAATGACAATACATACACTATCTTTATAAATTATAGCTTTTGTGTTATTCCAATGTATAAGCTACATTATTGTAAAGTTTCATTAAAATCCATTCAGTAGTTTTTGCGTGAAAGAGTAACAAACATCCACACATACATTCTCACAAACTTTCACATTTATAATATTAGTAGGATTTAATTTTAGTATAGTTAGAGTTTTTTCTTGTATTAGATTTAATTGTAAGGAAACTATAACTTAAACAAAAAGAATACTAATTAGTTGAGATTGTTGATGTAGTAAAATGAGATATTTACAAAGCTGTAAGAACAGAAATCGTTTATTTTGCAAATAGAAAAAATACACTTTTACTCGTATTTTTTTCGCTTGAGTCGACACTAACTGAATTCAATACTCAATTCTTTATTATAGCATTCCATAGTGTTAAATACAGGTGTTACATTTATAAGATAGGTACAATTATGGAACCAGTAGGGCACAGCTTAAAGAAGTTGGAGAGTTATACAACAGCTTATTACTAAAACTACCTTGAGAAGAAGAGTCGAAATGTATTTGATAGTTATTTTTTATATAGGTATCGCAAGAAAAAATAGTTACTTTGTTATAATTAATACACATAAATCTAAAAAGGAACAGACTTCAATTAAATTTACATGAGGTATATACCCCATCAATGACAAAAACAATTTTTATGTCACTCTGTCATTTTGAGATACTTCAAACCAAGTTTAAGTTTAAGAAAGTAAAGTTACTCAAAATAATCTCAAACCCAACATCATCAAAGGCCTTAAAACTCGAACATCTCATTAAGCAGTTCTGACTTCCGGTTTCGAACAAGATGGCGGCCCTATTTCCGGTGCAGCTCATTCGTTGTCTGAACGTCATCCGGGGCGGACGTGCCGTTCTCTCACTTTATTGGAGTTTTATTGAGGCGTCCTTTGATTTTGTGTTATGGTGTGGTTGAGGTTTTACTTTGGGTTTAATAAGTAACTGTATTTCGAAAGTAATTAATTAGCACCGAATTTGAGGTATTTAAATAAATGTATTTACTTTCTGGTTTTAATTAGACGAAGTCTTCTCCTTTCTTCTTCCAAAGATTTCATCTTTAGACCGTATTTTACGTTTTAAGAATTAAATAGAAGAACGATTAGTGTTACTACTTTTCTATAAGTATATAAAAGAATTTGATCCAAATGACTGTTAAAGATTTATGATTTTATTAATTTCCTTAATGCAAAAATGAGAACTCCTAATCTCAGACATTTTGCAGTCTACGGCACCATCTCTTTATTTATTATTTTTTCAAATCTGTTGAAGAAAATTCGTAGGTTGTCATTATATTTCTATATATGTATGTAAAGTAGGCACGTGTTGGTTAGCTAAAACAAAAAAACAGTTCTTATATTAAAGCACTATTTCCCAAATTAGCTTAACACTACTGACTTGTTAAGTCTTAAATAATTGGTTTACATAAGGATCCATTTAAACTGTCTCGTTGGCCTAGTAGCGCTAAGCGCGACTGCTACGCTAGAGGTCTTGGGTTCGATTTCCAAGTCGACCAAGGTGTTATTGGGTTTTTCTATGAAATTCTCAGTAGCAGGTCGGAGTTTGAATATGTGCCCGGTTAGTGGCAATAGGCTCGCCCCCTATTACATGGGACCTAAACATATTGGCGAACTGTGGATGTACATTGGTACACCTCTGCCTAACCCTTCGGGGATACAGGCGTGATGATATGTTATGTGATCCATTTAAAGTGCTTTCTGACTTAAATAGACGTTGCTAATTAATGCGAGAATCCCTTGAAGATTCAATTAATATGACAGGTGAGAGGGTCATATGTAGGTCAAAAGATAATTGTCCGTTGTCAAAGGTTTGGGGAAGGAATCTATTTTGGGTTAAACTCACATGGAAATTGAATAGGAAATTGAGTACAATAATAGTAAGGAATTTAAATTAATGTATCTATAGAAATAGAAATTGGACAAATATTATTTGTTCAACGTCTAGATGTTTATTTAATATATTTTACGGTTGAGAAAAATAAGCAATTTCTATATAGCTTTCCAAGATGTCGTGTTGTGCTCCCAGTGTGACCGCCAGCTGAGCGCCAGTATTACAGAGCGACTGTCTGTCTGACCTCCACAGTTACTGCGGGATACAGTGTCACATAGTAACACTGCTTGTCAGAATTGTAATGACTTAACGACTGTCAAATATCGACACTCGCATAATTTTATAATTTAAATAGATGGTTTTGATGAATAGCCTTAAGTGGACGAAGTAAAATAAGTTTGTAAGGATCGTAGCAAGTAGAAAGAAGTGGTTTCTGCCTACCTCTACGGGAACAATGGCTTGATATGATATATATTGACGGGCCTGTTGGTCTAGTGGTTAGAAACCCTGACTGCTATGCCGGAGGTCGTGGGTTCGATTCCCACCCGAGACAAATGTTTGTGTGATGAGCACGATCATTTTTTCGGTGTCTGGGTGTAATTTATCTATATATCATCAGTTGTCTGGTTACCATAACACAAGCTCTGCTTAGCTTGGGATCAGACAACCGTGTGTGAGATGTCCCGGAATATTATTATTATTATATATGTATGTAATATGTCCACAAAATATTTTTATCGACATATTTAAATTCAGTTTTGTTTGACCCAGCTTCTTTTTAAGATCGCAAATATTCCTAAAATAGATTCTTAAAACCGTCTTCCAAATTCTGCAACCCATAGTTCATAGTATTTAAAAGCGATTTCTTTTCTCTTGCATTCAAAGGCAAGTGCATTTGAAGTGCAATGCATTCAGCTACTCCCAACAAAAGGCGCCATTTGCAAAGTCTTTCTCAGCTGACTTTCACAATAAGTATTTTTAAGACTGATTTTTTTTCTGCGGTTCTGCAGATGTTGATTTTTAAGTCCTATTTTCTATTGAAATTAAAGAATTTACATAATCGAATCTAATAATGCAATGTTATAGTAAATGTTATTTGTACTTTCTTAACTTATTTAAGACACTTCTGACAAACGGTGAAGGAAAACATCGTGTGGAAACCTGGATTCCAAAATTGGTATCTGAAATCGCCCGCAGAGCAAGCGTGGTGATCAATGCTCGTGCCATCTCTCTATATCGAAGAGGCGTTTGCCCAGCAGTGGGACGTTTATAGGCTTAATTTATTATTATTTATGGTATTGTAAATGTATATATTGGAATCTGCACCTTTGTGCATTCAATTACGATCGTTTAATAAAACAGCTACAAGAAAATATTGAAATAATTTGATCACCTGTAATTTATTTTTCCAATTCAATACTCCATCTATTGCTTAAAAGATAAACATACTTCTATTTAAACAACACATACAAAAACAGACCTTACGTTAACACCCTAAATTCTTAAAGAAAATGAAATATCCCTATAAAATATACAGGGTGTTCTTTAATACGTAATCATATTTTAAATATTGCTATTGCCCTCTGAAATTAACGATTTTTTGCAAAAAAATATTAGTCTTCTTTTACCCTATTTAAGATCCAACTGCTGAGCAAAGGCCAGTAGTGTTAGAAGAAAGTATAGTAGTCTCACAATTTTTTAAAATCTCTAACCAATTTTGATCAGCTGATTTTATTTTTTTAACCGACTTAAAAAAAAAGAAAGTTCTCAGTTTGATCTGAATGTATTTTTGTATGCTTGTCCGCGATTATCCTGCGTTTGGTTGAGCCAATTTTGAAGCGGTTTTCAGAAAATATTTTTTTTGATCAAGGAGAATGTTTTAGTATATTCTATGGTTTCTTTACACAAACTTGTTTATTTCTACGAGAAGAAACATTATTTCAAATACGCCTACGCATTTCCATAACACCCTGTATATCAAAGAAAATGTCTGTGTTCTCCCTATGGGAATCGCTTGTAAGAGGGGGAATGTGAAACTGACACTTTTAGTGTCACGGCACTTTATTTGGCATAATTGGGTAATATTGGATGAGTTGTGCCAGTCTTACTATGTGATCCCGCAGTAACTGTGGAGGTCAGATAGACAGTCGCTCTGTAATATTGGCGCTCAGCTGGCGGTCACACTGGGAGCCGAAAACTACGCAGCTTAGGAAAAAGGCAGAAACTACAAACATATATTTCCAATACACTTAGTAATAAAGAGATTTAAAATTGACAATACGATACAATATTTTAAGACACAGGAAAATACAAAATTGCACTCTTTATTTAACAATAGCTGTGCCCTGCGTCTTTGCTCAAGTTCTTTTAACATATACCTACATAAAAATCTAAACTTATCCCTAATTTTTAGTTTTATTTTATGCTTGAGACCCTATACATAATTTTCAGCTAGAAAATTAGCTTAAGATGTTCTATACATACATTGACAAGGATGACGATGAGTTCTTTGACGCCTGTTATTTTTTTTTTATGTAAGTTTTAATTTTAGTATAGTTAGAGTTTGTTCTTATATTAGATTTAATTGTGTATTAATAAAGCTTAAAAAAAGCAGTTAATTATAGTATAGTTGAATTTTACAAGCTTGCATCTACTAACATAGTTATTTGAATGCAATCCCAAAATGCATGTTATCCATCAAAAAACTATCAAATTACTTTTTTGACGTTAAAAAACTTCAGAGCATCACTGATAGCAAAAAACGCCAAAAAAAAATCCTTTTAACGAAATTAACGTTGCTATGCTAGAAAGAGAGGGAATGTGTTAGAGTGAGATAGCTGTATAGAGTGTTCGACAATCCAATTTGCATATATTTAGTTGATAAATTGATTATTTCACGCGAATTTGAAGTATGTTGCATGTATGTGTTTTGAACCGATTTTATAAGGAGGGTTGTGTATTTGATGTCTGTGTATGTTATATTTGTTTTCGGTATTTTGCTGTTAGTTTGTAGTTGTAGAATTAAATCCTACTAATATTATAAATGTGAAAGTTTGTGAGAATGGATGTGTGGATGTTTGTTACTCTTTCACGCAAAAGCTACTGAATGGATTTTAATGAAACTTTACAATAATGTAGCTGATATATCTGAATAACACATAGGCTATAATTTAATAAGATATTGTATTAATTGTCATTCACGCGGGTGAAACCGCGGGGCACAGCTAGTGACTATACAATATTTTTAATGAATTACTTTTTCGGAGTGTTTATTTTATTTTGTAAGGCATTTTATAAATATGTCTTTTTTAATACACGTAACCAATGAATCAAAATACAAATCAAATCAAAATGATTGTTTATTAATCATTTATATTTTAAAGTTAAAGTTTCACCAAAATCAGTTGTTTCGCTTTGATACGAATTTTTATGATTTTGATTTGTGACAATACAAATAAACTTTGATAACTTATATTTAAAAAAACTGCCTCGTTGGCCTAGTGGCGCTAAGCGCGACTGCTACGCTAGAGGACTTGGGTTCGATACTCAAGTCGACCAAGGTGTTATTGGGTTTTTCTATGAAATTCTCAGTAGCAGGTCGGAGTTTGGATTTGTGCCCGGTTAGTGGCAATAGGCTCGCCCCCTATTACATGGGACCTAAACATATCGGCGAACTGTGGGTGTACATTGGTACACCTCTGCCTAACCCTTCGGGGATACAGGCGTGATGATATATTATGTAAAAAGACTTTATTTTATCCATATCTGCAGAACTTTTGACATTTCAACAAAAAAAAAGTTTTGACACTTGTTCCAAAAATCACAGGTAATAAAAAAAGTCAAGTGTTTTTTATTACTTTTTAAAAGAAAGCCAAAGGTTATATAGGTACATAATACAGCCAAGTTAAAAGGTTTGTTGTGTATCTTAGAGAATAAAACCAAATTACTGTGGGGAGCGAAATGCCACGACATTTGTTTTACTTATAGCTGTGTATACATTCTCTTACAGAATGATATTTGTTATTTCTTATAGACAGTAAAATGCAATGTTTTGCTTTGGTATATGTTTTTGTGTTAATAACAGCCTGTAGCTATTTTACTGCAAGCTTGCTACAGGCTTACATAGTATAAATGAAGATGCTTTCGCCGTCTGTTCGATTAAATCTTTTAAAATACTTAACAAATAATGAAATCGGCAATAGATAGAGTTTTTCAAGAGGTTTTCAAGTATAATATAATATATTGAATAAGAAAGTCCAAATACAGTGCGGAACTCGGCGGGTCGCGAGTAATATTATATAAAGTAATCTGGTTAGTTACACCATTTATAACACCAGACGATGCCGATTACGAGTCGATTGATTTTCAACACATATCATCACGCCTGTATCCCCGAAGGGGTAGGCAGAGGCGTGCCAATGTACACCCACAGTTCGCCGATATGTTTAGGTCCCATGTAATAGGGGGCGAGCCTATTGCCACTAACCGGACACAAATCCAAACTCCGACCTGCTACTGAGAATTTCATAGAAAAACCCAATAACACCTTGGTCGACTCGATTGATTGATTTTCATGATCTTAAATTTCTCGGAATCTTCTCCACAATAGCAGATTAACTACAAAAACATCGAATTAAGTCAGGAATGGGTCTACTTACGTCGCGTCGGTGAAACCGCGGGGCATAGCTAGTGTTACATAGTAAATATAGTAAATGAGCATAGATTACCAAGATTACTACCTTCTCTATATAAGAAAAGATCTTTGCCCAGCCTTGGGACTATATTACTCGTCTTATTAATATACTAGCTATGTCCTTTGGTTCTACTTGCCTTGCGTTATTTCTCACGACAGTAACTATATATCTATAAATCTCTATCTCCTACCTATCTCGAGAATTGGACTATCTAATAGGAAAAGGTTTATTCTAATCCGACTGGTAATTTTAGACATGTGCATGTTCAAATATAAAACAATCTTTATTAAGTTTCATTTAGGGCCAGTTTTATCCAAAACCAGATATACTTTTTAATCGAGGGATGAAAATCCCGTCTGACATATTTAGTACTAGCTGTGCCCGCGACTTCGTCAGCGTGGTATAGTGACTTTTTGGGCAGCTTTTATTCAGATTTTTCTTCACAATAACAAATGTTCACCGTGATTCTTAAAATTAACATAACTTTTTTATTTATGAACCGATTGAGATGAAATAAACACTAAATGCTAAATCGAATATGCCGTTTCTGATATTAGCCTGCACAAACACACAGACAAACAGACAATAATAATTATAATTTCGGGTTTGGCATCGATATAATAACAACCCCTGCTACTTTTTTTATATATATTTCCATTGTATAGACACCACTTTTCTACAATTTTATTATATGTATAGATAGAATAGATAGATTGAAGAACTGTCAAACAACCAAAATTATTCCTTACAAAAAAAAAACTGGCATTGAAAATCCGGCCCTAAGTGTGAATACTTTGTATGAGTTGAAGCTAGTTTAATATAGTTAGGTACAAGATACCTATAACTTTGATTGTACCATATTTCATGGTCCCTAGCCCTACGTCGAAGGATATGAGATTAACTGGGGCAATGTAATGAAAAAATTCGATAATAGTATCCGTTGAAATAGTCACATACGTATAAATCATTCGCTGTCAGGACGGTAAGAAACGTGCGCCGGCGCTGCTTTAGTGATGTACCGTTAAACTTATCGATAAAGTATACTCTGACTAGGAATATTTGAGCTGAGTATTATCGATAAAGTAGAATACCGAGTGACGATTAAGAGTCAAATTAGAAGTTTGATATCGAAATAATATTATTATATCGATAAACGAGATCATGATTTAAAAAAAAACATATTGTAACTAGAAATTTGATTTTTGGAATGTAAGTTAAAAATACAACTATATTATTATGTATAACGGACTATATATTATTTTTTTTGTGTTTGTTAACACCAATATAATTAAGTGAAGTTTGGACGACAGAAAACTAGCCCACATAACCCATCGTGTTATGTAAGAACCTATGTCAAAAACTAGAAGCTAGATATACTATTTATCGATATTGAAAAAAACACAACTTTAATCTAGTCACAAGCAACTCTTGGCAATTGCAATATGGACGAAAGGTTTTGAAAAAAATAACCTAAATAAACCGTGATAGAATTAGTTCACATAATCATATCATCACGCCTGTATCCCCGAAGGGTTAGGCAGAGGTGTACCAATGTACACCCACAGTTCGCCGGTATGTTTAGGTACAATTTAATAGGGGGCGAGCCTATTGCCACAAACCGGGCACAAATCCAAAACTCCACCTGCTACTGAGAATTTCATAGAAAAGCCCAATAAGACCTTGGTCGACTTGGAAATTAAACCCAAGACCTCTAGCGTAGCAGTCGCGCTTAGCACCACTAGGCCAACGAGGCAGTCGAGAATTCGTCCAAAAGTAGTTTTATTTCAATATCTAACATTCGCGAAACTCAGTGAGCAATATTTATCGACGTTTTATAATATTATTCACAATCTTACGTTGGCACATGACTAAACCGAAACCCTAAACGTAGTTATGATATTAGGAACCAGTGAAGGGTGAACGGATTTGGCGATTCTTATGGTTTCTTTGTAGATATAGATATATTTTCTTCGGCGTTAGAAGCTCGTATGTTAGGTAACTATTAAATGTCTTGAGTAACATAGTATATTAGTTTATTTCAAAGTGTCATTAGCAACAATACCTATTAATACATTTTTGGAATGTGGTTATGAACATGGTTTACCATGTCTTTTTTAATAAATAAATTGTTGAAATAAGACTACTTTTACGGATTTTATCGCGGTTTGTATTTGAATTTTAGTTCCCGACGTTTCGACACCTTTGCAGGTATCATGGTCACAGGCAGTCTGCCCGTGACCATGCAATTCGCGTAAACCTCAGAACTCAATAAATAAATTGTTATTTTTTTCACATGTTAAGTGTCCCACTGCTGGGAAAAGGTCTCCCCCGTCTGACTTCAGACTTGTTAGTTATTAGAAGAAATTTTGATTTGAGTTGTATTAGTTTAAAAGATATGTAAATACCAAGTATGTTATGAGCATGATAACTATTACGATAAATAATTTAAAACGCATACATTTAATAGGGTAAGTGAGGTAATGAAAAAACAAGTTGTTTCACAGTACAGCTTTAAGGTATGACGCTTTAGATTTGTTTACTATAGAAATAAATAAATAAATGCGGACAACATCACATACATTGCTCTGAACCCAAAGTAAGTAGCAATTAAGCACTTGTGTTATGGAATTCAGAAACAACGAAGGTACCACTAACACACAGACCCGAGACAATGTAAAAAAGTCACTTTCTACATTGACTCGTCCGGGGATTGAACCCGGGACCTCAAAGCTTGCACCTTGAAAACCGGTGCGTACGCCACTCGACCACGGAGGTCGTCAACGTCGAAATAATTCCAGTAGCGTCGTCAAAATGAATGCCTGCCTATTCAGGACTCACTACTCACAATTTTGACTCCAAATCTATTTACTTTACTAACACAAAAACATCAAACAAAACTAAATCCGACATGCTACCATAAATTCAGATTACTTCGAATACAATAGGTACGTGACCGAACATAAAGAAGTCGTTCATTCTTTATCGATATAAAAGTATCGAGTTAATCCCATCACTAGGCGTTGTAGCACGTTCAATGTTCATTGTTGGTTTGTTAATGTATGATAGGAAGGCATCCGGCTTCGCTCGTAAGATTTCGTGACAGATTTAATAGTGTAGAATTGATCAGTACTTATGTACATGTGGATAGGAATAATAGATGTTAGAAGTGTACAGTTTTACCTCGCAGAAGCCAAGCAATAGTAAAACGATAGCAAAAAATTGTACTCAGTTTTGTCAAATTTGTAATTTGTAGAATGGGAATTTGCTAATTGTTTTCTAATTATCCAAGAGTATATTGGTTCAAAAAGATAAGGGGGCATGTAAATATATGAAATAACGAATCCGATATCTGATATCGGACCGGATAATGACACTGTTGTGTCATTATCTGACTGTTGTCTTATATAATCCAGCCTATAATCGTCCCACTGTTGGGCACAGGCCTCTTCCCATATAGAGAAGGCACGAGCATTGATCACTACGCTTGCTCTCTGCGGATTGACGATATCAGATCCCAAATTTTAGAATCCAGGTTTCCTCACGATGTTTTCCTTCACCGTTTGTCAGAAGTGTCTTAGAATAATTAAGAAAGTACAAATAACTTTGAAAAATTACATTAATTGGTACTTGCCCGGGTTCGAACCTGCAACTTTGTGCATACAAATCCGTTCATTGAACCGCTTGGCCACCACGACACCCAACAGTCTTATGACGATAATTAATTACTATGAATAACCATTAAGACAGCACTTAATTGCATAATTTTCGTCGAATCCTGCCAAATTAGGTATTATTGGTAGCGTATAAATTATAAATCGGGATAAAACGTCAAGCTATGTTTTAACCTAAGTTAAAATTGCTCGCGTTTTAGTTTTATATGTTTATATTGTACTATTTCTCATGAATCGGATAAATATTCATATAACCGCATTTAAACAAGAAAAAAGTCTTTCACTTTATTATACTATAGTATTGATTTTTAATTTTGTTAGCTATATGACATCATTCGTGGCTTTTCTTTGTGTCATTTCTACCTATTTTTCGCTAGACAGTAGGTACATACAAATTAAAATACAATGAGTCAACAATTAACCCCTACGGGAGTTCATGATACTACATGCAATTTGAATGACTAATACCAAAAACCCGAGGTAAAAGTAACTTTATTTGTAATTATGAAGCTACTGTCAACACAATTACAAAAGGATAATAGAAAAATTGCTTAACGAATAATAAGTAATGAAAGAAAAAAGCCGATAATTTTTTTTTAAACAAAACAGATCTTTAGAAAATTTTACTGAATCTTGATTAAATTGGCTTTGAAATAGAGAATGCGTCAAAAGCAGTAGATTCGGGAGTTAAGCCTTATCTTATTAGAAATTATCCAAAATATGATATGTTTCATAGCATCAGTGTCTGAACAAATTGCACTCTATATTCCTTCACTGAAATAGTTCTATATTACGATACGACTAGAAAAAGATCACAAGCAGGACCAACAACTAAAAAACCCAAAGAAAATCAATATAAAATCGTCAACTGGTCACCCATCAAAAACTCGACCTCGACAACCGCAGCTTAACCTCCATCGATCTAATAACTCTAGCTACAAAACACTGACTACATTTAGTATAATGATATTTTATTTAAGAAGCCTTTTTCTTCGCGACAAGGGGGGGGGGGGGGGGGGGAAAGGCGGGGGGGACGGGGAGGGGGGGAGGTAGTGTGAACGAAACCTTATAATGTACGCATGGCTGAGTCAAAGACGTCTTTGTGTTGGTACACTGGGGGACAGAATTATTTGGTAGTATATTGTGATAGATTTTTCACCTTTATAAGGTTTTAAATTTTTGTGTTATTTTACAAACTTCTTCGTTTGGATACTTTTCGATAGTATTTGCTAGAAATCCATTAACACGAAAAGTGATGTCTGTCTTTGCTCGCACTTGCTATTTTAATAAAGTTAACGAGTATTTTGGTTGGTTTAAACGTGCTTATCTCCGGGATTAGTTTGAGGAAATACTTGAGTAAATTATAGCCTGATACATCAGGAGTATTAGTAACTATTTTTTATAGGTTGCCAGAATCTATAAGTTTTGTGACTTTTTTGTATATAGGTATCTCAATTTGAGTTGGTCTTAAGCTCCTAACGTATCTGGTATCATATATAATCATACTAATTATGTTAACCTTTATTTCAAAAATGCATGCCTTTTAACATTGAGTAAAACACTATAAAATACCACACTGCCTTTCTTCAAACCGTAAACCAAAATTCCCACACAAAATTCCCAAAAACAAATCTTACTCCCTCCTTTTCCCCGGCCAGCAGTGTACATTGCATCTTTTATCCTTCGCACGGTCGACTACCGCTGAAAGCTCTTTCAAAGTTGCTCTTTTCATACGTATAAAGGATATATCTTTACACTCGCTTTTATGGTGTAAGCAGAGCTGTTTGTACCGAAAATTGAATTAGAAGCTGTAGTTTAAAATAATGATAAACAATGTTAGTGATTTTTGTTAGGGAAGTAAGCTGTTTTTTAAGTGATGAGGTGTACTTTATATCATGTATGAAAATTAAAGTAAATACTGCGTTGTATATTTTATGACTGCCTCGTTGGCCTAGTGGCGCTAAGCGCGACTGCTACGCTAGAGGTCTTGGGTTCGATTCCCAGGTCGACCAAGGTGTTATTGGGTTTTTCTATGAAATTCTCAGTAGCAGGTCGGAGTTTGGATATGTGCCCGGTTAGTGGCAATAGGCTCGCTCCCTATTACATGGGACCTAAACATATCGGCGAACTGTGGGTGTACATTAGTACACCTCTACCTAACCCTTCGGGGATACAGGCGTGATCATATGTTATATGTTATGTTATGTATATTTTATGCAGTTTTCGGAATAGTAGTCTGGTGTATTCTTAATCGTAAGCTTGTGTAATCTTGGTTATATTTATAAAATAAAATAATGTGAGGATAGATAGATGTTTTTTGTTCTGTCACGTGAAAACGACTGATTGATTATAGTTTTATATGTCATGTAAAGTTTACAAATTAACACATATAATATTACTTATCATATTTGACTCTTAAAATTATTAGGGAATGAGTGAAACCGTGGCGCGTAGCCAGTTATAGGTATTAGCCACTAGCAGTATACGTATTAAGAAAGTTTTTAAATTCAAATGTTGCTCAAACACATAAATAAATAAATAAATAAATAAATGCGGACAACATCACATACATTGATCTGAACCCAAGGTAAGTAGCTATTAAGCACTTGTGTTATGGAATTCAGAAACAACGAAGTTACCACAAACACCCAGACCCGAGACAATGTAGAAAAGTGAGTTTCTACATTGACCCGTCCGGGGATCGAACCCGGGACCTCAGAGCTAGCGACTCCTTGAAAACCAGTGCTCCGCCACTCGACCACGGAGGTCGTCATTAAAAATACTTAATGAATTTTGAAGAAACTTATTTATAATATACCATATAAATCAGAGTAACATATAGTCTACAATTCATAAATACATTTTCACATGTACTATGCCTCTATATCTCTTAAACCAACACAACCTTAAAGCAACATAATCCATTTAAATTGCACTTCCGAAAACAAGATGGCGACCGGTGTTGCCAGTTTCCTGTGTTGCCAACTTCCGGTACAAGAAAACTAAATTAATTCTATACGAGAGTCGTGCGTGGCCCCGCATTAATTAAGATAACATAATCTTGTGTTATTAGATTACTTCTTAGTAGACATATGAAACTATAGAGTGAGCCTATCAGAGTTTAAACCGTAAGCACTAGTGTGAACAAGTGTTGTCGTGAATTATGTATGAAGATGGAGCTTGCCGTTTTAAAAAATCTATCTAAAACACTAATATTATCCTAACAATGTCAAAAAAATCGATATTTTTTATATAAGTTTCTCGTTGCGCGAAAATTAACTTAAATGAAAAACGAACTGTACTAGGGTCAGACTAAAAACTGCTCTCGCTTGGCACAAGGGGAACCTAGCGATAGTAGCAGTCTATGTATATAGTACGTCAATGGATTACATATTAATCTTATAAGCTTGTAATGTAGGTTTTCTTCTGTTAAATATGTCTCAACTTCGAGTATTCTACTGGTCTAGTGGTTAGTGACACTGAGTGCTTTATCGGAGGTTATGAGTTAGATTCCCACCCAGGACAAATGTTTGTGTGATGAGCACGATCATTTGTTCTGTGTCTGGGTGTAATTTATCTATATTATGTATGTATTTAGAAATAAATAAGTATGTTTATCAGTTCTTTGGTTACCGTAGTACCGGCTCTGCCTAGTTTGGGATCAGATGATCCAGGGCAAGTTTTTAGTTAAAGTAAATAACAATATTTATATCTAACGCGAGCGATTTTACTTATAATCATCCTAGAAAGATTATAAACTAAAGCAAACAATTTCAATTTTCTGTACGAGTTTATTTATTGTTTGAATTAATGTTACGATTCGATCGATAGCTGGTACGATCAATTTTTTTTTTTTTTTAAGAATTGCGGACAACATCACATACATTGTTCTGAACCTAAAGTAAGTAGCTGAAGCATTTGTGTTATGGAATTCAGAAACAACGAAGGTACCACAACACCCAGACCCGGGACAATGTAGAAAAGTTGGTTTCTACATTGACCCGTCCGGGGATCGAACCCGGGACCTCAGAGCTAGCGCCACCTTGAAACCGGTGCGTACGCCACTCGACCACGGAGGTCGTCCTAAATTAAACTAAATTACTACTAAGAGAGAAGAAGAACTGTTATTCTTCTATGTTACCTATTCAAAGCGTTACGTTTAGTGCCTCTGACACTATTATGTACAATTATTCTAGTTTAGCATCTATTGGTTAAATATTATAAATGTTCATAATCATTCGATGTCATAAACAGAGTTGGCATTTACAGAATGTTACCGAAAGAGTATATCTATCCAAAAGGGGTGAAGAGTACATCTGGTATAGAGTCAGTTTACAGAATTTTAGCTCAAAATGAGTTAATTAGGTATCAATTATGTAATTAACTTTTTTTTTCTGAAACTTTGTAAACTGACTCTATACCAGATGTACTCTTCACCCCTTTTGGATAGATATACCCTTTACCTAACACCCTATATAACTCAAAAAACTTTAGGTTCAGTTTGACGAAACTTTCAAGTTAAATGATTGATACTTAATAAAAGTAGGTAGGTTTATTGATTATATTATTGGGTTTGGTTGGGTTTGTAACACCCTGTATACAATAAAAGCCTGGTTATTGGGGTTAGCCCTGCGGCTTGGGAACACCATGTAGCGAAGCTAATGGGGAAGCGTTAGATCCAGGGGATTTTTATGACGATTTTAAATTATGTAGGGAAATATCACTTTACTGAAAAGCCTGGCAAAATTAAGATAAATCTATTATCCTTAAATTAGAATTAAATTAGTATCGTAAAAGTCTCTTTGCTATGATTTTTCATCACTGAATTAAATTTTCACTCATGGAAAAAAATGCATGAAAAAAGTCACAATGTAAAAAAAATATTGTCTCTATTCAGACAAAGGCTAAAACAAATTGTTTTTTTATTTTATTTATTGTTATAATGTGTGCGAAATCAGTATTTTTTGTTAAATTAACAAAACTATACAATTTTTTTTTGCAAGCTTTCAAAAACATTTACACACTTTTTTTTAAGTTACCAGGTAATTCCCCACAAAAAAATCGTCATAAAAACATAACAAAAACTTCGTATCGTTTTAATTTTGTTATAAGCTAGCGTCGCGGGTGAAAATTAATGGAATTATGTAACATAATATAAGACCCGAATTAGATACAAGCGTTGCGGGGCGCGGGGGGACGAGTGCTGTGGGGTCCATCTATTGAAATCATTCACTCATCACTCATTCATTCACTCATTCATTATCCAGTCATCATTGATTCAACATTCATACGTCATTTAAGAACCATTCATCATTCATTCATTCGTCATTAGTTTGTCATTCATTCATTATTCAATCGTTTATCATTCATTTATACATTCATTCATCAACCAATCATCGTGGATGGAGTTTCCTGTTGGTTATTCCCCATAGGAATGACATTTTGATATCTAGTGTCAATCTTAAACATTTTAAAAGAAATTAAAAAAGCCTATTTGATATAAAAATATGTTGATTGTTATCATTCATTTGAGATATGTTTCATCATTTTTATCATTCACATATTCAATCGTCATCCATTCATTCACCGGTTCACTGATTTTTATTTTTCATTCATAACTTTTCATTTATCATTCATTCATTTACCACCAAAATTATAAATCACTTATTCGTATTTCTTTTACCGTTCATACATCATTCATATCTTCATAATCCATTCAACTGTCATTCATAAACCGTTTTAAGAAAAATCATTTTAAGATTTTCTTTTCTTTCTTCAGTAACAATCTACTTAAAAGTACTAAAGTATTCCACTTTTTATCCACTGTCAATAAAAAAATATATTTTTTCTATTTATCTATCACACTATCACAAAGTCTATTCTACCACCATTCACTCTGAAAGCTAATTATCCATCGCGTCCATTTTATGATCATTTAGAAGGACCCACAGCACCGTGGATTAACACCAAGTACCGAAGGACCAAGGACCACTGGGACCACAAGGACCAGGGACCACTGGGACCACACCATGGCCAGAGGCCTACTCACAAGCGCTGAAGGTGACGTAACCTCAGAAAGAGACCCTCTGGCAAATGACCGAGACGGTTATTGCTGAGCTTCCTGAAAAATATACATTATCACAGCGGGACTTTACCTTGGTAGCTTTTAATCGACAATATTTTAGGTAATTGGTAAAACTTCAAATAATTTCTGAAAGCTGAAAAGTAAATTAACTGCAAAATGTAATAAAAAGTCTTAAAAAAATTAATTTAAGAGGTAAAATTGCTACGTTAAAGATTGTTTTAATAAAATGCTATCTGCAAGACAGCAAAAAAAGTTTATCTGAAATTGAACTCTGTAAAAAGAGATGTGGCCAAAGGAATTTGTAATTGAAATAACAACTAAAAAAATAAATATCTTTGGCTCTAAACAAAAATAAAACTATAACACAAAGGTAAAGAAACGCTGTATACAACACGACGTTTCAAAGTCACATCGCACGAAACAACGGAATCAGCTAATCTGATTCGTCATTTCAAATTTGAAACGTTCTTTTTACTGTACGATATAACATTGTACAGTGGATATTTATTTTTAACAGTTTTAATTTATATTTTTTTATAGTTTTAATATATAATTATTCTTTTATAAACTTTCAGTTTTTGAAAGGACAATTTAGATTTTATTTAATAATTTTTCAGACTTCGAGTCAAGCGCTGTGATTGGTTGTGAGTTGTCTTTTGATCAACCAATCAGACAATTTAACGGTAGTTTGACACAACAAATTAATTTAAACCTTTCAAAAACCGAAAATTTACTATTAAATATCAGTTTTTATATTAATTTAGTACTAAAATATCTACTTACAGTCGTTCTAACGCGTTCAGCTCCAGAAAGGCGTCTCTCTCTATCGTATGTATCAGATTTTCTGATAGTTGTCTGAAATAAAAGTATTTATTAGTAGTGTAGTGGTAAGTAGGGGATTGAGGGTTATTTTTATTATTGTAATTGGCATTTGAAAAGAGCTACATAGTAGCCTATTTAAAAATATATTTACTGTTTCCTTTTTGAATTATTAATTGCTTAGAAAATATCAGTCGGGGACCTCAGTAGCATATTTAGTAAAGCGACTGGTACCGTTAACCAGTAGTCGCGGATTCGAGGACTGCCTGAGGTAAAAAAAATAGTTCTACTATTTGTATTTAGCTTCGAGTTTAATATTGCTTGTTATTAGTGTACAGAATAAATAGCTTTTTTCTCGCATACTCTGTTTTTGTCACAATTCTTGGAGAAGTTAATAAAATGTATACTTACAAAGTCTTCAAATCCTTCAAGCTTTGGAAATCGCTTTGAAATACTATTGTTATGTTGTTGCCTTGTAGATCCCTGAAACAAACAAAAACATATCTTAATAAAAAAGACAAAAATACTTATTTTTTATAACATTACTATTGCATTAAAGATCTAGTCACAAAATTCGAAATAAGATAAATAAATAATAATATATAAAACTTAAAATAAGTTTTTGTGACAAAACTATAGACTAAACATATACATAGACTGCTAATATCGCTAGTTTCCCCTTGTGCCAAGCGAGAGCAGTTTTTAGTCTGAGCCTAGCACATTCGTTTACTGATTTAAGTTAATTTTCGCGCAACGAGAAACTTATATACGAAAATATCGATGGTTTTGACATTGTCAGGATAATATTAGTGTTTTATATAGATTTTTTGAAACGGCAAGCTCCATCTTATACATAATTCACGACAAAACTAGTTCACACTAGTGCTTACGGTTCAAACCCTGATAGGCTCACTCTTTAGTTTCTTATGTATACTCTAAGGACAAAACCTAAATTAATGTATCAAAAGGGCATTTAATTTTAAGAACATACTTTCCGACACCATTTTCACTAAAACTATAAATTTAATTAGTGGCAACAAAATCATACAAGTTTATGCAGTGGGAAAATACAAGAGACTAATAAAATTAATTTACTAATGACTAATATAAATCGTAGACTCAATTACACCAATAAATACATTTATACCAAAGAATATAAAATGTACAGACAAGTCAAACACTTTAAAATGTTATGAAAAATATTTAGCTTTAACCCGTTTATGCCGGAGACCGGGCGATACGACTCAAATGGAGTTGGGCAGGACACCTAGCTAGACGTACTGACAGCCGATGGAGTAGGGTTCTGACTGAATGGTGGCCAAGGACAGGGCGAAGAAGTCAGGGACGACCGAGAGCACGTTGGGTTGATGACATAGCTAAGGTAATGGGAACCACCTGGATTAGGGACGCGCGAGACAGACAACAATGGCAGAAAAAAGGGGAGGCCTGTACCCAGCAGTGGGTGATTCCGGGCTGATATGATGATGATGATGATGCCGGAAGCGCGGATCCACGCGAGACACAATTGAATTCTATTGTCTTATTTATTGCGGCATACGAGAGGTTAATTCCGATACAAAAACCCAAGCTTGGCAGCAGGATGCAGTCCCACCCTCATGCCCTCATGCAAATATGCACATGCAGGAAATGCCAAGCTTGGATTTTTGTAGGGGAATTATTAGGAATGGTATTATTATTAGCTAAATATTTTTCATAACATTAAATGTCATGGATTTCCGCAAAGTAACGCCTGATTTTATAACTTATCAAAAACTTTTGCTTAGTTTTCCCAAGCTATGTTGTGTTCGGCTTCCAGTCTCACCGACAGCTGAATACCGTATGTTACAGAGCGACTGAAACCGCGTAACAAGGCCGAAACGTGAAAAAAAGCGTTAATAGTTTTATTGAGTGCTCTCTGCATATTTTTATTTTTTTGACGAGAATGCCAAAACTACCTAAATAGTTATTTTGGGCGAGAATTCCGTTTTATTTTTCTTTTTTAATGCGACTTTGAAAAGGAGTTTAAATTGTTTTTGTAAATAAAGCCCGATTTACATACGCTCTTCCTTCATTTACATTGCTCGTTCTATCTCCACCACCAAATTCTTTTAAATAATAAGATTTTTAATGTTAATGAATCGTTCTAATCCCCACCACCAAATTCTTTTAAATATCAAAGATTGTTAATGTTAAGTAATTAATTTTTGTAAAAAAAAAAGAGTTTTATAAACTCAAAATCGGTATATGCTTAGACCATGTTTAGAAATATAGAAAAAAAACATGTACATTGTTTAATAAAGACATCAGTCATATTAATTTCTAAAATCGGTAACAGTAAAATATTTCATACTATTTTTAACTAACAGTTATTTACCTGCACCGTCTATAATTTAATTGCTCTATGGTCTACCTCTGATTACTAGCAATAGCCATATATCTTTTATGAGTATATTACGGTGTATGACCATACCCAGTCTGGGGGCAGGTCAATATACCATTACAGCTGTGGGGGTTGATAACCAACTTCAAAAAAGGAGTAGCACATTAGGTAAGTCGCTTTTTACCTCCGACGCACATAGAGGTGTTATCAGTTAGACGTTTCTATCCATGGCATCATAGCGCCAAAACCAATGCACCGATTTTGATGCGGTTTGTCTATGAAGATCTGTTCAGTGTTTTGTAGGGAAACAGTACAATTTTTTACAGAGCTTTTTCCTATTGTCGCTAACAAACAATTTAAAATTTTAATTTTATATGAGAGTTCCCCACCATATACTTAGATTTTTTAAGCATTTTTTTGGTACGGAACCCCTAACACGCGAGTGCAACTCACACTTGACCAGTTTTTGTATACATTTGCGTAAGACAAACATACTAATTACATTTACCAAGAAAATATGCCGAAAGTGTCCCTAAGGGTAAATTGTGGCATAGTACCACTATGTTAAGGTACTTTCTCTACCTTCAAAAGGCAAGTTACGGAGCACTTAAGACATTAGCGTTGGCACATTTAGTGGCACTTAGTACCATTTGAGTGCCATTAAAGGGTGACAGCACACTACACCAGTTTATGATGGCACTAAAATGTAGGCCAAAAATATGTGTCGAAGAAAATATGTATCATACTAATATAATATCCTGGGACATCTCACACACGGCTGTCTGATCCCAAGCTAAGCAGAGCTTGTGTTATGGTAACCAGACAACTGATAAACATACTTATATATGTCGGAGAGTGTAAAGAGGAGCGTCAAGGTTTAACCGCCTTGGGCGTATTCGGGATCAGATGTTGGCAGCACCGTGCAAGCAGTCAAATTTGGCAGAGTGTGATTTGACATCGGTTGGGATGCACGAGAAGCTAACAGAGAAACCGACTTCGCCGCGTTCCTTAAATACATTCACGATGAAAGGGAGCTGATCGTCAAATTGGCGGGCTCCCGGTGGATGCTATTGGCGAGTTGTCGTTCATTGTGGCGTTCTAGGGGGGAGGCCTTTGTTCAGCAGTGGACGTCTTCCGGCTGATGATGATGATGATGCTGAAGAAATATCTAAATTTGGAAGAATAATTTTTCTAATCAGTCTATTTAAACTATGTAGTGTTCGGCTCCCAGAGTCACCGCCAGCTGAGAGTCAGTATTATAGAGCGACTGTCTATCTGACCTCCACGGTTACTGCGGAATACAGTATCGTCGGCCACCCATCTACAGGCCAAACGCAAGGAAACCCGCCTGATGTGGGTTAAGTACGGTTTTTATTTAGCAGTATTGATATTTTTAGACGACTAGTCTTAAAATAGTATGCAATACTTTCAAAGACTATGTATGTCACAAACATGTTTATTTGGCTGAATAACCACTAGACCAAAGGGACGTGCCTGTTGGTCTAGTGGTTAGTGACCCTGACTGATATACTGGAGCTCGTGGTCATTCCCACCCAGGACACATGTTTGTGTGATGAGCATGATCATTTGTTCTGCGTCTGGGTGTGATTTATCTATAATATGTATGTATTTAGAAATATGTAAGTATGTTCATCAGTGGTCTGGTTACCATAACACAAGCTCTGCTTAGCTTGGGATCAGATAAACGTGTGTGAGATGTCCTGGAATATTATTATTATATTACATTATTATTTGTTCCACCATAACTTCAAACAAACAGTAATACTATTTATGGAGTAATTTAACTTTTAAACAATATTTTATAAGAGTCAACTATAACTTTGAAAACTTATCTTGTAAGTCAAATTTGACCGACTTTCCGGTTTCCAATTAAGCTAAAGTTTTGTATACACGTTTTAATAGGTCACTAAGAAAGACTATTTAAATAAATAAATGCGGACAACATCACATACATTGCTGTGAACCCAAAGTAAGTAGCTAAAGCATGCGTGTTATGGAATCCGAGACAACGATACCACAAACTACTTTTTAGTTTCTCTAAGGATTTGTAAGTTACATATTTGACTGCCTCGTTGGCCTAGTGGTGCTAAGCGCGACTGCTACGCTAGAGGTCTTGGGTTCGATTCGAAAGTCGACGATGGTGTCATTGGTTTTTCTATGAAATTCTCAGTAGCAGGTCGGAGTTTGGATTTGTGCCCGGTTAGTGGCAATAGGCTCGCCCCCTATTACATGGGACCTAAACATACCGGCGTACTGTGGGTGTAAATTGGTACACCTCTGCCTAACCCTTCGGGGATACAGGCGTGATGGTATGTATGTTGCATTCCCGTTGCGTCTGTAGCCAAACATTTCGTTTACGAACATAATTCATATTTAAATGCATGCTTTATGAGGGGCATTCATCTTTGTTATTGGTGGCGTGTACCGCAGTTATGTCAGAAGTACCATGAATAAAGAAAAGTATTTAACTTAATATTATAACGGGGATTAGCGCGAACATGCATAAATACCTTTAGGGCTTGACGTTTCGACCGGGTTACACCGGCCGTGGTCGCAAGCAGACTGGAGATGCGGTGTCATTCTTCCGTGCACGGCGTTGATGATTTTTCTTCATCTACCCCATGTTTTTTAACTACCCTACACACTGTACTGACTGTGTCCGTATTACGAGTCTGCTTGCGACCACGGCCGGTGTAACCCGGTCGAAACGTCAAGCCCTAAAGGTATTTATGCATGTTCGCGCTAATCCCCGTTATAATATTAATATAAACATGCAGCGCGATAGTTTAAAAGTTTATAAGTATTTAACTGTTTTGAAATTTCATGACTTCTATAATAAAACCATCTAGGTTTCAGTATTATTCATTATATTTGTTTTGTGGTAGTTACATATTACATAGTTAGTTAGTACAAATTACAAATCGTAAATTGTTTTTTTAATCAATTACAACTGATTTTTTTTTATCTTATTATAATATTATATCGCGGAACTCAGATAGATTGATGACCGTGGCTGTTTTACCCAATAATTTCTATAGAGATTTTAATAAAATTTGATACAACCTAGCGAACTTTTGAACTTGGAAAAACATAGTCCTGATATAGTAACTTTTTAACTGGATAAGTCCAGGGAAAGAGTACCTACTTTCAAGGTTTAAGTCACTAAATCTTATATCCATTGAGATAACCCATATTATTATTATAATTACTACTTGTATACCCAATTTCATCACTATTCGTGTACTAGATTTAACCTAAAAGTAGCAAATATACATACTACAAAATAAATAAATAAACACGCACAACATCGCATACATCGCTAAAAACCCAAAGGAGGTAAGTAGCTAAAGCACTTGTGTTATGGAATCTCAGACAAGGAAGGTCACAATATCACAATGTAGAAATCCTGGTTTCTACACTGACCCGTCCGGGGATCGAGCCCGGGACCTCAGAGCTAGCGACACCTTGAAACCGGTGCGTACGCCACTCGACCACGGAGGTCGTCATTAGTCATATTTGAACAATGTTTCAGAGTGATACTTCTGGCAATATTCCTGTGTTGCCATACACACTGGAGCCAGTAGTAATTGCTTACGCAATATAATTTATTTTGGCGCAGTTCGCTTTATGTACGAGCGTTTAACTTTCATGGTGCAAATATTAGTTAATGCGAAGATAATATATTATGCGAAGTTATATGGGAATGGAGCTTAACGGAGAAATATATTTTTATGTTGTAAACAATGATATTTTAATAAACAGATATGTTATACACATACAAAACAATCGAAAAAAGTGTTCCGCGCAGCGCGGCAACTAGCGAAAGAGATAGCGCGATAAAACCCATAAGAAAAAAAGAGACAAATAGTGTTGTTGTTAATGGCAATACGTCCCAATTAGGACGTTTTCGAGTCTTCACGATTGCGCGCTTATAACATATCTGTTTATTAGAATATCATTGGTTGTAAATAAATGAGTTATTTTTTGGTTAAAGCTTGAAGCGACTTGAATGAAATGTATAAGAGATTACCTTATCAATTACATAAGGTTTTGTTTAAAACTGATCCTTATTTGCCGTAGGTATCGCGTATTACATACAGACTATTTGAGAATCTCCATCTTTTGGAGTCGGTTCAAAATCTTATTACCGTTTATTCAATAATGTTATTTAGTCAATAATGTAAAAATAATTGTAATAAGTTTATTTTTAAAAGAGTAACCTATGGAGTTTCTTGCCGGCTCTTCTTCATAGGAAAGACACTTTGGAACCGAGCAACTAGAATCAGTAGAGTTAACGTAACGTTTCTTGAGCGCCTTTTTTTTTGGTTTATAAGAAATAAAAACATTTTGATTGATTGATTGATTGATATTAGTTAATTAGGTACACGTTACCAGTTACACGATTATTTTATTTGTTAGTTTATTACTTGTCAATGTTTGGACTTGTTTTGTTTTGGATACTGTAAGGTCACAAAAATGCTGGTTTCAACAAAAATTTTAGGTCTGTTTGTCTGATGGTTACCATAGCTAAACAATAAGCCGATTTTAATATTATTTTTTACAAAGATAAGTGAGTATTTATAGAAGAATTTAGTTTAGTTACTTGTACACAAAAATATGTATGTCTATTGTGAAATAAACTTATTTACAAACATAGAATGATAAACTAACTTAACCAAAGAAAGCGGTATTAAAAACTTAAGTCTTTAAATCTAAAATGATTATAATTCTTTAAATCCAAGACAAATCTATTTGTTTATTCATCCGGGATCCATAAATAATATCTTAAGAGTCTATCATAGACAAAATACAGATTAAATATACATCTGTTTATTTTCAAAAGAGGATTATGTTTATACCATAGATTATGGAAGCGTGATGTAGAATATATTTGTGTATTTATGGTATAATAATAATGAAATGAGTATTTATGGTTCAGGTACTCAGTTTTAGGTATTATCCCGCAGTAACTGTGGAGGTCAGATAGACAGACGCTCTGTAATACTGGCGCCCAGCTGGCGGTCACACTGGGAGCCGAAAAAATTTAGGAAAAGTCTAGGTTTTTTTTTGTATAATTGTGTGATTCACAAAATGATGAAATCTGCCTCGGTGGCCTAGTGGTGCTAAGCGCGACTGCTACGCTAGAGGTCTTGGGTTCGATTCCCAAGTCGACCAAGGTGTTATTGGGTTTTTCTCTGAAATTCTCAGTAGCAGGTCGGAGTTTGGATTTGTGGCAATAGGCTCGCCCTCTATTACATGGGACCTAAACATATCGGCGAACTGTGGGTGTACATTTGTACACCTCTGTCTAACCCTTCGGGGATACAGGCTTGATGATATGTTATGTTATGTGTTATGTGTTACAAAATTATCTTTATTACAAATTATTGAGGGTTATAGTAAAACCGGCTACTTAGTCGGTGATGACCAGTTCAAATAGGTACAGTAAAAAACCAAAAAAAGAATTGTAGTTAAGCACAAATAAACAATTTTGTATCCTGAAATTTTAAGCATATTCCAGTTATTCCCATTCAAAAGTCAACCTATTATTTTAATCGATCGATTGTCTGCAATATTGCCTAAGAAATATAAGATGAAACCAGTCAAATTGAGGATCCCCTCTTCTTTTCGTCGGTTTAAAAATACATTAGGGAGAGATTTTTAAGTAGTTTCAAATTAATTAATGTGTACTGAACTGTTTCCTTTTTGCAAATGTAGATTATCCTACTAATATTATAAATGTGAAAGTTTGTGAGAATGGATGTGTGGATGTTTGTTACTCTTTCACGCAAAAACTACTGAATGGATTTTAATGAAACTTTACAATAATGTAGCTTATACATCGGAATAACACATAGGCTATAATTTATAAAGATAGTGTATGTATTGTCATTCACGCGGATGAAACCGAAAGGCACAGCTAGTTTAAAATATTTTTTTTATTCAATCTACAATTTACTTCTGAATTGCATATACAAAAACCGACAAATTAAGAACGTCCTCCATTTTCGAAGTCGGTTAAAACATCGATAAAGCACGGTCAATGCCCTCTTACACAAATGGTAAGTATTAAGTAGTCTCAGCAATCTTTCCAACAATATTTATTTTCCATTAACTCTGAAAATGTCTTACTTCAGTAAAACGCTGAGTTTAAATTAAACTCAGTATTTGCATTGATCAATATCTGTCTAGTCCGGTACAGTTGGTAAGAAAAGTGGTTTGATTTAAGTAAATATTTTATTTGTTTGTAATGAAATTTTGGAGTATTATACTTTTTGGTTAAAGAGTAAACTTTAGCTTACATGATAAAAAAAAACTAGGAATAAAGTTTTCTTAATTTTAGAAATCTCACAAAAAGTTCGATAAACTTATATATGATTATTTTTTTTGTAGCTTAAGTATAATAATAAAATAGAAGATACATGTATGTCAAAAAAATATACCCAAGTATTTTTCTTTTTTAACAAAAATTACTTAAAAATTATTACCAAAAGGACAGCACCCTAAAGTTCGGTTAATAAGAATTTATATATAGAAAACACTACAAGTATTATCAAAGCCGAGTCAGTGATTTTTATTTATTAACCAGAATTAAGTGTTTAGTTTTGTTAGGTACTTAAAGTCTAAAAAAGGAAATATTAGGTTATAAACGTATTTAACAGTCAAATATTGTCCAAATATTTTGTCACAAACGATTATCGAACATTGAACTTATAAGATCATTCCTTGGCACAAATGAACATAAAACCGAAACGGGAAGCGATCTCAATTAATCAGTTCATTCATTCGTTCCCATTCAGTAGTTTATTTCAGTTAACCGCATCTCAGATTACAGTTATGACTGCAGTTAAATTGGTAGTTAGCGGTAACGTTATACCTTTGAACCTAATATATAGGGTAAAATAATCACTGAAGAATGTTTAAATATGAAGGACTAATATAGAAATATTGTTTTGTAAATATTTTTGTGAAACTTATATTGCTATGCAGAAAGTTTTTGTGTAAAATGTTTGTTATACTTTCACGCTAAAATTACTGAACGTATTTAGATTGTTTTTTTTTTGTGCGCAGCTATTTGTAAACATAACATAATATACTAATTCGCCTGTATCCCTGAAGGATTAGGCAGAGGGTACCAATGTACACCCACAGTTCGCCGATATGTTTAGGTCCCATGTAATAGGGGCGAGCCTATTGCCACTAACCGGGCACAAATCCAAACTCCAACCTGCTACTGAGAATTTTATAGAAAAACCCAATAACACCTTGGTCGACTCGGGAATCGAACCCAAGACCTGTAGCGTAGCAGTCGCACTTAGAACCACTAGGCCAACGACGCTAGTTTGTAACTTGAAATAAAAATGTAGGATACTTTTTAACCTTTTTATTTGTCAGGAAAACAATTTCGCTTTTAAAAGCCTCGTTCGAAATTAGTGCGTTTGTTTAAATATATTTAGTTCACGTAATATTATTATCATGAATCGAAGAAAGAGACAAAAGATAAAGATTATTTTTTACTCTATACATTATTATTTATATATTTTTACACAATTAAATCTAATATAAGAACAAACTCTAACTATACTAAAATAAAAAAAAACTCACAGGCGTCAAAAAAAATATTTATTTCTTTATTTTAATAGTCTATTTGCAGAAATTACGCATATAAACCTACATCCAAAAAGCACTCATTTAATTGCTGATATTTTTTTTTATTTCTTTATTTTAATATTCTATTTGCAGAAATTGAAAAAGCACTCATTTAATTGACGATAAAATGCTTTATTTTTGATTAAACTTTGTAATCTTCTCGGTAACACTGTTGCCTGTGCCTGTACAAGCAAGTGTGAACTATTCGTCTTAACGCGAACTCAGTAATGACTGTCTCCCAACTATTTCCAATTAATGTTTGTGTCCTACCCTCTCTGTACGAATTAGTACAGTAAGATTCACGAAAGATGACCACTGCGCAGAACGCTTATTTTAGGTCCCCTTTGAGGTGCGGGGTGAGGCGCGGGTGGAATGCGTCACGGCCGGAGCGACGCCATTGGTGCGCGCGCGTCTCGTCATAGGCCGCAGCAGGCCGCTCACTCGCTATTGGTCTATCGCAACGTTGACGCGCTCACGCTGCTCTCGAGTACAGTCGAAAAGAAGTGTTTCCTTGTTTAAAATTGATTTTGTTTTTTTTTTCTACATATGATTTTCTTATATATTTATAATATTTTTAGTTCAATTTATTTTAATAAATATTTTAAATTACTTACATTTGATTTATTTGCATAACCAGCATTTACAACATAACACAAATTATTTAACTAAAATCAAAATATTACTTTATCATAAGTATTTTTTTCATGAGTGTACGTGCGCAGACGGCCGCCATTTGTGGTCATCTTTCGTGAATCGTACTGTAAGTTCCTTTAAAGTTTGTGTGTATTGCTTGGTAGAAACTTAGGTCTGTGAATAGTAGAAATTGTATATACGAGGTTTTCAAAGAAATCTTTACTGATATGATTAAGCTTAACAGTTGAAAGTCAGCAGTTTCTTGAAATAACACAGTAAAAAAATTGGTTATGGCGCCCACCGTGGGACCTGTAGTGATCAATGCTCGTTCTCTGTATTGGTGAGCTGGTGTTAACAGCTTCGGTAATTGCGCCCAATGTGGGACTTTCAAACAATATGTTCGTCTACTTGTCGTCTGTTTGAGAGGCCTGCAGTGGGACGGTTACATTAGCAGCTAATGGCGCCCAACATGTAGGTCTTATATTCCGACTTGTATTCACAACTATTGGCGCCCACCGTGGGGCAGTTATATTACAAGTCATATTAACAGCTTTTGGCGCCCACCGTGGGACTTAATTCTCTACTGCAATTTGTAAAATATTTTAGTTATTTAAAGCAGTTTAAATTCATTTCGTGTAGATTGTGAACTGCACTACAGTGCACTGCGGGCTTGGCTTGATGCCAGTGTTGTCGCGTTGCAGTCAATTGATCAACTTTATTGAATGCTGCCTTTTTGATTTACTGTGTGTTTGGACTTTAGATTTTAGGTGCAGAATTGTTTAGTAAATATTTAATTTCCTTCTGCTCGCAGTTTTTGGGGTAAATATTTAATTAATGAGATGCCTTTGTGGCTTTTGTAATACAGTGAGACGAGTAAATTTTTGGTATGAGTATATCTGAATTAAATTGAGGAGATAATTTAAATGTTAGTTGTATACTTCAAGCAAAATAAAAATTAATCAGAATTTTAGCAATTTTTGCGCTGAAGAGACGCTTCTGAGAGCAGCGTAAACGTAATCTTGAGTGTTTAAATATTTTTTACTAATAAGGGTTGTAAAGTTGCATAGGTACTGTATTTTATGAACATATCTCTTTGAACTTTGACAATTTAACGTGACATGTATTTAATTTAAAATGTATATTGTTTAGTTTTTATTTTAACTTTTAAATTGCATTTTGGTGTGTTGGTAAATTCATTTAATTTCAATTGTAATTAATTCAAAAACTGTTGTTAGTTTCATTTGCATGACCATTGACGGCAAAATATGGATAACTTTTATTTTTTTTCCATCTGTTTATGTTGCAACCCATGTTTGCAAGAAATAAATGATTTGATTTGAAGAAAAATATCTGTTGGAAGATGGTGTTTAATAAACAAATTAATTTATTTGGTACCACTTCTAAGCTATAGCTACCGAAAAGGCGAAATATTTTTTTAAATTCCTTTACAATAGCTAGATTTATTGTGAAACATTTTGGAACCTGCAGTAGAGTCAGTAAATTTAACGTTTTAAAAGAGCCTTAACAAGGCCTTCTTGAAATAAAAATATTTTGATTTTGATTTTGAAACAAATATGAAAAAAACTCTACTTGAGAACCTTCTAATGACAAACATTTCCAGTTATCAGCACTAACTTATTTTCTCTCCTATTCCCAAAAACACATTTCAATTTGTATCAATGCGACAGCAATTAGCAATAAAAGAGATTCGCCTAAATTTATGTCTTTCCTCCCCTTTTAGATAAATACCGCAATAATATAGCATTCACAAACGTTGGCGAATTTAAATTGATATTAATGGTTTTGGGGGACTGTTTCAAAGAAAGATCTTTTTACAGTATCCGATACGATATCGGTAACAGATAATAACTTTTAAAAATCGCGCTGCATGTTTATAGTAATATTATAGAACGGGGATTAGCGCGTACATGCTTGAATACCTTTAGGGCTTCACGTTTCGACCAGGTTACACCGGCCGTGGTCGCAAGCAGACCGGCGAGTCTGCTAAGGTGAAGGTCAATCACTAAAGGTATGTACGCACTAATCCCCGTTCTATATTTATCGGTAACGGATACCGATATCGGACCGGATAATGTAGAGGTTTCATAATATTGACTGGCCTGTTGGTCTAGTGGTTAGTGACACTGACTGCTATACCGGAGTCGTGGTCATTCCCACCCAGGACACATGTTTGTGTGATGAGCACGATCATTTGTTCTGTGGCTGGGTGTAATTTATCATTAATATTATGTATTTTTTGGAAATATTTAAGTATGGTTATCAGTTATTTGGTAACTATAACACCCGCTCAGCTTAATTTCGGATCAGATGACCGTGTGTGAGTTGCCTCAAGATTATTACTAGCTGCGCCCCGCCGTTTCCTTCGCGCGAATGTTAACTATAAAATATAACACACAATTTTATCAATTACAGCCTTTATGTTATTCCGATGTATAAACTACATTATTGTAAAGTTTCATTAAAATCCATTCAGTAGATTTTACGTGAAAGAGTAACAAACATCTGTACATCCAAAAAAAAACCTCATTTTTAATATTAAGGATTTACTTGCCTCCGATATGGTATCGGTGACGATAAAAATATCGTGTCGGATGGTGTAAAAGACATTCTAAGTTGGTGTGATTATTGTGAAAGATTCTAATGGGAGTTTGAAAGGTACTTGTCGTTTGAAATATTGGTATTTTTAGAGAGGCAGTTTTAAATGGTTTTATGAAAATATAGACTATTTTTGTGGAGTTGATGTTTTGTGCGTAGTTCAATACATCTATCATGTCAGCGTACCTGCCAAATTTCCTTCTTTTAAGAGTGTTATTATTTTAAACATCCGATAAAGTTAAGTTTTTTTTTTTTTTACATTAAATAGTGTAAATAAAGCCGCTTCCCCAGTTTATTCGTATATACACCAGTTTTCAGCAATAGAGTGATTCGAGATGAAAGTTTAAATTTAATGTATATAATTAGTAAATAGTCCTAAAAAAATAGTAAAATAGTATCTACATTACTACCGTGAGTCGACGGGACGAATCGCTAGTGGGTACAATAAAAAACTTTCATGTAAATCATTTAATCTTTTCTTCAAGAAAAAAACCAGGTTTCACAAATTTAAGACATAAAATACCCAAATCTCTTAAGTTATTCTCGAGCAATAGAAGATAACTTACAGACAAAACATAATTACATGTTATACAAGCTATACACTACTATATAACATATATAACATAGTTCGTGTTATATGACAAAGGGAATCGCTTCAAACGAAGATTACTTTCAGGATTCGCTCGCAAACGGTTTATGAAAGTGGGGAGCCGCGGGCGTTTGTAGGGTGAGTATGTTTCTAGAGGGTTGGGAGACTGTCCTTAAATAATTATGTTGGGAATATGATTTCAGTACTGTATTAAGTTCAAGGAAATTAAAAAAGACAAGAAAAGTAATTTTTAACTGTTTTTTTTTCTGTTTCTTTGTTATGCTTTATCCTCGGCAATTTTAATCAGTTATTATTGATGACATCAACTTACTTTGAAATCGACAAGGTCCCAAAAGTGCTTCTATATAAAATACATCAAAGTCAGTCAGTGGTTTGGTTATCAAGTCAAAAAACTTAATGTGAAAAAGTGCCATGTATGTGAAATTGAAATAGCGTATTTTTTTTTTATTTAATTTGTTGTCTTTTTACCTAATTTTGATCAATTATTAGATTCATTAAATTCAGCTAAAATTGCTAAGGTAATTTTGACTCTAAATTTGGAGGAATTCAGTAGGTACAAAGAGAAAAAATAAACGAAAAATTGATTAACGCTATAACAAAGTCTTACGAAATAAGCTAGTTATAAAAGTGAACTACCTCATCGATATCGCGACCTGATAAACTGCAGTCCAACATCCATGACTACCCAGGACAGTCCATCATCCACCCAACTCCTGGTCCCCCTACTCCGCCGCCAGCGTCTCCATGGCGTCTTTGAAGAGCTCACTTTACATCAGTTATCATATTACAGAAGATGTGCACTTGTTTTAAGAAGCTAAGAGATCTGAGGTTTAAGCAAATGTTTGATTTCGCTAATTATTTTTTTGTTGTGTTAGTTATTATCAGGAGAAGGTACTTATGTAAGAAAAAAATTGGAAAATTGCGCAGGGACAAAAAAAATAAGTAATCCTGAATTGTTACGATAGTGATTTGTTGGATTCATCTGCGCCCTGAATAACATAAAGGCACCGGGAACGAGACCTAGGTATTCATGCGGGTGAAACCGGAGGCCACCGCTAGTTTGAAATAATACTACTTTGAGCGGATTTTATCGCAGATTATTTAGGTTTTAATTACCAAAGTTTCAACAACTTTGCGGGTATCGTAGATGCAGACAGGCTCACACAAAGGAGCCTTTGAAAGCTGCAAGAATCTGGCCGTACTATTTTATTTTACAACCAAGTATTTTTTTGTAAATAATATCTTTTTTTACATAAATTATACATTATTTGTTAAATACAAGCTATCTTATATAATCTGACAGAACTTGTAAAGAAAAATCGAATCAGTCTAAACAAGATGCTTTATAGGAATACTAATTTATCTTCTTAGTATGAAAAGTATTTCAAAATCTAAATAAAAAAATACTTGTTTTAAATACTCTATTTTATTTCCCTCTACAAATAACAAGTGATGCCTTGAACTCTGATGGAAGCAGGTCATGAGTATAATTGTTCAGTCGCACATAATAGCTAGGTTGACCGAGGGGTAACACACGGTTATTGACTAAGGAGAGGGTACAGACTTGTTGGTATAGTTTCTAGGAAAGAAAATCAATATCTAACAGTCATGGAAAAAGAGCAAACATATAAAAGAACAATGTGAAAATACAAATAAGAATAATAAAATTAGCTTTTATCAAAGACTTTGGGTGTCGGTTATTGTGGCAAAATGTAGCTTACATGATTTTTAGATTTCAAGATTAATAAATGCTAAGTTTTGTCAAAATTGGTTTAGCTGTTTAACCGTAAATGCTTCACAAACAGATAAAGCTGTTTTCGTATTTATTAATAATAGAATAGTTGTAATAATTCTATAACTGATGATTCCACATAAACTTTCTGTTATATATATAAAAATACTTTTTTTTTATTTTAAGCAAAAAAAAATAAATATTCACATTGCAAGGACAGTCCATCATTCTACAAAAACTTGGTCACCCTACACAATGCCAATGGCATTGCCTTCATCACCGAGTATTGAACCCTCAGTATTTTCCACTGCTTTTATATTAAACAATGTATATTATACAAGCTATACTGTATATTACAAGATTCAAGCTATGTAGTGTTGTGCTCACAGTGTGACCGGCAGCTGAGCGCCAGTATTACAGAGCGACTGTCTATCTGACCTCCACAGTTACTGCGGGATACAGTGCCACATAGTAACACTGCTTGTCAGAATTGTAATGACTTAACGACTGTCAAAGATCAATGTATGACAGTCGGGAGCTACGGCTTAACGTGCTATCCGAGGCATGGAGTGGTGTGCTTATAAATTGTCACCCATCCACGTAACAACCGCGGCGAGCGCTGCTTAACCTTTAATACCGGTAAAACTATACGGACTAGTAACCACGAGCTCCTATAACGGAACCGGGGGTTTTGATTTTAACTAATCTTTATTTATATAATTCTTCTGTGAGTGTGTATGTCACTGAACTTCTCTCAAACGACTGGACCGATTTTGATGATTTTTTTTTGTGTGTGTTCAAGGGGATCTGAGAATGGTTTAGATTCCCAATTTGTCCGCTGGACAATGTTTTTTTATTAATTTTTAATTTATTAGTAGTTGTTGATTTTGGAATGTTTTACATTGGATCCGACAGACGGCGCTACCATCGCAGTGTCAAATTTTAAATATTATTCGAATTTTAATTTTACTCTGTCCCGACAGTTAGCGCTGCGATCAAATTAAAAAAAAAGTTTTGTTATCATTGTGTTATTGTAGACCATGTAGACAGGACAACGTCTGTCGGGTCCGCTAGTATAGTTATATAAAACTAATATATACAAATTTTGCTACCATATCTAACTATATCCATCCCTATAAATAACCTACGTCAAAACGTTCTAACACACGAAAAAATACAAACTGTATTGTCTTTTTAACAAAAAGCTTTTCGACATATAAGGCATTTGTCTCATTGCAGGCGAGAAGCGAGTAGCTATCGACTATTATCGCTCAAGAAACGTACAGCAAGATCCCGTGTAAATGAAAGAGATGCATATATAAATAGTTACTCGCCAACTGTTCACATTACCGGAGAGAACTCTCTCAGCATTTGTTTTTTCTTTGCGGCGACTAGATCTATCAATAATTGTTACAAGAAAAGCCGAGCTCAAAATAAGTCTTATATGGTTTTCTTATGAATCCCTCAGGCAAAAGTAAACTAAAATAATATGACAAGGGAAGCACCAGTTTTCAAATAAAAAGAGAATCATCAAAATCGGTTCTCCCAGTCGAAAGGTGTGTGGCAACAAAAAAAAACTGTAGAATTAAAAACCTCCTCCTTTTTTGAAGTCGGTCTAAAGAGAATCATCAAAAATCAGCCTACCCAGTCGAAAGTTAAGTGATAACAACATTTAAAAAGTTGAATTGAGTACATCCCCTTTTTTTGAAGCCAGTTAAAATTATACTCGCTGAGCGATACGCTCTACTCGTTACGCGCTCGCTATGAGACAAGTGCCTTACACAAAGGCTGTTAGGGGACGACAACTTCCGAAAAGGAAAAATTTACATTTCCCCTGTACACATGTAAATTAGTTTAATAAAATATACATTCTGTGTACTAAATATCGGGAATTTGTCAATAAAACAAAAAATACAAATTATTCATCTAAATTTATTTTATCGCCTTCAAAGTAGGCCCCTTCGCTTTCAATACAACATCTCCAACGCTTCACCCAGTCTTCCATACATTTTTCATAGGATATTTGCGGTATGGCCTTTAGCTCATTCAGCGAATTTTCTTTTTTTTCTTCTATCGACTCAAAACGTTTTCCTCGAAGTGGTAATTTTAACTTGGGAATTAAAAAAAAGTCAGACGGAGCCATATCAGTTGAATACGGTGCTTGGTCGGGAACTTTTGTTGAATTTTTCGCTAAAAACTCTTTCACTTTAATGGCTGTGTGTGATTGTGCATTATCATGGTGCAGCATCCATGAGTTGTGTTGCCACAAATCTGGACGTTTTTGTCGGATACTCTCACGCAAACGCTTCATGACGCTTAAATAATATTCTTTATTCACTGTTTCTCCCTCTGGAAGGAATTCGGAGTGAACCACACCACGGTAGTAAAAAAAAACTGTGAGCATCACCTTGATTTTGGAGCGACTTTGCCGCTTTTTTTTGTGTTTCGGCTCGTTTTCGAGACGCCATTCTGAAGACTGTTGGCTTGTTTGCATGTCGTACTCATAAACCCATGTCTCGTCGCCAGTTATTATACGTTTCATAAAGGTCGCATCCGTAGAAGCTCGGGAAATCATGTCTTCAGCGACATGCTTTTTTGAACAAAATTGAGCTCTTTTGGAACTAGTCGACCGTTTCATGCCTAAAATGTCTATAAGAATGTTGTGGACGGACTTAAAAGATATGTTCACCTCACTAGCCAACTCTCTCAGGCTCATGCGTCGATTTTCGAGCACTAGCTTCTTGATTCTGTCGATGTTTTCTTTGGTCGTAGCGGTTGAAGGTCTACCAGAACGAGGCAAGTCTACTACTACTTCTCGGCCTTCTTTAAAAGCCTTATACCATTCATAAGCTCTTGTTTTCGATATACACGATGCGCCGTAGGTATTTCGCAACATTTTTAGTGATTCACCACATGAAATATCATTCGAAACACAAAATTTAAGGCACACTCTTTGTTCAACAATATTTTCCATTGTAAAAATCGCCGAGAACTCAAAACTATGACCAACAAAAAGTGTAGTTTAAAACAAATTAAATGACAGATCCCGCTCAAACTTTGCGCGCTAAATGAGTTCAGTGCTACCAACATGCAGTAAAAAAATTAGAACGACCTCTTTAACGCGGGTCTTTTTATTGACATATTCCCGATACTTTTTACACAGAATAGTAGAACCTTTTTGGTGATGTTTCTTTATTTTACGTATTCTTTGTGTAATACAAGAGAGGAATGTTTTAGTTTGTCTCAGGTGGTGTGTTTATTTATTTATTGTAGTTTACAGTTAAATGCTACTTTCAGGGCCTCGATTCAGCTATTCTAAATGCATGTCAGTGATCGGTCAGTGTACTTATATGTATGGAAATAATCCTACACTAAAATCTCATTGAACTCTTGAACAGAATGATCGTAATGACAGTAGACTAACCAACTATCGTAAAAATTACCAAATGCAAATAAAGAAGGCAGGAAATCGATAACCACGCTTGCTCACTGCCTGCAATTTCAGATTCCATCTTTTGGAATCTAGGTTTTTTCACGATGTTTTCCTTTACCCTGTGTCAGATATGCCTTATTTTATCAAAACATTAAACACACTAAAATCAATATTTTATGTGGATTTCTGTTATTCATTTAAAACTCAAATACTACTAAACAGATTGCTATTAACCTTTTTAGTTTCTTATAGGTTACACACCAGAAAAACCTTTTAAAGTAATACTTTAGAAAAACAACACTTCAACATACTTATTGATTCACCTTACTTGCAAACAAAACTATCATTCAAAATAATCTATTTCGACCTAATATAATATTTTCCACCCATTCTTTCACCCAAGCAATGTAATTCAAATCAATATGAATTCACGTGGCAAACACCCTGTAATGTGTAGTTTGTAAACATGAAGACATATTGCGGCGCGCCAATATGATGCTAATATGAACACCCTGTGTAGTACTGGCGGGGACACAAGTATTTGGGAGAAAATAAATGTTTTTTTTTTAGTATGATTTTAAAACTATAATATGTTGTATCTTATCAATATATATAGTATAGTTATAAAGTAGTTGCCGAGATTACTTTTTTCAAATCCAAAATTATGTTTTGTATTTAAAATTATGTATTATTCGTAAAGTTTATTTCATTTAAATAATGGCCCTGAGGCATTTTAACGCTATTGCTTTATACAAATGCATCATTTGATTTTTTTTATTTTAATAGTATTGTTTATGTTATTATTTAGTAATTTTTTATTGTATACTGGCAGATTTCGTACTGCCTCAATCTATAAATCTAAACATGAATTGCTGTTCGTTAGACTCCTGTTATTTTTTTTAAGAGCATTTTCATTTTTATTCATCTTTTAGACCTTCTCTGGACTTCCACAAATAATGCAATACCAAAATTAGCCAAATTGTTAAAGCCGTTCTCGGGTTATAGCAGACCACACACAAGAAAAAACAGCAATTCATTTTTATAGTCATAGATAGATTTTAGTTTGTCAACCACAACTATCTCACCATAATATTTTCTTACGGAAATGCCATTCTACAATGTAACACTTTTCTCAGTGACTGTACTAGTAGCCACCCCATTTATACCGATACTATAGAGTCACAAATAAATAGATGGGACACGTACCTACTACAATATTATGATTTGCAAGAATAGCTTCGCAATTCGTATATAACCTCATGTATATTATTTTTAATTTTGTTTGCTCTCTATTCACACACAAAATACTACTTAACTTGGACTTGCCGGCTTCAAACCTGCGACCTTATGAGAAATTCATTATCACCGCTAGGTCACCATACAAAATCAAATTAAGAAATGGTAGTATAACAAAATCTTTAAAACAACAATTTCAGTTAGCAATTTTTGAAGTATTCTAACAAAAAAGGCTTACTTTCAAATAAAAAAAAAACATCAAATATGGTTCACCCAGTCGAAAGTTTCGATTTGACAAACAGAAAAATGCAGTCAAATTAAGTACCTCCTTTTATGAAGTCGGTTAAAATTTCTGTTCACTGTTGTCATATCAGTCTGTTCTATATTTACTTAAGTCTACAAACATATTATGGGGTTGCGCCCCCTATTGGAAAATATCGGAGTTTTTCTATAATATTAGGGTATATTATTATAGGTTTCTTAAGAAGGGTGTTTATAGGGAATTGCGATAGTTTTACGGTTCATGGAAATATTCGGTGTTGAGATAGTGGGTAGTGGGTTTGGTGCTATGTGGAGAAATAAGTGTGAGTTAAACTTGGAAGGGGAGTTTTCAGTATGCCGTTTTTATTTTTGTTTTTATTATATAGTTTTGATGCAAGTGCAAAATTTAACGCCTGAAAATTTGAAACAAAAGACAACAAAAAAAATACGATGGAAAATGTCAAAATTGTTAAAAACTATGAAAAATATTTGTTTCTTAGGATTACGCGAATGTTGGGTTTTGGAATAATTACTTTTTTCGGACTAATTTGTGGTTTAGTTTAGATTTTAGTTCCCGACCTTTCGACACCTTTGCAGGTAACATGGTCACGGACAGACTGCCCTCAGTAGTTTTATTTTGACGATGAAGAATACTTACAAATGAAAAAGAATAGGTTGGTAATTCAATGAAAGGAAATTGCTTAAATGTCGCTTCCAACAAAAAATAGCACGCGACAAAATAGTCACAACAAGAAAAAATACATATCAATAGACAACGACCTTTGCTAAAACAAAAAGAAAAAAAAAATGCAAGAAACTTACAATCGATGCGAATCAGTCGGCAGCCTCTTCGGCACGTGCAGCAGGCCCCTGTGCGCGCAGTCCGCGGCCGCGGCCCTGCACGAGCACGCCCACGGGCACGCGGCCCCGCGCGCGAGCGACGCCGCCGCGCACACCACTGCCGCCACTAACACTAGTCGTAGAGACATCGCGGCGATTTTTTGCCGGACGTTGGTGATGGAGACCCGTATGGTGATTATGTCATTTTGGGCTGGGGACAAAAGAAAAACATAAATTAGATATACTTAAAAAAAAACGAAATTGAGACATTCCCCGACCAATTTCGGCTTACAACTTTTACATAATACCTAATTATAAATTATAGCTAAAAACCAACTCGATCACTTCACCTTTCCTACATAAAAACCGCATCACAATTGGTACATTTGTTTGGAAACGATGCCACAGGCAGACAGACACACACTCAGACAGATACGTAAAACTTATAACACTCACCTTTGTCAACCGACTTCAAAAAAAAGGGTTTTCTCAATTTGGCTGTTTCTTTAATAATAAAAATATATTGAGTTCTGAGGTTTACGCGAATGTTAGACATTGAAATAAAACTACTTTTACGGATTTTATCGCGGTTTGTAGGTACACCTTTGCAGGTATCAGTCTGCCCGTGACCATGATACCTGCAAAAGTGTCGAAACGCCGGGAACTAAAAGTCAAATACAAACCGCGATAAAATCCGTAAAAGTAGTTATATTTCAACAATAAAAGTAGGGAAGAAAGAGGGAAAAAGCTTAAGTTAAGCATCGTTTAATTAGATCCGGTTTTGGATGGGTAGAAATATCATAACATAACATAACATATCATCACGCCTGTATCCCCGAAGGGGTAGGCAGAGGCGTACCAATGTACACCCACAGTTCGCCGATATGTTTTAGGTCCCATGTAATAGGGGGCGAGCCTATTGCCACTAACCGGGCACAAATCCAAACTCCGACCTGCTACTGAGAATTTCATAGAAAAACCCAATAACACCTTGGTCGACTCGGGAATCGAACCCAAGACCTCTAGCGTAGCAGGCGCGCTTAGCACCACTAAGCCAACGAGGCAGTTTAGAAGTAGAAATATCTAACTACCACAATACATTTTACTGGGTAACACAGTATCCCATAGTAAGACGGGCTGTCAGAATTGTAATGATTTAACGACTGTCAAAGATCAACGTATGACAGACGGGAGCAAAGGCATAAAAATAAAATCTCAAAAAAATACTTTTTTATTTCACACGTACTTTAAAAATTTTACGATTGGACGCACCTCAATTTTGACCTTTTATTCAAATTCTCATACAAAACACACAATGGTACCCTTTTACTTAATCACACTTTAAAAGAACTACAATGGCACTAAAAGTACCAGTAGTTTCACACTTGAAAGGCCCGGGAATCAAACCCGCTCTTACACAACTGTCGCATTGTCTTAAAAGTAGTGTGAAAAGGTATTATTTAAATCGCACAACCCTTTTGTTTTTAACCGACTTTGTAAAAGGAGGGTTGCGTTTTCAACTGATTTTTTTTTGGGTCTAAATCGTATGTATATTTCAAGGTCCAATTTCTTTGAGTAGTCTTTTCCTAAACTATGTAGTGTTCGGCTCCCAGTGTGACCGCCAGCTGAGCGCCAGTATTACAGAGCGACTGTCTATCTGACCTCCACGGTTACTGCGGGATACAGTATCACATAGTAAGACTGCTTGTCAGAAATGTAATGACTTAACGACTGTCAAAGAGCAACGTATGACAGTCGGGACTAGGCTTAACGTGCTCTCTGAAGCACGTAATCTCAGTATGTTTATAAATGGTCACCCATCCAAACACTAACCGCGACAAACGCCACTTAACCGTTATGAATAGTAGATCTACATTAGGTATATAAAATCTTTGTGTCGTGAGCATGATTATTTATTTTGTGTCTGGGTGTAATTTGTCTATAATATGTATGTATTTAGAAATATAAGTATGTGTTATCAGTTATCTGGTTACCATAACACAAGCTCTGCCTAGTTTGAGATCAGATGACCGTGTGGGAGTTGTCTCATGATACTGAACTTTATTCTATAATTCAGCCTATAAACGTCCCACTGCTGGGCACAGGCCTCTTCCCATATAGAGAAGGCACGAGCATTGATCACCACGCTTGCTCTCTGCGGGCGATTTTAGATCCCAAATTTTGGAATACAGGTTTCCTTCACCGTTCGTCGGAAGTGTCTTAGAATAATTAAGGAAGTACATATAACTTTGAAAAGTTACATTGGTACTTGCCTTGGTTCAAACCTGCAACCTTGTGCATACAAAACCGTTTATTGACCCGCTAGGCAAAAACGTATGTTACGGTTTTGCCTAGCGGGTCAATAAACGGTACAACATAACATAATAATATCATCACGCCTGTATCCCCGAATGCTTAGGCAGAGGTGTACCAATGTAGACCCACAGTTCGCCGATATGTTTAGGTCCCATGTAATAGGGGTCGAGCCTATTGCCAGTAACCGGGCACAAATCCAAACTCCGACCTGCTAATGAGAATTTCATAGAAAAACCCAATAACACCTTGGTCGACTTGGGAATCGAAACAAAGACCTCTAGCGTAGCAGTCGCGCTTAGCACCACACGGGCCAACGAGGCAGGCAAAAACGACAAACTTTATACTTTATTTGATTAGAATGTTCATTGAATTAAAAATGTTTTTAACTTAAGTTTGCAGAACATAACAAGAAGTTCATAAAATTCAATGAACCAAGGTACATTGGTTCAATTGTTCGGCATTGAAATTGAATTAATGGGTTCGACGCCCGTGCCGGTACATTGGTGTTATTGGTACTTATAATTGTACGTTACTGATATAAGTATAGGAGTTCGATGACCGGGTTTAAATGCGTAAGGTATTGGGTTCGATACTAGTGATTTTTTTTAAGGAATAATATTTTTATGTAATTTACTTATTAAGTTGTTGATAAAAATCTTGAGAAAACCGAAATACTACAATACTACATTATTAAAATAAGGCGATTTTTTTAACCGACTTTAAAAACAGGAGGTTCTCATTTCATGTTTATTTTTTGGTATGTATGTTACGCGATTTCCACGGCAAATGTAGATCAATTTAAAAAATAAATAATAAGAATGCCAATTTTTTTTTTTTTTTCAGTACTTAACCTTCTTCAAAAAGAGGAGGTTCTGCATAGATTTGTTTCCTTTCAATTGGTATTTATTTCACTCGATTTTTACGTCAAATGTTGATCGATTTAATTTTTTTTAATAGATTTTGTTTTTTTTTTAATTGAAGTCAGTTTTTTTAATGAAGTTTTTGCTTGAACTACATTGGTCAAATTGCCTTTAAAATTACTTTAGTCCCATAACCTACTATACCATAAAGTTAAAAGCTGGATTGTATATTGCTACCAAGTACCACGATGCGAGTCGTAATGATAAAAAACACTAAGCTGTTTCGATATCACTTAGGGCTGTCAAAATACAAACATTAAATTCATTCTGATATTACATTTATATTTTTACTGTAAAAAGGTCAATTGAAAAACTTACAATATTAAAACCATACTTTTTCGTAAAAATTGTGCCCAAAAAAACTTTGTTTTTGTTTTGCTTCACTTTTTGTACAGAGTACCTTGATTTTAACGCCTGGTTTTAGTTCTACATAATATGTTTTCATATTTTATAGGCTAGAAACATCGTGAGGAAACCTGGATTCCAAAATTGAGATCTGGAATCGCCCGCAGAGCAAGCGTGGTTTTCAATGCTCATGCCTTCTCTGTGCCTAGCCGTGAGACGTTTGTAGGCTAGATTATTATTATTATATTATAGGCTAGAAATGATGATTTATTCTTTGGTACCAATAAGATGATCAATAATTTCTTATTTAAACTAATAATAACAGGTGTTGAACGGAGGAAATATTAAAAGTCTTTGCAAAGCGTTGAAACGATCAGAGATAAAAAGAAATATAGAGGTTATAATTACATTGTATGTTTTAGAATTAAATCTAGCAAGCAAAATAACAAACTAAAATTACCTCATAAAAAATAGCAGTCACGTAGCAAGTAGTAGCAACCCTAAAGAAATGTGCACTTAATATTATCATTGCAGTGCACTAATGGAACTCGCCTGTGGGAGCACATCTATATCTTAAAAACCTCTGACTTTGCCTGCTTTTTACTCCAATTCTATAATACATATTGAGTTATAAAAAAAATAATGTAGTTAACATCACATACCAGCCATGTATGTCAAGACATTTTGTAGTTTAACTGACTTCAAAAAGGTGAATATTGTTTTTTTTTTGGGTTATAAAATATGTAGATAACATCACATATAGTAGCTACGACAACGATACAAAAATAACCAGACCAGTCAATTTATAAAAAAAGTTTTTTTTTTTCGTCGTCTTGGAATCGAACCTAGGATCACATATCTTGAAACACTTTGAAAACCGGTGGGTACGCCTAATTTTTGATTCCATAACACGCGTGCTTAATAGCTACTTACTTTGGGTTCAGAGCAATGTATGTGATGTTGTCCGCATTTATTATAATTTTCAAAGTAAACAATTGAAGATGTAATTTTTCATTTTGGAGTTCAGTTTATTTTCATGAGTAATCAATTACGGTATTTTCGTCTTCAAAACAAAAGATCAGCCAAAAACAACGAAATTATAATTAAGTATAATCGTATTTACGAAAGACAAATATTTGGCATCCTTACTTGGCAATACTGCAATTTCTTAATCGATTTGCTAAAATTAAAAATAATAATGTCAGCCTATAAACATCCCACTGCTGGGCACAGGCCTCTTCCTATATAGAGAAGGCACGAGCATTGATCACCACGCTTGCTCATTGCGGGCGATTACAGTATGTCTATTCTGTAAATAATTTCGGTATCGAGCTTCACCTGAGTGACAACAAAGCCTTGATTTAGAATTCAAATTCGAGAATACGAATTTGACATCTCAACGCGGATTCCGCTGTCGAGATATGAAAATAATTACAGAATAGCACTACTGATCTCAATAGGGAACATGATGATAAAAAATATGAAGATAAAGCGAGTACAATTATTGCGTGACGTCACGTCTAAGCACAAATTTTACCTACCCGTGACTTCACAAGCCCCCACTACTGAACTTTAAAACAGTTTATCTTCGTATTCTTTATTGATTTGATAAAAGAAAAAATACGTGTCTATTATATTTTGATTAATCTAAATGGCGGACTAAATAAATGTTGACTTTTCATACCTAGTCATCTACCCAATTGTTGGAATCCAGATTTCTTCGTCATGTTTTCATTCACCGTTTGTCAGAAGTGTTGCTAAAATTACATCTCCCAATTATTTCCGAATCCTCTTAAAGAGTTGTTGACCTCGTTCGAGTTAATTGGTTACCGATTAACTCGGTTAAAATAACCAATTAATCGGTATAGAAATAAACCGGTTTCTGATAAGTGGTGAGATTTTAAGACAATCCTTTTTACGTGAAACTCTTTAGAAAATGGTGTGTTGTAAATGCGAAAGTTACTGTGTTTACCAGTTTGTTACGGTTTCACAGTTTTAACTAAAATACTGTATTGATTTTGATAAAATTCAATATGAAGTTTGAATACCGATAAAGCATATAAGTATGTTTAGAAATATATAAGTATGTGTTATCAGTTGTCTGGTTACCATAACACAAGCTCTGCTTAGCTTTGGATCAGATAACCGTGTGTGAGATGTCCCGGAATATTATTATAGTATAAAAACAACTTTTTTACCTCAGAGAAAATAATGATAAGAATCTGTCACATATTTTCTACCTTTAGTAAATTACCAAACCATTTTAGAATATATTTTAATAAAAACACTTTCAAATCATAACATAATATGAAAAAAAACTATGTTTATCCCAACAGTGGGAATATTTCTTGCTAAATAAACATCTTACACTAGCAAGAACACTCAAAAGAAACCTTGCTACTTTAGGTCATATACAAAGCCTAAATCTAAGCTCTAGCACTAGGCTACCTAACTCTACCTAGGTTCACCGGGGTCAAGTTTGCTACAATCTCTAAGACCTAACTGCCTAGCCGGTGAGTCACTCGACAAATAACTTGTGTACTAAACAATCATATAAACTAGGGTTAAAGGTATTTATTGATTGGAAATAATGTCTGTCTTTTATTTAGTAAACATATAGAATAGAAGAGCGTGGGTTCGCCTGCGTAGTTTTTTTTGTTTGGGTATGTATGAACAAAAAGTCTTGCAATGTAACAAACATTTTGTTTTTATTAAATAGTTACTAGCGAATCAAGCATTTATCGGCTTTTCTGTACCAAAATTTGAATGTATAATTATACATATAGACCTTTCTTTTGAATCACTCCATCTGCTGAAATCTGCATTAAAATCTGTTAAGTAGTTTACAAGATTTAAGCTTACAGACAGTGCAAGCGAATATACTTTATACTAAGTAAAGATTAAGTAAGTAGGCATTTAAAAATAATCTGATAGGAAGTCTACTTAAAGTTTTACACTCATTTCATAGCTTTTTTGGAAGCGCTATTTCTTCCAATATATTTTATCAAATATTTGTAGTTAAAGACAGTAACATCGCAAATTCATGGTAGTTAAAAATCATCGATTGTTCACACTTTTTGTAGTGTTAGAGATTTTTTGATAAAACAATTTTTGGTAGTTTATTGACCGAATTCGTGTAAAATTGGGTTTATTTTCTAAAAAATAGATATCTATGTAAAGTTGTGTTTTTTTTTTGTAGAGAGCTGCCGCAGTTAGCCTCATGGAGGCTTTTACTGCTTTACCGGACTAAGTTGGCGAGACATTACTAATAAACTCCAGCCAGAATGTCACGCTTATTACATTACTAGCATTTAACAAACGTTTCAAAAGCCTTGATTTAACAAAAAAAAAAAATAGTTTAAAAGATTTTCGAGAATTGGGATATCAAATGCAAAATGTTTGTTTTTTTAAATCCGACTAGTACTAGACTAGTAGTGTCAGAGTGTACGTTCATATAATAATAAATAATAAATGCGGACAATATCACATACATTGCTCTGAACCCAAAGTAAGTAGCTAAAGCACTTGTGTTATGGAATTCAGACACAACGAAGGTACCACAAACCCAGACCCGAGACAATGTAGAAAAGTGATTTTCTACATTGACCCGTCCGGAGATCGAACCCGGGACCTCAGAGCTAGCGCCACCTTGAAACCGGTGCGTACACCACTCGACCGCGGAGGTCATCGAATATAAACGACATATAAAACTCTTATACCTTTATAAAATTACTATAGATCAGGAAAAATAAAACTAAATTTTATCTATAATTACTGATACTCAATACTCAAATCTTTATTAGCTAGATAATTGGATTACTCCTTAATCCAATTATCAGTTATAAATAAAATAAGTTTCCAATAAAAATATCAAAAGCACTGCTCTATCTTGATTTCAACGAAGTGCCATAAATCATTATTTTTTTTGGCTTATAATTAAAATGGCTGAATGGACACTACCTCAGCAGGTTTTATAAAAAAAGTACAATAGTATTGAGCTGTCAAATCCTTTTGTGTTTTTGACACCTTGGAATGTAATATTGTTGAAGAATTTGTGTTGGTTCCGTATATTGTAAAGATCTGTTTTTAATATTTTTCATCATGTTTTGTATTTTTTATTTTGATTTTAGTAAGTTAATGGTATTTAATTGTAACTGAAGATATCATAACAATAATACAATAATGGAATAATGTCAGAACAGAGCAGTTTTATTTATGAAACGAATATTGTTGACTAAATTAGATAGACCTAGATGTCGATGCTTTTAATTACCTATTGAAATAGTTATAATTACTGACCAGTTTCAAACTTTTTACATAATTATTTGTTAGTTCAGTCAATAAATCACCCAAAAGGAGTTGTAGACTGCGTGAGCAAGGCCCTAAGCAATTACTTCAGAAAATTGTTCAGGGTGCTTAGAGAATTAACATACTAAAAGTCCTGACGTCCAGGGGGTGAGGCGGAGTGGGGAGAGGGGGTTAAAGGTCCCAATTTTCAGTTTTTCGCTAATATCTTTTAAACGGTGTGTCATGGCGATAAGAAGTCTTCTACGCAATGAAAGCTTATAAAATTATGTACAACTTTTACCTTGTGCACTTTTTCAAATTCCTACCTATTTTCGAACTACACGTTCCGGAAGAGTGAAAATTGAAAAAAACTTCTTCGATTGAATACTACCTTTTGGATACTACTTGCTTCAAGTTATTTGGGGATCTAGACACGCGGTAGCGAGTCAAGTTAAGTTCAAGTAAAGAAACTGGCTAGCCAGCGCCACGTGTATCATTACACGAACTACTTGGTGCCACTTTTGACCCTTCTATAACTCAAAACCTATTTAACGGAGACACATGAAACTTAGTGTCTTTAATTATATCCATAAGGACATCCAGAAGCCCAAATTTCATGAAGCTAGCTCAAACAGTTATTAAGATATGAAAGTCAAAAACTCATAATCTATTCCAATATTTGTATTATTATTTTTGCTAAATATAATAATACATATATTGGAATAGTTTCAAATATCTGCTTGTAACGGTTCCAACGCTAACATAAAAGATTTTTTTTTTGTATGGCGACCCCCTCAATTTTTTAACTTTTTTTTGTTTTTAGATTTTTTCCTACGTTTACACACAATTACCGAGCTGGATGCCAAATTTCATTCTTCTAGGTCATCTGGAAGTAGGTTAGGTTTAGGTACTATATTATTATGTTAGTCGGTCAGTGCTAAAATTTACGACTTTTTGACTTCATATCTTAACAACCGTTTGAGCTAGCGTCATGAAATTTGGGCTTCTAGATGTCCTTATGGATATTATTAAACACACTTAGTTATATGTGTTTACGTTAAAGAAGTTTTGAGTTATACAAGGGTCAAAAGTGGCACCAAGTGGTTCGTGTAATGATACACTTGGCGCTGGTTAGCCAGTTTTTTTACTTGAACTTGGCTTGACTCGCTGCCGCGTGTCTAGATCCCCAAATAACATGAAAGAAGTAGTATACAAAAGGTAGTATTCAATCGAAGAAGTTTTTTTCAATTTTCACTCTTCCGGAACGTGTAGTTCGAAAATAGGTAGGAATATGAAAAAGTGCATAAGGTAAAAGTTGTACATAATTTTATAAGCTTTCATTGCGTAGAAGACTTCTTATCGCCATGACGCACCGTTTAAAAGATATTAGCGAAAAACTGAAAAATGGGACCTTTAAACCCCTCCCCCCACTCCGCCTCACCCCCAAGACGTCAGGACTTTTAGTATGTTAATTCTCTAAGCACCCTGAACAATTTTCTGAAGTAATTGCTTAGGGCCTTGCTCACGCACTCTACAATCACTTTGTTGACTGGACTATGTGTTGAGTTAAACAAATATTACCTTTAACTATTATACTATTTCGTTAATCTGAAAAATCATGTAAATTATTTTCTGTACCTACCTTTTTTTAACTCAGATTTTATCGTACATTTTACAATCAAATTAACAAATACGTAAAATTAGGTCACTGTACCAACTTACAACAAATTCCAAAGATTTGAACCAAGTCTTACGGTACCCTAAATCAACACAGCGGGTGTCTGTCAAAAAGTGACGTTTTAATTAAATTTCCAAGGCGTTTGTCTGTCTGTCTGTGTGTTTGTGTGTTTGTTTGTGTGTACAAAGGGCCGGTGAGAGGCGTGAGAGCTACTGTATTGTTTTCATGACTTGTTACATTTATGACTAGTTCGGACACGCGGTTTTACCCGTATTGTAGCTGTTTAAAGAAACGTTGGTAACCTGGTCGAAACATCAAGCTCAAAAAGGTATTTATTTATGTATGTTCACGCTTATTCCCATTGAATTATATTACTGTAAACATGCAGAGCGATAGTTTAAAAGTTAGGTTTCAAAGCAAATTCACTAAGATGTTTTTTTTTCTCCTTTTTTATTTGACTCCTTACAAGACATAGGTTCTTTTTATTGCGCAGCATTTTTTATTGTCTACATCACACTTTCTTCTTTCAATGTCAAACGATTCTGATGCGATTATTTTTGTTTGAAAACTTACACTATTGAGATAGCCCTTCATTATAATTTTATGAATATCTGTCCAACATAATTAAATAGTTTAGAAAGTTACCTACTGTTTATTATCTAAGACGATTTTAATTAACAGTTTTTATGACTAACTTATTACCATACTTCTAATTCACTAAGATTCTTAACTAATTTCATTTTCACCACAATCTTAACATTAATTACCCAGCTGTTCCAGTTTATGAAACTACAGCCACTTCAAGAATACAATAAACATAACATATCATCACGCCTGTATCCCCGAAGGAGTAGGCAGAGGTGTACCAATGTACACCCACAGTTCGCCGGTATGTTTAGTTCCCATGTAATAGGGGGGCGAGCCTATTACCACTATCCGGGCACAAATCCAAACTCCTGAGAACTGAGAATTTCATAGAAAAACCCAATAACACCTTGGTCGACGCGAACCCAAGACGCGTAGCAGGCGCGCTTAGCACCACTAGGCCAACGAGGCAGGCAGCAAAAATACAATAAATGGCAACAAGCATAAACATTCTTCAAGGAAATGCACGTTCCATTCACAAGTTTCAGTATATCATAATCTATAGCTGCTTGTGTATCTGTGGTCACAACTGTCACGTAATTGGCGGGGGAGAGCAAGTGAGATGGACAGACGACACGCGACAAGTATGGACGAGTGCACAAGTGGATAAACAACAATGAAATACTAACTGTATAAGATAACTATATTCCTTTATTAAACATCCAACGACTGTACAAAATCTATCATCTTTCGAAATACTATCGGGTATAATAATAATATCCTGGGACAATTCCCATAAGGTTATCTGATTCCAAGTTAAGCAGAGCTTGTGTTATGGTAACCAGACAACTGTTAGACATACTATTATATGTGAAGCCTAGCTTGATGAAAATGATAGGTGTCAAACTAGTGTGTCTAGTGCGATCCGATCCGACTCATACATGCACGCAAAATTTTAGCTCTATCAGTTGAAGATAACTTCAACAAAATGTGATTTGGTTCAAAATTAAGTTGCAAGCTTCCACCCGGACAAACAATATATAAATTGCAAGTTAAATAATAATAATTATGGTCTACCATATTGTTATTTAACTTGCGACTTTCTAATAAAATCTATAAATAATAATCTTTATTTCAGACAGTGTCGATAATAACACTAAATACTCTTTTGTTCGACGATTTACATCTATCGAGGTGTCTCGTTCCTAACATTTTTGCAATATGACATAACCTTTTACGAACTTTTACTAAATTGGTGTTATTTCATCTATTTTTATCACTTATCGTCTCATTGTTTATGATCTGTTTAATCCTCTTATATAATGACAGACATGAAACTAGATAGTTTAAAAAACCGCAGTATTGATATGCGTCAAATTATAACTTTATTTCATGAGCAGCAATTTAAAAAAAGTGGGTTTTATATACTGTTATTGCAACTTCAAATCATGCAAATGAGCTAGCTGTGCTGCGGTTTCACCCGCATGAATACCTAAGTCCCGTTCTCGGTGCCTTTATGTTATTCAGAGCGCAGATGAATCCAACAAATGACTATCGTTACAAAATTCAGGATAATTTAATTTTATTTTATTTGTCCGCGGAATTTTCCATTTTTTTTCTTTCATAAATTAGCGAAATTGGTCCAGGCGTTATTGAGTTGCGCTTAGCAACACCTTTAGCAATTCATTTTTATAGATTTAAGTAGTATCCAAGCAAAATCTTTCGTTTCTATATGTTTTGAGCTTAGATTTTCACTTTATTCTTATAACCATCTAAGGACCTCTGTAACTGGAGGTACACATAATTCAATTGTGAGTAGGATTGGTTCCCTATGTGGGTCTAATTGTGTCCCGTTTGCATGCCATTGTTGGCATAATTATATTTGACTGCAATACGTATAATCCACCTATCTTACTATACTCTGGGGTATAGTAACTTGATGATATGTACCTATTGTAATTTCTTAAAAATAACCTATAGTAAAGGGGCTCAAATTCAAATTCAATTTTAAAACTACGAGATTAATACACAATTAAATCTAATATAAAAACAAACTCTAACTGTACTAAAATTAAAACTTACATAAATAAAAACTAACAGGCGTCAAAGAACTCATCGTCATCCTTGTCAATGGCGGGGAACGTGCCCAGAAGGCTGGCAGCATTGCCACGTTGAATGGCTATGCCGATTCTCTGTGCAAGGAACAAACCAGCCCTCTGATCACGAGTAGATTCTACCAAACGTTTGGAAAGTTCATTGAATAGATTTCGTGCGCTCGGAACCCATGACCCGAGCGTTTCAACCCCAAACGGCTCGAAAATATAATCACCCACAATGTTATTATACTTCCGCCGCTTAAGGGTCTCCGCAGCTCCAGCAGCAGCGCCAGGAGAGGCTGCTGAACTTAGAACGTGGGACGGCGCAAGGGTGTCGACGCACGTTGCGTCCCACACCAAAGGCCGACCCAATTTCCAAGGCAGCAATGACATACCGTCAGGTCTCTTGCCATCGCCGCGCACCAAAGAAGTTTTAATAATAAAATAAATAGGAGTTCCTTATTCTTTGATATTACTGTGTACGACCGTAGTAGGTATAAAGATAAAAAAAAACACTTACTTTTTCATTATGTAATTGTAGTGTTAAAAAAAAACTTTGTTTAACTGATCGAATAAAAAAAAAGCGTTGTAATTTATTCTCATTCTAAAAATAGAACTTAACTGTTTGATCTAAAAACTCGTACAAATTTTGTGATTATCTCTTTGATCTAAAGGCTTATTCTTATTATAATTATACACTTAAAATAAGACTTATCATTAATAAAGTAATCTTATATCTCACGTAGACACTACACAAAAAAAAAACAAACCTTTTTTTACAATCGATAAAAATCCTAAAATTATCAACTAAAACGCAGTCTTACATCTCTGCTTACCTCATATTCAATCAAGTTACCTAGATAGCTTATCGTAGACAACTAACACTGGATAAAGTACACAAACATCACTCATTGATAAACTCCTACGCATGTCAAAACGTTAAAAATTGGTGTTGAACTACATGCTTTGCCTGAACTGCCTCGTTGGCCTAGTGGCGCTAAGCGCGACTGCTACGCTAGAAATCTTGGGTTCGATTCCCAAGTCGACCAAGGTGTTATTGGGTTTTTCTATGCTATTCATATTAGCAGGTCGGAGTTTGGATTTGTGCCCGGTTAGTGGCAATAGGCTCGCCCCCTATTACATGGGACCTAAACATATCGGCGAACTGTGGATGTACATTGGTACACCTCTGCCTAACCCTTCAGGGATACAAGCGTGATGGTATGTTATGTTATGTTATTTTTGAACTTACATGCCCTTAAAATGTACTTACACCTTGCAAGCAGAAAAAAACGAAAAGCGACAGAGAACATGAAAACGCCAGATAAAAAAAAATACAAAATAATCATACTATATTTTTTAACCGATTTCAAAAAGACCAGGTTTTCAATTCATCTGTATTTTTCCTATGTACTTTTTGACATATCTACGGCAATTGAAGACCGATTACAAAACATTCTATTTCTAACCGACTTCAAAAAGGAGGAGGTAATCAATTCGACTGTATTTTTTTCATGTTTGGGACTGCAGAACTTTTGACTGGCTGAACCGATTTTGATGTTGCTTTTTTTATTTGAAAGGTGGTGCTTCCTGTGTGGTCTCCAGTTTTGACAACGGTATTCATAAGAAATAAACATAAGACTTACTTTGAAGTTTTATTTTGGAAGAATTATAAAATTATTTATCAATAACGTGTACTGATCTAGTAGTTTTGTTTTCTTTTTATTTAATCAGTTTTTTATTTATTTAAAATGATGTTCAATCAATGTTAATAATTTATCTTCATATTGAAACAAAGGCGATTTAGTAACAACAGATTAAAAAAAAAAACAAAAGTCATAAAAATCGGTTCGTCCGCTTTCGAGTTATAACTGGAGCAACTGACCCCTTTTAATATAAAGATTTCCTACATATTTAAAAATGGCGGAAATTCGGTCAAGCGTAAGACTTTAATACTTAACAAAAGTAAATATGAACTAAGCTCTAGATTATATCTGAGAGGATGTTTAAAATGACGTCAGCTTATAAGTAGGCCGACTGTTTTATACAGAGATTAAAATTAAGGAATATTTTGACTATTATTTAGAATAATAATTTGGAATGCCTAATTAGATCACCTATAGGTATGTGTAGCTTAGAACCATCGCAATCAGTTTTTGACATCGTAGCTCCTAAACGATTGGACTGATTTTGACGGGATTCTCACTGGCTGATAGCTTTTGTTGTGAGGAGGAATAAAGGCTTTTGCAAGAAATAATAAACTTGTAATAATAAATTTACAAATGATTATTATCGTATATATGACCGTTTGTTAATTGTATGTTTCGACATACGTTAATGATGTGGATACAATTAAAAAAATATATATATAAATATTTTATCATTAAAGATACTTCATATGTGATCACCCTTATATTATTATAAAACTTTTCAAAATCGATTCAGTAGTTCCAATGGTTTTTTTTTTTTTTGGAGGAGCTATTTTCTATTAGCCTGATCGCAGGCTTTGACTGCTTCACCGGACTTTTGGCGAGGACCTTAAGGCCTCCAGCCAGAGCAATATGAAAAAACTAACTACGTCAGCAACGTCCACTAAGGGCACCCCCTGCGGGGTTCAGACCTCGACTTAGAGCGTTGCTAACAATCTTAATAAAGCAATGAAGTCGGATTTTGCATTTAAGTATGTGTGTACAATATTTTATTATTGGACTGATGTAATTTTTGCTAAACCCACCCATTTACAACTAGATTGGACTTCAAACAATAGTTTGAGTGATATACTAAGAAATCTCTCCCTAATACGGTAGGTTCGTATAATATAATAATATAGTAACTAGCCGCGACTCTGTCTGATAACATCGACAGATCAAGTTACGGCAGAGGTTGCCAACCTTTGTGCAGTACCTATGTATAAATACCAATCTAGGTTTAGAAGGTTAATAGTTTATACGAATAAACGTATACTCAGTGGTCTGATTTTTTTTACAGATTTATCACTTATTTTTAATTTTTTGAACACTAGTTGTGCACTGCGGTTTCGTTTGCGATGTTTTTTATGCAAAGCATGTAACGTAAATCAATGTTCCTGAATAATTGGGCTATTAAATTAAGCCAGATTGTTTTCTAAGGCGCAGGTCATACAGAAGAGACGTAAGACGCAGACGGGGCGCGGACAATTGTCTCTACCGCGTCCCTTTCATACAAAATGTATAGAAGCGTCGCGACGCAAAACATACAGAAGAGACGGGTCGCGGGCGCGACGGGACAATTGTCCGCGCCCCGTCTGCGTCTTACGTCTCTTCTGTCTGGCCTGCGCCTTATGCGACGCGAGGCGAATAATGCGTTTGAACGAAGCATTTTGTAGTAACAAATGTTGTCAACCCCATCTCGCTTGGAAGATGGTATCACCACTTCGTTAGGTCGGCAGTTAACTGCGTAAAACCAAATACATCGCATTCTTACTAGTGTTGTGCTTACAGTCCGGCCGCTGAGGACATGCCTTCCTGACAGGTTGTCAACAGGAAGATATAAATTGTTAGCAAAGAATTTACTACAAAAACTTATTTGTCTTATACATATAACATATCATCACGCCTGTATCCCCGAAGGATTAGGCAGAGGTGTGCCAATGTACACCCACAGTTCGCCGGTATGTTTAGGTCCCATGTAATAGGGGGCGAGCCTATTGTCACTAACCGGGCACAAATCCAAACTCCGACCTGCTACCGAGAATTTTATAGAAAAACCCAATAACACCTTGGTCGACCTGGGAATCGAACCTAAGACCTCTAGCGTAGCAGTCGCGCTTAGCACCATAGGCCAACGAGGCAGTTTATCTAAATGGCGGACTAAATAAATACTGATTTTTCACACCTCCTCATCTACACTATTACCAAAGAAATTTATAATCAGTTACCTATAATGTCCCTTTGTATTATAAAAGGGACCATCTAAAAATAGAACTCTGAATCATAAAACACAATTTCATAAAACAAAGGAAATTCTATCGAGATATAAATTTATCGACACGTCCCATCCCTAGCCGTTAAGTGATTTACTGGCGTTCGTAACATTCCAACCTATAGTTCTATCTCGCTTACTCTTTAGCGTAATAAGCGTGGGTAAAAGAGAAAGGTATAGTGTAAGAATGAGTATGAGATTTTTGTAATTTTTCGAATTGTTTTTAGTTTAAGTATTTGTTATGATCACGACTTTTCTTGTTGAAATATTTGATGGGAACAGAGAAACTTATAAAAAGTTAAAATAAATGTAGACAACATCACATACATTGCTCTGAACCCAAAGTAAGTAGCTGAAGCACCCGTGTTATGGACTTCAGAAACAACGAAGGTGCCACAAACATAGGGTGTTTCACTTGAGACAATGAAGAAAGTGGTTTTCTACACTGTCCGGGGATCGAACTCGGGACCTCAGAGCTAGCGACACCTTGAAAACCGGTGTACGCCACTCGACCACGGAGGTCGTCAAAATCTATGACCAAAAAAGTGGACAACAACACATACATTGCTCTGAACCCGAAGTAAGTAGCTAAAGCACTTGTGTTATGGAATCAGAGACGACGAAGGTACCACAAACACCCAGACCCGAGACAATGTAGGTAGTGGTTTTCTACATTGATTTTATAGGTACTACGGTAATCGAACCTGAGACCTTAGAAGTCAACGTAATTAATTAAGATTTGAATACAAACATTACGATCTATAATTTGTTGGATTCGTCTCCACCCCGACAGGTGACAGATAATACTCGTAATTGTAACAATAAAAATTAGTACACCTCTGCCTAACCCTTCAGGGATACAGGCGTGATGATATGTTATGTTAACAATAAAAACCGACTTCAAAATAAGTCTTATATTTATTTCTTATGGATCCCACTGTCATAATTGGACCAAATGGAAAACACCACCTTTCAAATAAAAAAGAATCATCAAAATCAGTTCACCCAGTCGATAGCTATGACTTAACACAAAAAAAATACAGTTGACTTGAGTACCTCCTTGTTTGTAAAGTCGGTTAAAAATAAAGAAAGGTCACATATAAAAATAAATAATGTACATAGATAGATATAATAAAACCACAGGGCACCGCTTATAAAAACTACAATTAGTAAAAATATTTTTTGTCTAAGCACATGGATATGAAATATGAATCGAGCAAAAAATGGACCTTACAATGGGGTCCCAAAAACATTGTTTTTTGACCTCAAGAGATTTTATCGGATATCATTTATCATAGGCGCTTAGGGTCCAGACCTCAGGTAGTTATTTTATATCCTTTTTGGGAACAAAGTTTAATTATTTTTTAAAGGTTATTAAAGATATTGACAGTGGATGAAGCGAAAAAAGTATGTAAGGATCGTAGGAAGTGGAAAGAAGTGGTCTCTGCCTACCCCTACCAGGGAAAGAGGCGTGATTATAGGTATGTATTAAAGATATTAATTGTCGTTAAAATCGAAAAGGTAACAGGAATTTGGATTTAATATTGTGAATGTGATTTGTGACTATGTTTGTTTCTTGGTAGAGCAAAAACTACTGAACGGTTTTTGGTAAAACTTTGCAGTATTAGAGCTTTTACAGTTTGGGATACAATTATTTACTTTCTTAAAAGAGTGTCTTTTAAACTACTGGATCGATTTTGGTAGAATTTGCTCTGTTTTCCAAGTTGACGTTAAAGTAACGAAAAAGAATATGTTTTTGTCAAAATACCTGTATTCGTTTCGGAGAAATGCGAACAAACAAACAAAATATATTATACCCTGAATAATTTTTATAAATGTTTTGTACTCGACGTCAAAATTTTCTGTTTTAAAATTGTGCAAATTAAGATTATTTAACCTCTTTCAAAGTCAAAGTCAAATTCTTTATTGCGAACTAAGTGTACAAAGTTTGAAGGTGTAAATAATAGGTCGCTTCTTAGAACTTAGTTACCAGTTTAGGCATTGCAATTTACACAATATTTCATGGAAAAAAGAGATACAAATAGAAATATGAATAGCAATGTAGCATAAAATCAATTTTCACTTTATGGTTTTTTTTTTTCTAAATCGGTTAATTCAAATCATAAGCCAAAAAACCTTTTTAATTATCTATCCATTCTTATTTCACTAATTACTACGCAGACAGAGCCGCGGGCAAAGACTAGCTGTAAAACAAGAACGCTAGCACTCAATAAAATAATAAAAACGATTTAATTACTTTAATTGACTTTCTGTAATTGGTACGTCATAAATTAATAAAATAACTGTATTTTAAAATTACTGGTTATTTTTCAATTGAGCTACTTTTAAAGGAGACGCAATAATTGAGTATTTAAGTTCAACTTAGATTTAAGTCGTGGACGGACGTCGTGGTGGCCTAGCGGTTCAATGAACGGATTTGTATGCACGAGGTTGCAGGTTCGAACCCGGGCAAGTACCAATGTAGCTTTTTAAAAAAGTTATATGTACTTTCTTAATTATTCCAAGGCACTTCTGACGAACGGTGAAGGAAAACATCGTGAGGAAACCTGGATTCGAAAATTTGGGATCTGAAATCGCCAATCCGCAGTGAACAAGCGTGGTGATCAATGCTCATGCCTTCTCTATATGGGAAGAGGCCTGTGCCCAGCAGTGGGACGTTTATAGGCTGGATTATTATTAGATTTAAGCGGCCGTTAATTACTGACTGCCTCGTTGGCCTAGTGGTGCTAAGCGCGACTGCTACGCTGGAGGTCTTGGGTCCGATTCCCGAGTCGACCAAGGTGTTATTGGGTTTTTCTACGAAATTCTCAGTAGCAGGTCGGAGTTTGGATTTGTGCCCGGTTAGTGGCAATAGGCTCGCCCCCTATTACATGGGACCTAAACATATCGGCGAACTGTGGGTGTACATTGGTACACCTCTGCCTACCCCTTCGGGGATACAGGCGTGATGATATGTTCTGTTAATTAAATTAATCCTTCGTGGTTAAATCTTATGCTGTTTTCACTTTAAGGTTTGTAGAAGCAACAGTTAGATATTAATTACGGTTCAGTTTTCAGGGGTTAGTAATATAATTAAAATAATAATAATCAATAGACAAAAAATATATATAAGTAACTAGATTTAATCTGAATACAGTATATTTTTTTAAGTATTTAACACCCTAAGTTGGGGTGTTCATTTTTTAAGTACAAAATAGGTTTTTTAAATAATTAATATTTAAATAATTTACTATACTACTATCAAATACAATGATAGATATCTACTAAACATTTTACTACTAAAAATTAATAGCTTGCTTTTTTACAAACAAATCCAAAAGCACACAAAATCATTTTTTTGTTAATAATTTTTTTAGCTATACTTCTCTCTCCATCATACAACTCTACCCAAAACACAGCACACACCTCTACAAAGTCGGTAAACCCCTCCAGAGGTCATCGTACCCATTTTAATAAAATTAATAATTGAGCTATCGGCATTGACGGGGGGAGACACAATGGGAGCTCTCGGGAATGCATTCCTCAATTGAAGGTAAGCAACCGTTAATAAGGTTATGGGTAAGATGGGTGGCAGAGTATGGGAAAGACTCTTGGTTAGAAATGTCATTTTAAGAACTGCAGTTAGTTTATACAACTGCCTCGTTGGACTAGTGGTGCTGAGCGCGCCTGCTACGCTAGAGGTCTTGGGTTCGATTCCCGAGTCGACCAAGATGTTATTGGGTTTTTCTATGAAATTCTCATTAGCAGGTCGGAGTCTGGATTTGTGCCCGGTTAGTGGCAATAGGCTCGCTCCCTATTACATGGGACCTAAACATATCGGCGAACTGTGGGTGTACATTGGTACACCTCTGCTTACCCCTTCGGGGATACAGGCGTGATGATGCAGTTAGTTTATACTCTTAACAGTCTAATTTACCTATTTATCCGATTTGCTTTATGTTACTGTTTAGCTAATTAAAGTAATGTATGTAAAAAATAAGGAATTTAAAGATCCTATAAGTAAATAATTTTGAAAATATGTAATGAAAATAATACATGTTTATAAAAAAATGTATATTAGTTTGCTAAAACACGTTATTTGTTAACATATGGCAATTTTCAAAACAATACAAACATAGCAACATCTTCGTTTAGGAGCTACGATGCCACAGACACACACACAAGCAAACAGTCACGTCAAAATTATAACACCCTGTCCTGTTTGAGCCAAACTCTAAAGTTTTACACGAAAAAATACGGCCAAAAACTCTGTCAAATCTTACCCAATTACGATGAAAATAATTTATTCATTCAATAAAATTGGAGTACAATATTATAATTATAAAGTATTGTTAAATAATAAAACAGTGGCAGCAGGGGCTCTGCAAATTGACCCACAGTTTACGACCCCTGCATTAAAGATTAAATGTAGGGTCACCATGTTTTGTTGAAATTAATGGGATAAAATATTAAAATTCTACTTTTTTAATTGGGTGTGAAATTGGTCTCATTTTTTTTTGTTATCTTTATATTACGAATAGTATGTATTAACTAAGTCATTTAAAAAATGCAGTGTTAAGTACTTTGATCAAGTTTAAAAAAAAGTTTTTTGTAAGTTAGTTAATTTTGAGCCGATGGGAGCCAAGATTAGTTAAATTAAATGTTCTTTTTTTTGATATTTTGCGTTAAAATACTCATGACAACAACACCTATCAGTAAAAAAAATACTTGATCACTTCTTATTTTTGTCTTACTTTAGAGAAAAAAACAACCTAAATAAAAAATCTTCATAAATTCATGTTAAGTTTATTTACATAATAAAACTTAAGTAAAGAGAGACAGACATTTGTACCTATAAATAGTATTATACAAATAATAGTAAATCTGCTTGTGGGTTGTTTTCCCTAATTACAGAGGGTGCAGCAAGGTGATGACACATGTATGTGAGCATCTGATTCCTATTGTTTATATAAGTTTGTGGTTTCTGACATTATGGTAAGTTAGTACCTATTATAAGATTCTAGTTTTGTGATAGAAAATGTATGTAAAAGGTTTAATGTTAGAGCAACGTTTTAATTAGCAAAAATGGTCTTGGTACTCTTTTTCATAGTTATTTATGTAAAGCGCACTGTTTCCGATTTTTTGATAATAATAATAATAATAATGTCCCGGGACATCTTACACACGGTTGTCTGATCCCAAGCTAAGCAGAACTTGTGTTATGGTAACCAGACAACTGATATACATACTTATACACCGTGAAAATTGAATCGTTGTTTTCCCGCGGCAGGACGATTACCCATCAGTAGTACTATCGAAATACAAAGTTTAACTTAAAAAACATAAAGTTTTTTTTTTCACATCATTAAAAAAGTATTCATAAACTCGAAAGAGCGATAATCAATAGTAGTTCACTCACTAGAGATCACGTAGGCACCTGTAGGTAACACGAAACGCACACGCCGCCGCCACGTGTTGTCGGCAAACTTACAAAGAAAGAATCAATAATAAATGTTCAGAGCAAAATAAGCTCTCGGTCATGGTGATACGGTATAAATTAGCTTGCATGCACGCGGCAAGCGCCGAAACACAATAGAATGCCGCCAAATGTTGCGCTCTGTGCCTACGGCTTAGTTAGTGTTCTGTGCGCGAACGTCGATGACGTCAAGTGATGAATGTGCGATGAAAGTGCTCAACACAGAAGGACTGCATCCTTATCATTTTTTTTTCGTGGCGGGCCACACCCTTGGCCACCGAGGAGCCCGGCCTTGACTCTCTTGGACTTTTATTTGTGGTAGAGTCTGAGCTCAAGAACTTGGTGTATCGTGAGGAACACCAAACACGCGACTCTTTGATAAGGGCGATAGTGGACGCTTTTAATATCGTGAGACGTGACAGAGACACTTTAATGAAACTGAAAGACAATCAGTTAAAACGTGCTCGTTTGTGCATTGAACGTAGTGGTTTACATTTCGAACAATTACTCCGCTACCGTTAAGTGTAAGTACTCGTACTTTGTAAATAAACATTTAAAAGTAGGTTAGGTAATCATTGTAAATAAGTCGATTCCATTTTTAAATACCTACGCCTTAAATACTTAATTATCAAATTCCGACTTTTTTTAAAGATACCTATTTTGATTTTTTACGTATTTATGACGATCCTAAGCCCGTAAAAGTTTGAAGCGAAAATTTGAATTACTTATTGGTTTTGTGTTTTATTAAATCACGAGTAGCGATCAGCTGATTTACACGCGAAGTGCAACGACCGCGCGGCGTTCGGGGTAACCGCGCGCCCGCCCGCGTATGTATAGCGCGATGTATTACTACTGGGTCAAGTCACTTTCGAGTTGTTAATATTTTTTATTATTACTTTATAACAATTGTTAATCTGCCATTTATTGAGTCTAATTTTTTTTACATATATTAATCGATTGTATGACCGATACAAACTCATTTCGCTTCGGGAAAACAACGACTTGATATTCACCCTGTATATTTCTAAATACATACATATTATAGATAAATTACACCCAGACACCGAACAAATGATCATGCTCATCACACAAACATTTGTTCTGGGTGGGAATCGAACCCACGACCTCCGGTATAGCAGTCAGGGCATCTAACTACTAGACCAACAGGCCTGTCAACAGATAGAATTTGACTGATAGAATTCGTAAACGTGAAGTTATACGATTTTTTGTTAAATAACAGCTAATAAACGACCGTTTAATGATTTGAATAGAACTATTTAATAATTTTACTACCTATAGTTATTTTATTTTTTGTCGCAAAGTCACGACAAATTAATATAAGGACTCAAAAGCAACCAGAGAACTCTGGAAAACTGTAATCGTCGCTTTCTTTAGTATACATTAAGCTTAAAATCTTATTGGTTTCTTAGGTTTACGCGAATGTTAGACATTGAAATAAAACTTACTTTTTACTGACTTAAAATCTTTTCTATAAGAGAAAAAAATGTATGTCTTTATCTAGTTCAGGTTTTGAAAAACCATTTAAATTAAAAATAGACATCACATATTTGTCCAAAAAATCCAATTGCGCTACTCCAAAATGTCTCATTTCTTTACCTTACCAGAAAATCTCGGTAAACTATGTAATAAATACAGATCAGTAGACCCAGTAACTAAACCCCTGGCATTCTATTGTCTGTCTGTCTGTCTGTACAGATTAACTTACCTATTCTTAAATGTAACTCTAGAGAGCCGTGAAACGTAATGCGTTGAGACATTCCTTGCTTAATCCGAAGTATTTTAGTCCTTTTTTTAGTTTAGTGGTTCAAGAAGGATTTTATCTTTGTAGACACTTGAGTGCGTTGAAGAATTTTGAGTTGGTTTACACTTACTTAAAAACATAAAGATGTAAAGGCGTTAAAAATATATATCTACTAATAAAACTAAAGCCCAAGTGAAGCAATTTAGAAATAAAACTTAAATAGATATTTTGAAATATTTCTTGGTTTTTAATAAGCATAAATTATGCATAATGCATCCAGCCTCTACTCACCGGAACACACAAAACCAGAAAATTGGCACTAAGTTTGATAACTAACACTTATAGAATTCAGAGAAATCAATATTAGTTCACTATTATTTATACAATTTCCGAATTATAAATCCCGATTTCTATAACTTGTTCTTAAACTTGGAAAAACTGCATATTAATTAAACTATTCCTTTAAGAGCAACGATACCACTGACAAACACAGATAAACACGTCAAAATATTTCTTCAAAAGCGAAAAAAAAATCGTACGCTTACTAAGGCAGCTCTATACCAAAAGGATGGTATTATACTAACCTATCTAAACCCAAATAAAATAGTAAACACATATCCAAACAAAAGTATAGTAAACACAACAAGCCAATTAAAACATCCGTTTGTCGTAATAACAATAATACACATTTGATGTCAACGAGCAATGAAGTCATGTATTAAATAATATTTACGAAACGATTAGTAAACTGCACTTGTTATGGATGCACTTTTAGTAAACAGATGTGGAAGTAATTCTATTAAACTTTAAAAACAGGAGGTTGGCAACGGTATGTTTTTTTTTGTATATGCGTAACGCGATATATTTTTTGTGATCGATAGAGTATACATCAGAGGTGGCCCCATGTAAACTACATCAAAATTTAAATTTTATTTAGAAATATACAAATAAATCTAATATAAGAACAAACTCTAACTATACTAAAATTAAAACTTACATAAATAAAAACTAAAGGGCGTCAAAGAACTCATCGTCATCCTTGTCAATGGCGGGGAACGTGCCCAGAAGGCTGGCTGCATTGCCACGTTGAATGGCTATGCCGATTCTCTGTGCAAGGAACAAACCAGCCCTCTGATCACGAGTAGATTCTACCAAACGTTTGGAAAGTTCTTTGAAAAGATTTCGTGCGCTCGGACCCCATGACCCGAGCGTTTCAACCCCAAACGGCTCGAAAATATAATCACCCACAATGTTATTATACTTCCGCCGTTTAAGGGTCTCCGCAGCTCCAGCAGCAGCGCCAGGAGAGGCTGCTGAACTTAGACCGTGGGACGGCGCAAGGGTGTCGACGCACGTTGCGTCCCACAAAAAAGGCCGACCCAATTTCCAAGGCAGCAATGACATACCGTCCGGTCTCTTGCCATCGCCGCGCACCAGACCATTGGGTTCCAAAACAGCTGGTACACCGGCAGTGACAAGACATCAAAATCGATTCAGCGGTTAAGTTGTCAAATCAAATCTGGTGGTGGGTGACCCTGACTGCTATTAGCTATACCGGAGGTCGTTGTCATTCCCACCCAGGACAAATGTTTGTGTGATGAGCACGATCATTTGTTCTGTGTCTGGGTGTAATTTATCTACAAAGTGTAGATATGAATATATCAATCTACAAGTATGTTTATCAGTTGTCTGGTTACCATAACACAAGCTCTGCTTAGCTTTGATCAGATAACCGTGTGTGCGATGTCCTAGGATAATAATATATATTATCAACTCAGTGGTAACACTCTTAACTTTTGTCCAATATCGTTAGGTTAATTTTAGTCATTGATCCTTATTGCAATTTAACAGTAATTCAAGACATATTAAGAAAGAATCATTGATCACTTGACTCACGCGGTACTTATAGTTAACTGAGGCGAAGTATAAATCGCATTCATTTTGCTTTACTTTCGCAATTCACCAATTAATTCATTAATACTGATTGTTGCAAGTGTGTTGTGTGGGCGGCAGAAAGTTATTTCTTTTTTATTTATTTATTAGAGTTTGTATTTAACTTAGTAACTGCTGTAAGACATAATTGTTGGAAATTATTAGATTTTCAAGTCTTTTTTATTGGAATTTAGTACTTCAAAGATATTTTTGTAGTTGCTAGCAGAAATGATTATTTTGAAAGTTAATTTTTAAGAGGAATATAAGGTTAGAAGGCAAAATTACAATTTTAAAAGTTATTGAAAGTACTAAAAAGACACAAAATACTCGTTAACTTAAAATTACACAATAAATAAAATAATGTAAAACCTATATACAAACTATATACAAATCTACAGATATGTTTTTTTAGTAAATCTACTTTATTGCGAAGTTTTATAAATAAAAGTTATTTAATTCCAAGGTAATAAAAGTTTACATGGATTAAAGCCGTGAAAAACACACTTAAACTAAAAACAATACAAAAAAAACTATCTACTTTTTTACAACATGAGTTTAAAAAAAAACTTAAATTAACTAAATCATAGTCACCCTACATTGCCCTCAGGCCACCGGACAGGGGTTGACCATCCCTTTAGTTTGCGCTCGCTTGACGAACTGTCAGGCTTAAGAGATCAGACATTAAGCTTTTAATCTAGTGTTTGATCTAACTACCCCTATGCACGAATTGTTTAGGCTTAAATATCGCAAGTTGCGTTACATTGCAGGTTCAGACGGCTATGGTGTTATAAGTATTCAATTTTAGACGGCAATGGAGGGCAAATCACAAGATTTTAATAATATTCCGGTACATCTCACACACGGTTGCCTGATCCCAAGCTAAGCAGAGCTTGTGTTATGGTAACCAGACAACTGATGAACATACTTATATATTTCTAAATACATACATATTATGGATAAATTACACCCAGACACAGAACAAATGATCGTGCTCATCACACAAACATTTGTCCTGGGTGGGAATGACCACGAGCTCCGGTATAGCAGTCAGGGTCACTAACCACTAGACCAACAGGGCCGTCTTGATACACTTTTGTCACATTTTGTCAAACTTTAATTAATCTTATAACTACAGATAGTTCTGATATTTTGTATCTATATTTTCTTAATAAAATTTGACAAAATGTTAGTATTAGTAATAAAATAAATAAATGATTTTGTAGTGTACAGTTAAAATTTCATAATTCAACGGGAATAAGCGCATACATGCATTAATACCTTTTTTTTTTGTAGTTTTTACACTTTTGCAATTCTTAAAAGATTTAATTATACTAACTAATCCAGCTTAAAAAAAAAGCCGTGAACACCAAAAACCTTTTCCATTCCTCTACACAACATATTTGCATTTGATCTTAATAGTGAGGGGTTGGATACCCCCTGGGGTTGGAACGGGGGTAGTTATAACCCCCAAGGGCGGTCATCACGTGTAATTGAGTTATGTTCGACAGTATCATAGTGTTTAGAACGGTAGGTAGATGCAAGTGATAAAGAATTTAACCAACTTTAAAAAGGCGCAGGTCTTCAATTTGATGGTACTGTTTATATATAACACTAGCAGCGCCCCGTGGTGTCATTCGCAGTTTTTCTCCTAATGTATTCAGCGTGATTTTGTTATGGGCTATCAAAGGCAATTTTTTTTATTAAATCCTACTGTTAGTTTCAGAGTTTAGCACGTAAAAACGATTTCTTCAGCTTTATAATATTATTAGTATTAGTAAAGATTGCAAAAGTGTCACCGCACTGCAAGGGTTAATGTCTTTATGGGTCTGTATCGGTTTATGTCTCTTGCTTAATGATACATTTTAAGTGTTAAATAAATAAATTCGTAAAATGTCACATCAATAATTTGGAGCCGAAACTTTGTAAACTGACTCTATACCAGATGTACTCTTCATCCCTTTTGGATAGATATACCCTTTCAGTGACACCTTGTATATAGTTATTATTTACTGTTCACCGAAACCGAAATCTCTGATACCCTAAAACTAAGATATCGTTAGTTACAAAACACTCCTGTTACGAAACAAGATAATTAGCACCACAATGATAATCTTATTAGCACCTATTTGAGTAATTAACGGTACTCCATGGGAATACGCTGCTTGTTAAAAGATCTTTTTACAATCATAAGAATATACATTTGATTAAAAATAGGATCCACCATTAATTTTGACCTAAAGTTATCAGAATTCTGACTATCGAACTAAGGCTTTGCAGGGGTAGACAAAATATTAATAATTATATTAACAAACCTTCTTGAACGACTATCTATTGGTAAAAAATATATGAAAATCTGTTTCAAGTTTTTGAGTTTATAACATAACATAACATACCATCACGCCTGTATCCCCGAAGGGTTAGGCAGAGGTATACCAATGTACACCCGCAGTTCGCCGGTATGTTTAGGTCCCATGTAATAGGGGGCGAGCCTATTGCCACTAACCGGGCACAAATCCAAATTCCGACCTGCTACTGAGAATTTCATAGAAAAACCCAATAGCACCTTGGTCGGCTTGGGAAGCGAACCCAAGACCGCTAGCGTAGCAGTCGCACTTAGCGCCACTAGGCCAACGAGGCAAAGAGAGATTCTTAAAATGGTCATTTTTATTTTTTATATAATTTCTGGATTCTAAAATTAGAATCTGAAATCGCCAATCCGCAGTGAGCAAGCGTGGTGATCAATGCTCGTGCCTTCTCTATATGGGAAGAGGCCTGTGCCCAGCAGTGGGACGTTTATAGGCCGGATTATTATTATTATTCTTTCTGTAGATATCAATACTGTAATTGTGGATTGATTGAAAAAATAATGTCGTCCATATTTTATACCTTAGAAGTGAACCTCATAATAAAATCATGTTTTATTTATTTTGTTCTGCGCACGTTTCCCGCCATTGACAAGGATGACGATGAGTTCTTTGACGCCGTTTAGTTTTATTTATGTAAGTTTTAATTTTAGTATAGTTAGAGTTTTTGTATTTCTAATACGTGTTATTTGTATTAAATACTTGTCCAAAAGTAAAAACTATTTCTCAAATAGTTATATCGAATTCTCTTTTATCTAGCATATCGGCTTGACGGGCCTGTTGGTCTAGCGGTAAGTGACCCTGACTGCTGTACCGGAGGTCGTGGGTTCGATTCCCACTCAGGACAAATGTTTGTGTGATGAGCACGATCATTTGTTCTGGTCTGGGTGTAATTTATCTATAATATGTATGTATTTAGAAATATATAAGTATGTTTATCAGTTGTCTGGTAACCATAACACAAGCTGTCTTAGAGCTTAGCTTGGGATCAGATAACCATGTGTGAATTGTCCAGGAATATTATTATTATTATCATAACACAGAACTGAAAAACCACAAAATATAAATCGTTGCAATCGATCGCACCGTTCTCAATTAATCCTCTTAACACATGGCAATTGAAATATAAATAGCACCCAAATGAATACATCTGAAAACACTTAACTATATTTATTATTACAAAGAAATTAAAACATTTAAAGGAAATCATTTGAACTAAGGAAAATAATGATATCGTGAAAGAATTTTTCAATCAGCACTTTGAAAATAGCTCAATTTCAAGCCAAAATAAACAGTGCTTGAGATTTCCGCTTGTCTGTCAGTCGAGCGTTTTTGGGTTAAAACTGACTTTGAAAGAAGCCAAAGGTGACTTTCCTCAAAGATATTTTTTTAGTTTTATTTTCATAGATTTTTGAGGTGGTCCGGTTCAATGAACGGAAATTCTTTATTTTAAATTTGATTATAGTAAGATTCTTATACTAAGGAATTTTAGTATGATTTATAATAGTAATAATAAATGTGGACATTGCCATATACATTGCTCTGATCCCAAAGTAAGTAGCTAAAGCACGCGTGTTATGGAATCAGAGACAACGAAGGTACCACAAACACACAGACCCGGGACAATGTAGAAATGGTAGAAAACTGGTTCTCTACATTGACCCGTCTGGGGATCGAACCTGGGACCTCAGAACTTCACACTTTAAAAACCGATGTGTACTCCACTCGACTACTAGGGTCGTAAATAACCACAAACAAATCAAAATCTGTAAATAAATACAGAACCCGTCTTTCTACAATTGGTTAAAAAGGTAAAACATTATTAAGTCATAAAACGCCTGATACACGACTGTTGCCGAGAAATTCACACACATACGGACACACAATGAGATGACAACACGACATGCAGTTTAGGAGATGCGTGGGCGCAAACGGATAAACACATTGCGTTAAGGCGAAGCACTCACTTTAAAAGTTTTATTATATTTATTTATTTACTAGGTTGTTAAAAAAAAATATTGAACAGAAATAAACAATTAAAAAAATAATTGAGTCGTGGTGGCCCAGAGGGTCCATCAACGGATTTGTATGCACGAGATTGCAGGTTTGAACCCAGGCAAGTACCAATGTAACTTTTCGAAGTTACATGTACTTTCTTAATTATTCTAAGACACTTCTGACAAACGGTGAAGAAAAACATCGTGAGGAAACCTGGATTCCAAAATTGGGATCTGAAATCGCCAATCCGCAATTTCTTTTTTTTTTTGGTCTTGAGGTTAGAGGTCTTTGCAGGTAGCCTGAGCGCAGGCTTTGACTGCTTCACCGAACTTTTGGCGAGGACCTTAAGGCCTCCAGCCAGAGCAATAGGAAAAACTAACTACGTTAGCAACGTCCACTAAGGGCACCCTCTGCGGGGTTCGGACCTCGCAATTGAGCAAGCGTGGTGATCAATGCTCGTGCCTTCTCTATATGGGAAAAGGACTGTGCCCAGCAGTGGGACGTTTATAGGCTGGATTATTATTTTAATGTACAAAACAAAATCGGGTTAGTAGACTGATTTACATGATAAATGACTTGCTGGAGTAGTTTAAAATAAAACTTATTTTTTCGGATTTTATAGCGGTTTAATTTTAGATTTTAGGTCCCGACGTTTCGACACCTTTGCAGGTATCATGGTCACGGGCAGACTGAGGTGGCGTTCGTCTTGACAGTGGATGTTGCTCGTTCTACCTTCATATTTTAACTGATTATTTGAGATACGCAATATGAGCTCACTGTTTGTCAGAATAGCCATGAATAGCAGTATATATTATTATTCTGCTATAATATTCCGGGACATCTCACACACGGTTGTCTGATCCCAAGCTAAGCAGAGCTTGTGTTATGGTAACCAGACAACTGATAAACATACTTATATACTTCTAAATACATACATATTATAGATAAATTACACCCAGACACAGAACAAATGGTCGCGCTCATCACACAAACATGTGCCCTGGGTGGGAATGACCACGACCTCCGGTATAGGCGTCAGGTATAATATAACCATAACCACAAATCACAGCTAGTTTTAAATATTTATTAAATTAGTTGAATAGCTTCGCCTTAACTAAAGAAGGTAATAACTGCATGTTGTGTATAAATATCTCAATGCTCAGATATTGAGCTGTTTATGTTGACAATCAAGCTTACTCGACTGCGCACTATAAAGAGGGTTGTGTGTTTTACTATGAAATGGTATCTTTTATTCTGGTAGTAGGATAGATAACTACCTATACATGTCTTTTAAGCTCGATGATGTTGATATTTTCTATCTAACTATCCTAAGAAGAAACACAGTGATCTGTTTTTTAAACCCCGACGCAAAAACGACGTTGTGTTATATATTTGACGTGTCTTTCTGTGTGTGTGTGTCCGTGGCATCGTAGCTCTCGAACGCACGAACTGATTATGATTTAGGTTTTTTGTTCGAAATTTGATATTATCCGGATTCTTCTTAGCTATGTTTGATGGAAATCTGTGCAGTATTTAAAAAGTTATTAAATATGTTGGGGTTCCTTATATTTTTTTAAGTTCCATAATATGAATGTAAAATATGAATAACAATACGTCTACTAATTAACATAATATTATAAGCGTAGGATTTACACATCCATACTAATACAATAATAAATAAATAAATGCGGACAACATCACATACATTGCTCTGAACCCAAAGTAAGTAGCTATTAAGCACTTGTTATGGAATTCAGATACAACGAAGGTACCACAAACACCCAGACCCGAGACAATGTAGAAATATTGACTCGTCCGGGGATCGAACCCGGGACCTCAGACCTAGCGACACCTTGATACCGGTGCTTACGCCACTCGACCACGGAGGTCGTCAAATACATTGTCTCGGGTCTGGGTGTTTGTGGTACCTTCGTTGTTTCTGAATTCCATAACACAAGTGCTTTAGCTACTTACTTTGGGTTCAGAGCAATGTATGTGATGTTGTCCGCATTTATTTATTCATTTAGATATTTATTTTTTACTGCAATAACCTATAGGCACGCGAGCGTAGCCACGGCAAAAGCTAGTTATGCATAGTTGTTTATTTCTATAATAATGACTACTTTAAAAATTTCGACAACTAAATTACATAACTTAATTAATTATAATTTTATATACCCCAAACATCACAAGTATGTCAAAATAATGCCAAAACATCTTATTAGAGTTAATTAAGTTACAATTTATGACGAATAAATAATATTTTATATACCAAAGGCGAGAATATTAATTTAGTTATAAGTTATTTGTATGCAAGGTTGTAAGTTCAAGGGTTAAAACAACGCAATTTTTGACCGACTTCAGAATGAGGTTGTTATTTCTATTATGTAGGATGTTTGTAATGTTATTGGTATTGTAAAATATTTACATAATTGTGTTCATCAAAATAATTCATTTGCAATAATTTTTTAATCAATTATGGGTTACATATTGGTTTCTTAGGTGTACGCGAATGTTAGACATCGAATAAAACTACTTTTTACGGATTTTTTCGCGGTTTATATTTTAGATTTAGGTCCCGACGTTTCGACACCTTTGCAGGTATCATGGTCACGGGCAGACTGAGATGGCGTTCGTCTTGACAGGAGATGTTGCTCCTTCTACCTTCGGAACGTCGGGACCTAAATCTAGAATTAAAACCGCGAAAAAACCCGTAAAAAGTAGTTTTATTCAATTATTCAATTATGGGTTGCAAATAAATTAAGATTCATTTTAATAATAGTTTTTTTTTTAGTAAAAGCTTGTATTCGTGTTACTGGACCGTTTCTGATAAACTGGCATTAGTTAAAGTCGACATAAAACTGAAGAAAAATGTTCAAGTAATAGTTTCAGAGATAATTTCACTATATGAACAAACATATCTACAGTCTCTACATACATAACTTAAATCTAAAGTCATACAGTAGTAAAAAAAATAATATGTTTAGGTAAGTTAGTTGTTTCAGAGATATGTGTTTCAAACATACACACCTCCAATTTTGAAGTCACTTATTATACCCTGACTGCTATACCGGAGGTCGTGGGTTCGTTGCCCACCAAGAACAAATGTTTGTGTGATGAGCACGATCATTTGTTCTGTGTCTGGGTGTAATTTATCTATAATATGTATGTATTTAGAAATATATAAGTATGTTTATCAGTTGCCTGGTTACCATAGCACAAGCTCTGCTTAGCTTGGGATCAGATAACCGTGTGTGAGATGTCCCGGAATATTATTATTATTATAACATAGGCAAGTAAAACCGCAGGGCACAAACTATACTTAAAATTTTACTATATAAAATAAAAATATTTCTGCTTACAACAGAAAGGGCAAGTCGTGAATATAGTAATTAATAAATTAATTAATAAGTCATGGGTTCAGCCTCAGAGTTATCAAGAAATAATTAATTTTATGTAATGACTTGTTCAGACATGCGACTAATTATAATAATTATCAATTAACTGCATATTATATTAACGTCAAGATTTATTAGTTTAGACAAATATAGTTATGTTGTTATAGTTACATAAATGGTTATGTAATATATACTAGCTTTCACCCGTGGTTCCGCCCGCTTGTATTGGTTATCGCGACGAAAAGTAGCATTAGAGTTTAAAAAAATACAAATATATGGAAAATATACTTTTATACATACAAAATTTTGTCGTAATCGCAAAAGCATACAAACATACAGACAGGGGCCCGAGTCTGCTATTGACAATTGTTTGAATCGTCTGAGTGGGTGGCGTCAATACGTCCATTTTAGGATAATTAGCATTCTACTAAATGTCAAAACGACGTTTTATGACATTTTAAAATGACGTTTTACCTAAGTTATTATCCTAAAATGGACCTACTAACACCACCCACTCAGACGATTGAAGCAATTGTCAATAGCAGACTCGGGCCCCAGGCCGACCGACAGACGAACATTATTACTTTTGCATTTATTATAGATAAAGTTTAAGAAAAAATCATTAGGTACAGGAGGTTTCCATAGGATAATTAAATCGCTTTACCTAGGTATGCAATCAAAAGATAATATATTATCTATATCTATATATATATTATATTATATCTATATATATCTATATATATATATCTATATATTATATTATATATGTAGGTGTATAAAAATGAATTGCTGTTTGTTAGTCTAGCTAGAACTCGAGAACGGCTGGACCGATTTGGCTAATTTTGGTATTGAATTAATTGTCAAAGTCCATATAAAATGCTCAGAATTAAACTAAAAAAAATATATATTTTATTTTTCGATTTAACTGCACGAAGTCTGGGTCGACTAGTGTCTTAAAATTACTACCTATTAAAAAAACTAGTTTTAACAGACGGCTTTTAAAGGTTGCGACTAAAAATCGCATTGTCTCACCATCTGTACAAGACTTTACATATTGATCTGTCATCAAAGGTCTCTCATTGTCGTACCCGTTGTAAACAAGTGTTGAATAATTACTTTCTTCGTATTTAAACAAGAAAACAATCATACTAAATATATAACACGATAACAAAATTAAAATCACCTTTATTTTTAAGCCTTTGAGGTACATTTTCCTACAGCAAAGCGGTATATAATATTACTGGATTTAAAAACGCCTTTATTGCTTTACAGTTAAGATACATTTTTCTATGGCAATGGTACACCTTCCTACAGAACATCAGTAGCACAGGATTTAAAATCGTCTTTATTGCAAAAGAGTTAAGGTAGATTTTCCTATGGCAATAATATTGTAAGGATTGTATATTTGTTTTCTTTGATGTATATTAATAATAATTCAAAGTTGACCGATATTCGTCGGCATATCTAAATGAGATTTATTTATTGCAATAGAAAACAATATTGTTTGTACTAAATCATAGTTGAGACCTGACACGGTATGTCATTGCTGCCTTGGAAATTGGGTCGGCCTTTGGTGTGGGACGCAACGTGCGTCGACACCCTTGCGCCGTCCCACGTTCTAAGTTCAGCAGTCTCTCCTGGCGCTGCTGCTGGAGCTGCGGAGACCCTTAAGCGGCGGAAGTATAATAACATTGTGGGTGATTATATTTTCGAGCCGTTTGGGGTTGAAACGCTCGGGTCATGGGGTCCGAGCGCACGAAATCTTTTCAAAGAACTTTCCAAACGTTTGGTAGAATCTACTCGTGATCAGAGGGCTGGTTTGTTCCTTGCACAGAGAATCGGCATAGCCATTCAACGTGGCAATGCAGCCAGCCTTCTGGGCACGTTCCCCGCTATTGACAAGGATGACGATGAATTCTTTGACGCCATTTAGTTTTTATTTATGTAAGTTTTAATTTTAGTATAGTTAGAGTTTGTTCTTATATTAGATTTAATTGTGTATTAATAAATGATTACTTAATCATAGTTTATGTTCATTATTATGTAAGTCTTGTGTGACGTGGGCTACACAAGACTTTTCTGGGCAATGGCTTCTCTTTTTGCTCCTCCTATTTAATATTCCGGGACATCTGACACACGGTTGTCTGATCCCAAGCTAAGCAGAGCTTGTGTTATGGTAACCAGACAACTGATAACACATACGCATATATTTCGAAATACACATATTATAGATAAATTACACCCAGACACCGAACAAATGATCGTGCTCATCACACAAACATTTGTCCCGGGTGGGAATCGAACCCACGACCTCCGGTATAGCAGTCAGGGTCTCTAACCACTAGACCAACAGGCCCGTCGTATTTCAGCCCACTGTCGGGCGTAGGCTTCAAGCTGTGGCCAAAAACTAGTCCTCCACCTTCCACCTTTACTAAGCTACATAATTCACTATCTTTTTAGTCATAATCATTACCGACTAATCCAGAACGAACATTATATTTCATAAGCCTACTAATATTATAAATGTGAAAGTTTGTGAGAATGGTTGTGTGGATGTTTGTTACTCTTTCACGCAAAAACTACTGAATGGATTTTAATGAAACTTTACAATAATGTAGCTTATACATCAGAATAACACATAGGCTATAATTTATAAAGATAGTGTATGAATTGTCATTCACGCTGGTGAAACCGCGGGACACAGCTAATAATCATTATGTTAGATATTTAAATAATGCGTCAAACTTAATTCTGAATAAAAAGCAATAGAACCCATTTAAAAAGTTTTTGCCTCTAACAATTACTTCCAAATGACCTATTTTCATCGACAAATCATTATCGATACTCATCACATCCCTAGCGTGTCAATATTGACACTATTCACTGTCATGTCAGTTGTAAATATGGCTCGCCGGTTGCGTCGAGTGTAAACGTATTATGACGTATACAAACTGGTGTAGGTATTCACACGGCCAAAGAATATACGAAATAGTATTCAATGCACATAACATAACATACCATCACGCCTGTATCCCCGAAGGATTAGGCAGAGGTGTACACCAATGTACACCCACAGTCCGCCGGTATGTTAAGGTCCCATGTAATAAAGGGTACAAATCCAAACTCTGACCTACTACTGAGAATTTCATAAAAAACCCCAATAGCACATTGGTCGACCTGGGAATCGAATCCAAGACCTCTAGGGTAGCGTAGGCTTGGAACCACTAGGCCAACGAGGCAGTCTACTCAATGCAAGTATGTTTAAAAATCTTTTCCGCGGTTCATCTATGCCTTTTTGGATGTCGACAATTTATTGGTATTAAAAGTACCCTATGTATATTTGGAAGGAAATTCTTGAAAAGTGTTACAGCCACAGGCTATTATTAAAATCAGGATACATAGACTTTGTCTTAAGAAAAACAGTGTAACTACGGAGCACAACTATTTTTTAATAACACTAGAGTTGACTTATAAAAATGAATTTGCATTTATACAAAACATCTCAGACAGCCCACTTATCAAGTCCATTTCATGCAATAAATGTTCGTAAACTAGCTACATGATTTTTACCACTGATTTGTGGGTCTAGTGGTTAGTGACCTTGACTGTTAATCTGCAGTCATGAGTTCGATTCCCAGACAGGACAATTTTTTGGGCGATGAGCATGATCTATTGCCTGTGTATGGATGTAATTTATCTAGAATATGTATATGTTTAGAAATATATAAGTATGTTTATCAGTTGTCTGGTTACCATAGCACAAGCTCTGCTTAGTTTGGGATCAGATGACCGTGTGTGAATTGTATTAGGATATTATTATTCATCAAGTTTTGGTTACAGATCACAAATTAGGTTATTCACATACGAGTACAACCCCGCATACGTATTTAGTCCTTGTATGACATAAGAGTCATAATAAACTAACACCCAATGAAACAGTCCTCAAAACAGCTTTCTACATTTGACGCAGCAGAGTACCCGATCGATACTCCAATATTTGTAGTGCTAGTGCTGGGAAAACACTATCGATAATTTTTTAAAAGTAAATACTACCTATCGATGGTTCTATTTTATGTAAAATTTTGGTGTTTAAAAGTAGTGTGATCACATGAAAAATGTATCTTGCTTTGGCCAGTCAAAGTTGCTTGTAATCGTTTTTTTTTTAAAGAATATACTTTTTTGTGGTCCATCGTGAATGGCTTTAAATATATTTCCCATTGTTGTAACAACTGAACAGAGGGAGCAAATAAATGAAATAGGAGCCAAAATCGAAGATATTTTTATGCGAACACCTCCAAAATTTACCCTAGCGCCATTTTTTTTTTAACCGATGCACTGTTACTCGAGACATAGCATAACAAACGTAAATTCAAATTTACTATCAATGTAAGTTACTTAAAACAACACAAACAAATATAATTAACTAAAGTTCCTCAGCCAAGTGATGAATGTATAACAATCGCGTGCAATCTAATGTATTGAAGTTTTGGCGAGAGCCGCGCCCTGGCTACACCAGTCGTTAGGATATCACGTAAATATCATGTGGTCATGAATTACTTTGAGAAGGTTGAAATGAGAATATTTTTGCTAATTTTGGGGTTTATTAATGAACATTGATGTGAAACTGATTGGATAAGATTTTGATGAAGTTAAGGTAAGCAGAAGGTGTGGATTGTAAATCAATATTAATTTACTAAATCTCATTATATGTTGGTTTCTTAGGTTTACGCGAATGTTAGACATTGAAATAAAACTACAGTCTGCCCGTGACCATGATACCTGCAAAGGTGTCGAAACGTCGGGACCTAAAATCTAAATATCAACCGCGAAAAAATCCGTAAAAAGTAGTTTTATTTCAATGCCTTCATTATATGCTTTGCATTTTCACTGTCTTATTTTTTTCATTTATTTAGAGAGATGAAAGCTTAAGGTCAAAATAATTATAGTAATCAACTTGTGATAATATTGCAATAGAACGTTAGTGCATATAATAATATGCCTAAGGATGATTTCTGACTCAGAAATCTATTCAAACAAAAAAAAAAAATCCTACATGTCTTCAAATCTTTATACAGGATACATATAAAAAATATATTCATCACTCTTATACATAAAATATAGTGATTTTTTACCTAAGTTAAACAATAGAACTAAAAATATTATACTCCTAGTAGATGATATAATTTCAAAAATAAAACTGTGTCGCAACTGTTAGCGCCCTCCTCCAGGACGGGGACAGCAGTGATCCACATTAAAAAAATATACAAACTTAACTTATTGCTTAACTTATACTTAGTTATTAATAGTTATAAAATAATGAGATCTTAAAAAGAAATAATTAAAATTATGTGAGAATTGTATGTGTGAGTATGTGTGTGTGTGTAGTGTTGTGTTTGTGTGGTGTATGTGTAGTGTGATGTTTGTGTCAGAGTGGGTGTGTATACCTATGTTAGTACACGGATAAATATTAGAATATTTATAAAATTATACTCTAACAATATTTTCGATTTCTTCATAATTTTGTGTACTGAGCCATTTAATAATTTAACCTCTACATTTTAAGTATACCACAATGACACAGTTATTAAACTTTGTTAAATATTTTAATTGAACTCGTCCCAGTGATGGGTTAATTACTCTACAGTAATTACTCCACTCTTTGCTCCGTAACACTAATTAAGTCATATGACTTGTTTTTATATGTGGATATACAAGAAAAACTAGCTGAAGTATTGAATTGGAATTTTAAAAAACAATTTATGTTTTTTTTTTTGTGTATCATGATTAAAAGTAAAGTAGATAAAAAGTAAATCGAAAAAGAACACGATTTATTTATAAAATACATGAAATATGACGATTACATTTTAAATAAGATAACTCATATGACATGTCTTTATATGGATATACAAGAAAAACTTGCTGAAGTATTAAATTGGAATTTTAACAAAAAAAAAATATGTTTTGTGTATTTTATGAATTAAATTTACATGGATAAAAAGTAAATATGATTTATTAATACAAGTAACATACATGAAAAATAAAGATTACATTTTAAATAAAATAAAAGTGTATAAATACTCATAAAAAAATACCTTAGCTTCTGTTTTAGCGACACTGCTATTTTTTGTACATCTATATAAACACAGAATAATCATTAAGAAAACTAAATCAAATCAAAAAACATACCACTAGATATTTTATCGATATCATCACTATCGATCACCGCACAACACTAATCGTCAAGAGCCAATAAGCGTCCGTGACAGTCACATTAACGCCGCATAGCACAACACTACGGCCGTGAGAGTTTTTTATTATTTTTTTGGGCTGACTACTCCATACTAATTACTCTACCACGATTGACATTTCCAGTTAGTTTACAAAATGGAAGAAATGCCTTTGTTTAACCGACTTCTAAAAAGAGAGGTTAGTATTTTTAAAATGTGTATGGAATGGAGAAATGTTTGAATATAGGAATAGTCTTTTAGAACGCCTAACATAGACAAAGACAAAATCTTATAAAATAATAATAATATTCCGGGACATCTCACACACGGTCATCTGATCCCAAGCTAAGCAGAGCTTGTAATGGTAACCAGACAACTGATAAAGATACGCATATATTTCTAAATACATACATATTATAGATAAATTACACCCAGACCAGAACAAATGATCGTGCTCATCACACAAACATGTGTCCTGGGTGGGAATGACCACAAGCTCCGGTATAGCACTCAGGGTCACTAACCACTAGACCAACAGTACAAGTACAAAAATCAGTAGGCGTTACATTATTGAAGTTACCAACATATAAATAACAGAATCAATTATAATATTAAAATTTTTATGACCAATTTGCGCATTCATTTGACTCGAAATTTTTTACATAAATGAGTTATTTAAATGTAAAGATACGTGATAATTTGGCTATTAATGCCCACATGTTGGGGTCTTAAAAATATAATAATAGATTTTTGTAAAAGTGATTTTTGGTATTTGAAGAGTTTCTTGCCGGTTCTTCTCCATAGGAATGACATTTTGGAACCGTGCAAGTAAGAAGTACAGAGATGGCATAGTTATATAATACATAGGATCGCCATATTTCGCCAAACGGAATACTAAAACTGACAAAAAATATTGACAAGCTGTGCCAAATGCACTTACCAAGTTTTTGAAGGCAATTAACGTGATGAGAGGCATACAATCTTCTTCAGAATACGGCTATCAAATGCAAAAAGGTTTGGCAAATCCGACTTATCGTTTCAGAGATCAGCACATTCAAACAAATAAACATTATATTTTTTTGGTTTAAAAGTGAAATGTTGTGAAGATAGACGTATGGTTGATCCCAATGATATTTTAATAAACAGATATGTTATACACATACAAAACAATCGAAAAAAGTGTTCCGCGCAGCAGCGGCAGAGCAAAAGAGATAGCGCGATAAAACCCATAAGAAAAAAAGAGACAAATAGTGTTGCTGTTAATGGCAATACGTCCCAATTAGGACGTTTTCGAGTCTTCACGATTGCACGCTTATAACATATCTGTTTATTAGAATATCATTGGTTGATCCTCTTTAACGCTAAAACCACTCGACAAATTTGGATGTTGTACATAATACCTACATTAATATTATTATTATTTATAACTAGAATTTACACATAAAACTTTTCATCTTTTCAATTCCTCGCAAATAAAAAAGTAATAGCGATTGGCTGCTTTATTCATCATAATTCTCATCTAATAAATAATAACCTCATTTTCCCAAGTCGGTTGAAAGCTTAACATTCCTTCTAGTTATATCGAAGAGTGAATGACGTGTTATGACTTGTTTTGAATAAGAAATAGCATAGAACCTATTTGGACCCATTCACATGTATAGTATGATAACATTTGAATATTTTAATTGAATCTGTTTGTTTTAGGGTTCTGTAGGCAAATAGTAAAACCTATAAAAAATCTGTCGTTTTTTTTAGTACAGATTAAGTTAGGTTTTTATTTTTGCTGTTTTAGATTTTTTGTTTGTACTTTTTATTGGTAGTTTTTACTTAACAAAATTGAGTAATTAAAAAATAATATTTAAAGATTCTCATATTTCATTTGTGTTTTTTTTTTTCATTATTTATAAATGATAAAATCAAGGGAATAAATTAAAACGCATAAAAGGACCTAAAAAAAGATAGTTGACAAACATTTTTGAACGCGCGCGAGATACTTTTTTTTTTTTCTTGTACGGAACCATAGTCTTATAATCCGGCTCTGACTGACCGTAATATTACACCTTGTTAGTATCAACTAACTTCATTTGATTGAAGTATAAAATATTATACAAAAAAGTTTGGTTAAGATTGACAGAGACTTATAACACAGTATTTAAATATGAAGAGGGTCTCAATCATACTTAATAATATTATGAATGCGACAGAAACTTCGTGCCTCGTTGGCCTAGTGGTGCTAAGCGCGACTGCTACGCTAGAGGTCTTGGGTCCGATGCCCGAGTCGACCAAGGTGTTATTGGGTTTTTCTATGAAATTCTCAGTAGCAAATCGGAGTTTGGATTTGTGCCCGGTTAGTGGCAATAGGCTCGCCCCCTATTACATGGGACCTAAACATACCGGCGAACTGTGGGTGTACATTGGTATACCTCTGCCTAACCCTTCGAGGACACAGGCGTGATGATATGTTATGTAGAAACTCTGTCTGTTACGTTTTCACGGCTAAACCTCTAAATCGATTTTGATATAACTTGCTATGTGGTAAACTTGGATCCCAAGAAACGACATAGGCTCTTTTGCGTGGTAATCGACAGCAAGCAGGCGGAGATACGGCAGAAAAGCTAGCAATATTGTAAATTAGATCATTAGATTTTTAACCTACATGAAAAAAGATGGGTGTTGTTATCAATGTTACCAATTGAGCATAATAAGAGTGTTTTTCGGATGCAACTAGAGTCAGTAACTTAACGTTTCGAAAGAGTTTTAATTGCTATAAAAATATTTTGATATAGAATTTTTAAATGGTAAAAACAAATCTAAAATCTGTTAAAATATGCATTTAAAAAAGTAATATCTACAACTTTTTTTTATATCGGAATTAATTTCAACAATTAACATATTATTCTTAAGTTATTTCATATCGTATTACAAATTATGTTGTAATTAGCATTTACATTTCAATAAATAATGATTTATTAATTAATGCTAATTAGATGTTCATTAAATATTTATGTGAGTAAATTATTGTAATAAGATAATTAAAATACACTAATAAAGCATAAACCACGCATTGTCACACTAAATATGTAGGTGTGTATTTTTTTTAAGTTTTACCTAAATCGGTAATTGGGAAGTGGGACAAAAGTTCCAAGTTTTATTTATATAGTTATATCATCATCTCCCGAGTTTTTCCCAACTATGTTGGGGTCGGCTACCAGTCTTACCGGATTCAGCTAAACACCGCTTTTTATATGGAGCGACTGCCTATCTGACCTCCACAGCCCATTTTACTGGGGAACACAGTATCCCATAGTAAGACTGGTTGTAAAATCGGTAAGTGGGACAAGAATTACAATTTTTATTAATATGGTTACAGTACCTAATTAATAAAAGCTTTTTTATAGTCAAAAAATCAAAATCCAAATGTGTGTGTCTACATTAATCACAAATTCTCCGCTCAAACTTTTTAAAGGACATGTAATCGGGCGATTGGTTATCGAGGGCAGAGAGAATCTCATGAATATAACATAACATATCATCACGCCTGTATCCCCGAAGGGGTAGGCAGAGGTGTACCAATGTACACCCACAGTTCGCCGATATGTTTTAGGTCCCATGTAATAGGGGGCGAGCCTATTGCCACTAACCGGGCACAAATCCAAACTCCGACCTGCTACTGAGAATTTCATAGAATAACCTAATAACACCTTGGTCGACTTGGGAATCGAACCCAAGACTCTAGCATAGCAGTCGCGCTTAGCACCACTAGGCCAACGAGGCAGTCTGAACGAATATAAGGAGGAAGGTGAATTTACAGAGGAAACTTAGTCTTTGGCTTTTGAGGAACAGAAGAGAGAAAAGATCGGTCGGGATGCGCCGATTTAGTTTCCGACCGACTTTTTTTAGGACTTGTGCATTGCACTATTCCTTTCAGTGTGTTCTATTTTCCACCTACAAAAATCGGTCACTGATTATCGGACTCAAGCGGGCAGCCTTAACCTTCTTCTTAAATGGCTATCTTTTGCTGAAAACTGAAATCTGTTGAGTAGTTTAAAAGATCAAAGCGAATGGACAAAAGCGACTTTATTTGACTGGCCTGTTGGTCTAGTGGTTAGTGACCCTGACTGCTATACCGGAGGTCGTGGGTTCGATTCCCACTCTGGACAAATTTTTGTGTGTAGAGCACGACAATGATCGTGCTCTACACACAAACCATCATCAGAACCGTGTTCTGTGTCTGGGTGTTATTTACATATAATATGTATGTATTTAGAAATATATAAGTATGTTTATCAGTTGTCTGGTTACCATAACACAAGCTCTGCTTAGCTTGGGATCAGACAACCGTGTGTGAGTTGTCCCGGAATATTATATTATTCGTTACTATGTAAAGAAGTGTTGTAATATATGTGATTAATGTATTGTTTTTGTAATAAATAGTCCCGTTTCGCCTGTCAAGCAAACAATATGATTTATACGGCAAATTCATCTTGCAGACAAACAGACAAACACGCTCCGCTTTAGTAGACATTGCCTAATTATACGGACGTGGCGACAAGCCTAGTGAGGGGAAGCTGTCGATGGATTTGTAAAAAAAATATCGATAAAAGATATTTTGTATCTTTTTGAAAGATTTATGAAGTATAATATCTCAAAACTCCTTTAAAAAATATTCTCTCGATATTTTGGATAACAGGACATGATTATTCGACAAAGAAAGCGAACGTCTCATGTTCAATTTTAACTACACAATATCTGTTAGTATCATCAAGAATAATTATAATTTATTGGGCACACAAATAATTTAATTTCCTATTATTAAGTAGGTATGGCCAAAAAAATGAACATCAAACACAAAGTATTTGAAAAAGACAAGCTATAACTCAAGCAAGCTAATAAAAAATAAATAACATCAAAAACACTAAAGTTTTGAAATGTAAAGTACAATGAATAATTAATTCTATCGACAACAAACGCGTCGCATCCCTTAAATCGAGTAGCAACACTGCAGTGAGCCGATAACGCGTGCAAATAGTGATGTGCATACAATCTGCATAATTACAACTCCACAGACAGTGCGGCGTCCGTCTTGTATAGGGGTTCGATTCCCGAGTTATGTAAATTAAATGAAGCTTTAAATTTTAATGTATGTTTGTTCGTCGTTCATGTAAAAACTACTGAACAGATTTGGAAGAAATTTTGCATACAGATAGATTGTAACTTGGATCAAAACATAGGGTACTTTTTATACTAATGATATATATATTTTTTTTTTTCAAATAAATAGTACCAAATTATAATGATTGATAGTAAAATAAATTTCGCGATCACTGTGCTCGTGTGGCGTACGCACCGGTTTCCATGTTTCACTAGCTTTGAGGTCCCGGGTACGATCTCCGAACGGGTCAATGTAAAACCAACTTTTCTACATTGTCTCGGGTCTGGGTGTTTGTGGTACCTTCGTTGTTTCTGAATTCCATAACACAAGTGCTTCAGCTACTTACTTTGAGATCAGAGCAATGTATGTGATTTTGTTCATATTTATTTAAAGCAACGTTAGCTAAGGTTTGCCCATTGATGGGTCATCAATGAATATCTTTGAAAAATAATGTACCTTATAGGTGTATTATGGATCAAAATTATTTAGTGTTTTCAAAAGGAAGTCTAAATCTATTCTTGTATGTTTATTATTTATGTATGAGAACATACCCACGAAATCAATAATATGGCAGACAAATATTGTTATTATTATTTTATAGTAATATAAACAGAAGTAATATATAATTTTATTTTTAAAACAAGCATTGATCATGCGTTATTGATGATATGAAATTCAGGTATTAGGTATATTAAACTAATATACTTAACACATAAAAATACTTCAAATACTGAATCGATTTTGATGGATTTTTTATAATACGAACCCTGATAAATATATCCTATCGATTACAGAACAATTTTAAACGTAGATCCACATTTACCGGAGATATTACTGATTAAATATACAAAAAAAAAAAACAAACATACAGTAGAATTAACAAACTCCGCTTATTGGAGTCGGTTCAAAAAATATTTAAAAAACTGAAATGAGGTAACCTAGTTTTTTATTTATTTTTTTTGTTTTGGCGATGTCGAGGTCTTCCGCGGCGAAGGTGGTGTGATGATCTAGTCAGTCATGCGGGGCCCACGTGGACAGAAATCGCCAAGAACAGATAGTTTGGAAGAAGAAAGGGGAGGCCTTTGCCCAGCAGTGGGATATATTATTATAATAGGCTAAAAAAAAAAGTTGTGTTCGGCTCCCAGTGTGACCGTCAGCTGAGCGCCAGTATTACAGAGCGACTGTCTATCTGACCTCCACGGTTACTGAGATACAGTCATCCCGCGAATGCCTCATTGCAAAACACACATTGTAATGAATTCTCTGAAATACAGGTAGAATGTGTGTCTTCAGCATTTATACTGCCTTCTGTCGGTACCAAAGTAGGTGCTTACTATATTATTATTGGTTCATGATCAAGGATGTCGATGAGTTTTTTGACGCGGGTTAGTTTTATTTATTTATATAAGATTTAATTTTAGTATCGTTGTAAGGGTTTTTTCTTGTATTAGATTTAAGTATTGAATACTGAATGAATAAAAAAACTGCCTTGTTGGCCTAGGTGCTTTAAGCGCGAACCGGTCTTGGGTTCGATTCCCAAGTCGACCAAGGTGTTATTGGGTTTTTCTGTGAAATTCTCAGTAGCAGGTCGGAGTTTGGATTTGTGCCCGGTTAGTGGCAATAGGCTCGCCCTCTATTTCATGGGAACTAAACATATCGGCGAACTGTGGGTGAAAATATTATAAAATACGAATCAACTACCTCTCTGTTACGGTTTTACGGCTAAACCACCGAGCCAATTTTGATGAAAATTAGTGTTAGTAAGCTTGGGCCCTAAGATAACTTTTTGTCACAATTACCAACACCGAAGCGACCGGAACCGCAGGCAATAATAAGTTACTACTCAACATTAACAAACAAAAGTTTTTTTTTTATTTCATGTTTTTTTTTTAACCACAATTTCAAGCACGACTAAACCAGTATAATAATATGTGTTTTTCTTTTATGTTGTTTATTGAAAACAAAATTGAATCAATGTATCGAAAAAACAAATCGTTTTCTCAAGGAAATTGGATTTGATCATGCAAAAGCGAATTTACTCGTCTAGACATAATAAATTGGTACGCCATCAAATTTGTAAGGGGCGACATTTTTACTGTTTTGGTTAATTCTATTTTTTAACTTGAACCCATAAAAGTAATTTATTGTAGTAAAGAAAGTATAAAGTCACTGGTTTGACCTATATTATTAACTGACTTCAAAAAGTAGTGAGGTACTCAATTAGAGTGTATTTTTTATGTTTGTTACCTCAGAACTTTTGACTGGGTGAACTGATTTTGATTATTCTTTTTTTATTTGAAAGTTAGTGCTTTCCGGGTCTCATTTTAATTTGGTCCAGTTATGGCAGTGTCGTACCAAACTAAAAAAAAAAAAAACAAAATCGGTACACCCAGTCAAAAGCACTGCGGTAAAAAACATAAAAAAAATATAATCGTATTGAGTACCTCCTTCTTTTTTTAAGTCAGTTAAAAACATATAAAATTATAAGTAATAAATTATCTATAAATACCTACCTATAGGACATATTCTCACATTTCTAAAATCAAGGCGTTAAAATGCCTATTGACTCATACTAACTATACCTATTCAAATGACGTGCTAAGTATTTCAATGGAAATTCATAGCACAAATACTTATTAAGAAACTGTAAAACTGTAAATATCAGACAATTCTCAAACTACCCAATATCCTGTCATTTTTCTGATAGCCAGTCTCACTATGTGACACTGTATCCCGCAGTAACTGTGGAGGTCAGATAGACAGTCGCTCTGTAATACTGGCGCTCAGCTGGCGGTCACACTGGGAGCCGGAGTTTGAGAAAAGGTTTGGCTTGTTTACAGTCTGACTGTGTTTACCAGTTAGGGTGTAAAACAGTATCCAAGAGTAGATAAAAAACAGCGTATTAAAAAGTCTTGAATTTTTTTATGTAAATAGGAAAATTGCGCTATATTAATCCAAAAATATTTAGCCTGTGACACTTAGGACCACGTCAGGATTCTCATAATACTGTATTCATCCAAAATGTTAAGATATTTAAGAGCTATGGTGTAATAAACAAACATACATGCTTTCTGAAAATATATTATGGACTTAATTATTTCGCAGTAAAAAAAGGCACTATATTTTATTTCGTTATTCTAAGAAAATACCTACATTCACGAACTATTTTTTTTTGTAGTCAGATAAAAAGTCGGAACAACTTTTAATTTTTTATTTAGTAATTCTTAGAAATGACCAACGTTCGCACTTGCGCAATGACATCAAAATTTATGCGTGGGAATGTCAATATTGGTATATCGTTGATAACTCAAATATTTGTGTCTTATCAATACAAGCTAACTGTCAAGATACTAAATATGAAGGTTAACTGACTAATATCACGGTAAAGTCTATTAGAGGGCTAGCAGAGATTCATAAAATATATAGCATGCTGTAGAAATGTGTGGTCGTATTTCAAACCTGCTGTGCCCCGGTTTAAAAGCGATAGCGCACCTATTTCCTTTGTAAATAAATATTATTCTGTAAGGTAAAAGTTAGTTTGTAAAATTAGATATCTGCGAGAGAGGTTCCCTTCAAAATCTGTCCAGCCGTTTTAGAAATCAGCCAGAACAAACATACAAACAAAAATTGACAAGGATGACGATGAGTTTTTTGACTGTTAGTTTGATTTATTTATGTAAGATAAATTTAGTTAGAGTTTGCTCTTGTATTAGATTTAATTGTGTATGAATAAAAAATATAATAACTAAAAATAGAAACATATGTTATTTTTATTCCTGGTTTGTTCTAAACTGGTCAATGTAAAAACAACTTTTCTACATTGTCTCGGGTCTGGGTGTTTGTGGTATCGTTGTCTCTGATTCCATAACACAAGTGCTTTAGCTACTTACTTTAGATTAAGAGCAATGTATACTCTCATTTTTGAGGTTTACCCTGATGTTATCTTCATTTTTTTATAACCGAAAAGAACATTATTCCCCTTTTTTGAAGTCGGTTAAACTACAAGTGTGTGTATACATGTTTTTACGAGTGAAGGGTGTATTTTAACATAGTATACACAGATTGTTCCTGATAGTATGTCATAACTTTTATAATAAAATAGGGCGACGCGAACAATGGTCGGTTATAATGTAAAATAGATGTATATTTTATGTTTTGTTACCTAATTTACTATGTTTTATAATGAAATATAATTGAAACTTCTATGAAATTTATATGGGATTAATTGGCTGTCAAATAATATTTAAAAATGTATTCTTTCGCAGGGCTGCTGGAAGAAATTTCATATGAAATAAGCAGTACCTTTGTACCTATTTGTTCTGTATGTGTTAATTACTTGTGCTTGTCTGTTGTGTGTGTACATTAATATATAAATAAATAAAATCGAATCACAGTAGCGAAATATCGTCTTACAAAACAAAAAAAAGTTAAGACTTTATAACATCATCTTTTTGGAGTCGGTTAAGAATATAAATATAATAGCAGATAATTTTAAAACAGGTATAAATAATAAGAAGTTCATTGATCGCAATCGATGATAAAAATAATTGAAAAGTATTTTTGGATATTTTTAGCTGAATGCGAATTTAGCGTTAGTAGTATTTATTTATTTGTGTTCTGTCTTTCATGATCAAATTATTTATCTAGTACAAGATTGAATGATTTTTAGGCTAAAAAATAAATCTAGATAAATAAAGAACTGTATTATGTTCACACCACTATTTGTTATCGTGAAAGTGCTTGTGAATGGATTGATGTCTGTTTGTTACTCTTTTACGCATAAACAACTAAACGGATTTGGATGGAATTTAGCGCACGTGTCATTTATAAACTGGAATAACATATTAGATGCTATTTATCTTTGGAAGTGTAATCACTGGCAGAATTGATTGAAGAGAAAAAAAAGTGAGTAAAAAAATTATCTGATTTGTTCTCTGAAAAGTATTTAACCGACATCTAAAAACGGAGGAGGTTCTCAATTCGGATATTTGCATTTTTTTTAAAAATTTAGATGACATTTTATAATTTTATATTCCGCCTGTTTTTAGTTTTGCAAATTCTCACTGCATGCATTTTAAAAACGACAATTTGTACAACCAGTAGTAAAAACTACATAAAAAAAAAAACATTTTTTTATGTCAGTGAAGGATCCTTATTTTCATAAATATATATTCTGACGGGCCTGTTGGTCTAGTAATGACCCTGACTGCTATACCGGAGCTCGTGGTCATTCCCACTCAGGACAAATGTTTGTGTGATGAGCACGATCATTTTGTTCGGTGTCCGGGTGTAATCGATCTATTATATACCTATATGTATTTAGAAATATATAAGTATGTTTATCAGTTGTCTGGTAACCATAACACAATCTCTGCTTAGCTTGGGATCAGACAACCGTGTCTGAGATGTCCCGGAATATTATTATTATTATTAAATATACAAATACAGACAGAGTCACAGGATAACATAAGTTTTATGGTATTTATCTACGTGTCCAATACAGTCCGGCCATCAATTAACAGAGCCGTGTGAAAACGACCATTTTACGACATGATCTAATATTTATTTATTGATTATTTGCTTACTAAATATACAAGGGACTTTCTTTTATGTATGTATATTCTATATTATAATCTATGCTAATATAATAAAGATAAAGAGTTTCTTTGAGCACGCTTATCTCTGATTCTGGTCTGATTAAGAAAAAATCTTTTTGAATTAGATAGCAAATGAGAAGAAATGTTTTAAGCTATAGCTGCCCGGCAGACTTCCTATAAAATCAATCGGTTAATAAAAGCGTAAACTTATGTATTTTTTTATTACTGCGAGCATTGTCATATTTATTTAAACCTTTTCTAGACTTCCACAAATAAATCAATAACAAAACTAGCCAAATCCGTACAGCCGCTCTCGAGTTCAGCGAGAATTACGAACAGAAATTCATTATTACATAATCATATAGGTAGATTAAACATTAAGTTTAATGTCTTGTAAGAAAACCGTGGAACAAAACTAGTAGTAACATAAAAATATTGAAGAGTTTGTTTAAACACGCAATCTCTGGAACCAAACGTCGGATTTGAAAAAAATCTTGTTGTTTTAATAGTCGGCTTTTTAGAAGGTTATGGGCTATTTAATATCACGCTGCGAACGTTAAACTGGGTAAAAATCGGGAGAAACCATGGGGCATAGTAAAGTGGTAAGCTATAAAATTAAGTAGAGTAAGAATGCGATACATTTTTTTTACCGATTTATGAATTTCTTTTTTTTTGTGGTATGAAAATACTATAAAATCAAAAATCTTTTATTTAACTTAGGCTACAAAGTAGCACTTATTAAACGTAATTTTTTACAAAATACAGCACCCTAGGGTTCGGTTCATATCCGGCGGAAAAGGTAGCGCGCAACATCGGCCGCACAACGCCAGAACGAACAAGCTCACAACAAAACATCCAACCTCTCACACCTGACGCACCAAAGCGTCGTCAGGTCAGTGTGAAAGGCCGAATGCTCCGCCATGCGCCCGCCCGCCCCAGCGCCACGCGACCGACAACACGCCACCACCGCCAGATATGAACCGACCCCAAAACGCCCACCCTTCACCTTATTACACCTTTTACTTATTTACTGATAGTTCTGTGTCAAACGTTTTGCGTATACTAATAAGTAGTTATATAGAATGTCATTGTATGGTTGTAGTATTACGATACCGGACTATTGTGGCATTTTAAATTTGTTTCGTAATTAATCTATACTAGTAACTGTAAACGGTTACATATAGTTCTTTGAGCAGTAATTTTCCTTTGCGCTTATCTGACAAGACGAGGTACTTATTTGGCTAACTCATCATCATCGTCCCTGCCCTGTTCCCAATTATTTGTGGTCGGCGCAATATATGCGTATTCAGCTTCCATTCATCTCTACAACTTGTCATCTCAGTATTTACTCCTTTCCTTCTCATATCATGTTTCACACAATCCACTTTTTTACCAAATTGAAGGATCTATTTACTGAACGAAATTTTAGCGAACCAAATCTATAAAAATACGCCTAAGTATGTCTTTTTTAGGAATGCAGGTTGCCTATCTTGAAATATAGCAGATTTTGTTTACATGTTCTAGTATTTATCTTAAATCAGTCTCAATAAGATAAAATAGGTCATTGACTCCTGATTTTATCAATCATTGAAATACTTTTATCGAAAGACAGGTTTTAGAAGAAAGTACTTAAATAGATTAAGATTGAAATCTTTTTAGTATTTGTAATGCGTAATAGGGTCTCCCGGGACAACTCACACGCGGTCATCTGATCCCAAACTGGGCAAAGCTTGTGCTATGGTAAACTGATAACATATCATCACGCCTGTATCCCCGAAGGGTTAGACAGAGGTGTACCAATGTACAACCACAGTTCGCCGGTATGTTTAGGTCCCATGTAATAGGGGGCGAGCCCATTGCCACTAACCGGGCACAAATCCAAACTCCGACCTGCTACTGAGAATTTCATAGAAAAACCCAATAACACCTTGGTCGACTTGGGAATCGAATCCAAGACCTCTAGCGTAGCAGTCGCGCTTAGCACCACTAGGCCAACGAGGCAGATTTAATAACTGTCTTTATATACACGTGTATAGCTTCCTTGAAAAAGGGAGGCAATAATAATTTGCTTATAATAAACTGTAATATGATACCACTCTGGGTGGTCCTTAAGAATACGGAAGAAATCGATATTTAAAACAAAAAAGGTTGGAATGAGATGAAGATTAGAATTTATAGGTTTTCCGTTATGATGGTGAAGATAATTATTTGACGACCTCCGTGGTCGAGTGGCGTACGCACCGGTTTCAAGGTGTCGCTATCTCTGAGGTCCCGGGGTCGATCCCCGGACGGGTCAATGTAGAAACCAACTTTTCTACATTGTCCCGGGTCTGGGTGTTTGTGGTACCTTCGTTGTTTCTGAATTCCATAACACAAGTGCTTTAGCTACTTTGGGTTCAACAAAGCAATGGGAGCAATGTATGTGATGTTGTCCGCATTTATTTATTTTGTTGTTTAATCGCGGGTAGATTTGGAAAGGGGTGGTTATAAGTTTATCCCTAGTATTTGTAAGTCTGTATGTATATTCTAGTATTCTAGCTACCTATTTGGTATTTACGGATTTCAAAATAGTTTTGTTTTATTTAAATAATATATGTAAGTACTTGTGATTGTGAATATTCCTTTTTGTTATTATAATAGCGAGTAGATTTAGAAGAGGGTGGTTTTAAGTATTTTAATGTCTGTCTGTGGAATTTTAGCTCTTAAATAAACGAAAACCGAATTATTTCTATTTTAAGATGTTCTTTTTCTTTTTGGACTGCCTCGTTCGCCTAGTGGCTTTGGGTTCGATTCCCAAGTCGACCAAGGTGTTATTGGGGTTTTCTATGAAATTCTCAGTAGCAGGTCGGAGTTTGGATTTGTGCCCGGTTAGTGGCAATAGGCTCGCCCCCTGTTACATGGGACCTAAACATATCGGCGAACTGTGGTTATACATTGGTACACCTCTGCCTAACCCTTCGGGGATACAGGCGTGATGATATGTTATGTTATGTTTTATTTTTGTTTAAAATTGGATGGTTTCGAGATGGGTCTTAGTTACAATTAATTGTGATTGTACTAAATCTTTAATTTAAATCATTATTGTATAAAAATCATGATATTTACTTACATTCCTGATAGTGTGACTTCAATATATAATTGATAGTTTCCAATCAATTTAAACTACTTTTCTGTGACTCAATACGTAAGCTATTTTCTAGTGAGGATTAAAGTATCGTAATAACAAGAATTCTAATAGGATTAGTTAGTGTGATTAATGTTTGGCTATAATTCTGTTATTTAGTAATCAATGTTGATGTCTCCTTAATATAATTCTACTTTAAAAGTTAAAAAGTAATTGCACAATGACAAAAATAGGAAAATTATCATTTTTGAAGTGGTAGAAATTTAAAAAAAAATATTGTCTCTTTAACATTTTTTTTTCATTTTTTTTAATGTGACAGCGACGTTGGCGAATTTTTTGATGCCTTATTACCCGACTGCCAATAAGGGTTATGTTTTTCGCGCGTATCTTGTATGTATTTTTAGTTCTTAGTTTTATTTAGTATATATTTTTTCTTATTTATTGTGTACGCTTAGTTTATATATTATTGTAAATATTTTAAGTTTAATTTCTGAAATAAATAAATGTCATTATTGAATAATTTTTTACATCTAACAAAAACTTTGCATAATCAAAAAAAAAGTACATTATACGATTTTTGTGAAACGAATAACAAAACTATGTTCTCCTATTTCTTACTAAACAAAAAACATAAAAACGATTGATACATGAAATACTAAACTTCCATTCCTATGTTATGAATACCAACTATTAAAACAAAACATAAATGTATATAAAACAGTCTCTTACACAACTCAAACATAATCATCATTAACCGACTTCACAAAAGACGGAGGAACTCAATTCAATTTGACAGTGAGATCCATAAGAAATAAGACTTATTTTGAAGTCGTCTTTTTTAACTATTAAAACAAAACATAAATGTATATAAAACTATCTTACACAACTCAAACATTAACCGACGTCAAAAAAGGAGGAGGAACTCAATTCTAATTGACTGTGGATTACTCAATCCATAAGAAATAAATTTAGACTTTATTTTGAAGTCGGTATTTTTTTTGTTAAAATTCAATTTTATGATATAGGTCTACTTCATTCCCTGCTAGGTTTGCATTCCAATCTCTTATCCAAAAAAAAAGTATATTATAGATATTAAAAAATATTAATATTAATACAGAGAAATACCAATTAAAGTTTGACACTACGTTTCGACACAAAACTTGTTTACTATAAAACAATTTCACATTTACAATACATCGAATGTAAAACTGACAAGTACCTTATAAAGAATGATTGTAAAATAAAACATACCTGTACAGGAAAATGGCCAAAATTCACTTATACACGAAACACAGTGTTTTATTTATGCAGTACACAGTAACACAGGGTGGCACTTAACTCGCGTGGGGTTCCGGCGAAGGGTGAACGAGTACTGAGCCAAGACTAGCCGTAATGTAGTGTTGTCGCGTTGTGAATGAAAGCTCTCTGAAAGCACGGGTGAGGAATTTTAGGGGTAAATGGGTAAAATATTTTGATGTTTTGTATTTTTTGTGTTGATTTATTAATACAGTAAGTGTCTATATATGGCCGTACGGTGATTGGCATGCTTTGAAAACAGACAATATTTTTAAAAAAAGTTAAGAAAATAGTAATTTTTCGAAGGAATTATGAATATTTGATGGGTAAGTTAAAGTTTAAAGGTGAAAAATAGACTAAAGAGAAAAAAATAACTAGTAATTATAATCAGCAAGCAATTAACTATTTACGTTCCATTAACTTTTTTCTACATAACATTAAAATACACCATGAGGCATTGTAAAAATGCAAAAAAGTAAATGTGATTTATAAAATACAAGCTATTTCTGTACGAAAAAAAAGTGGTTTACAATTTTTTGTCGTTGTTAGAATGTGTCACAAACGGAAAAAATAGTGTTTTTAATTTTAAACAAAATAAAATTGCATTACATATTTAATTTACGTAACTAAACGACATAACATAACATCACTGTCTCACTACGAAAAACAAAAATAAAATCACCTTCACAAAATTTACCCACAAATCAGGGTAATTTTTTCCACCACAAACACCACACTGACTACCTGTAACACACACACAGACAAAAAGCTTTCACACGCTCCGTATACACACGTTAGGGCGTCACTCACACATACAAACACAGACAGAGAGGGAAGATAGTGAATTCTATAAGTTAGAAAGAGACAGAAATACAGGATTTTAATGAATGTTTTGGAGGGGTGAGCAGGGAATGAGGTTTATACGATATTTGAACGGTGACCGGAATAGGCTGAGCCTCTCGTTCGTTGATAAGAGGCGGAATGAATGGAAGACTGAATGGGAACCGGTTGCGAATGATTAAGATATTGGTGGCAATCTTGAAGGAATAATTTGAAGTCAGAAATAGGGTGCCTAAATTTTAAAAGGGAGCCAATATTTTTTTATTTGCGATATATTTTTCCTTATTAATACTTGCTTTTTATATTAAAATACATTTATTTCTTTAAAAATATACTCTTTCAATTTCCTTCACAATAAATATAACGATATGTTAATTATCTGATGCCTCGTTGGCCTAGTGGTGCTAAGCGCGACTGCTACGCTAGAGGTCTTGGGTTCGATTCCCAAGTCGACCAAGGTGTTATTGAGTTTTTCTAAGAAATTCTAAGTAGCAGGTCGGAGTATGGATTTGTGCCCGGTTAGTGGCAATAGGCTCGCCCCCTATTACATGGGACCTAAACATATCGGTGAACTGTGGGTGTACATTGGTACACCTCTGCCTAACCCTTCGGGGATACAGGCGTGATGACATGTTATGTTTAAGTTTTGTTAATTATTGAAATGGTTAGCTTTAAAATTGTCCCGCGGCTTCTGTCAAACATTTTTAGGTTACGGGATCGAACCCGCGGTCCGCAGGTCATGAGTATACTTATTTAAATCCACTCACTCTTGGGTAGTCATTTGTTAATTCAAAAATACTTTATAACGCTACTTAATTGATCGTAAATTGCCATGAATGACACCCATTCTCATTGGTTTTAATGCATATTTTGCTATTCGGGTTGTAGACTTCTACCATCAATCAATCAAACATATTTAAATATTTATGTAGAAAATCGGTTCATTAGTTTTTGAGTTATTCGTCTAATTAACTTAAATTAATATTTATGGTATGCTGAACATATTACTTTTTATATTAATTTATGTATGAGTTAAATTAAGTATAGCTTCAGAAGGGGATGTGCAGATATTTATGGTATAATATGGCCCCAAAGGCGGTCATTTTTATTTCATAATATGATATAATAATATACCCACTGATAATAATAAATAAAGACGAATCTAACGGCTCCTTTTAACCTCGACAAGCCTTTTTAGCAACAACAAGAAAATAAAAATGCTTATACACATAATAATTTGTGACAGCAAAATATACGTACAAACGCGAAAAACATAACCTCTTTTATCCTACTTGGTTAAAAGTGCCCGAAAAACTATAATAAAAAGCTTATAGTATTTTCAACACGGCCATAAAACCTCCATTTTGTTTTTCCATCGTAAATATGGCGGGAATGCTGATGACGTTTGACAGATGACGGCCATTTTGTGAAAATTTATTGCGCAGTGAGTAAATAAAATGGAATAAAAGCATTTTATCCATAAATAGCGGGATTTTAATTATTTTTCGATAGTGGAGTTTATTTATTATTATTTTTGTAGGACCCTAGGTACTAACATAATTATTATATTCGAGCCTTCGAAGTAACTTTTCTAACTCCAAAAATATGGAACAGTGAAAAGAAACATTATTGAGTTTATTATAAATGTATATAATATATAATAACTACAGGCGCTACAAAAAAGATAAAATATATTATTATTAAAATTACTTTTTAAACTGATTTTCGCGCCTTTGCATGTGTCATAGTCATATGCAGACTGTAACACCAACAAAAGCGTTTAAACAATAATATAAGTGTTGTCAAAGATCAACGTGTGACAGACGGGACCAACGGAATGACACTCTTCGAGGCAAGGAATCTCAGTATGTTGGCTAATGATAATATACAATTAAAAATATGCCGGGACAACTCACACGCGGTCATCTGACCCAAAACTAGTCAAGAGCTTGTACTATGGTGACCAGACAACTGATAAACATACATTATATATTTCTAGATACACAGACACACAGAACAAATGATCACGCTCATCACACAAACATTTGTCCTGGGTGGGAATGACCACGACCTCAGGTATAGCAGTCACTAACCACTAGACCAACAGGCCAGCCACATATCACCCATCTACTTTCCAACCGCGGCGAGCGCGGCTTCACCTTTATTATCTCCTTAGCTTACACTTAGCTACTAGCGTCATAGTAGTTACAAATAATTCTCGTAAAAGCCAGTCTGACTCAGAATCTTACACAGCACGGCTGAATGTACAATTTTAATTAAAATAAACTTGTTTTATAAAACATAATATTAATATTATGCTGGTTTTCCTTCTAACATGTGGATTTGTGTCTGTGTTTGCGAATTCTCAAGGTAAGTGATACTTAATTTTTATGAATGTTTGTTTTTATATTTATTTTAGTTATTTAAATCAAACTCCGGGTTTTGAAACGTAGATCAACATAATAATATTACATTTATGTTTGTATGACTAGTACTTCAAGTTGGTTATTGTAAACTAGCTGTGTCCCGCGGTTTCGCCCGCGTGAATGACAATTGATACACTATCTTTATAAATTATAGCCTATGTGTTATTCCGATGTATAAGCTACATTATTGTTAAGTTTCATTAAAATCCATTGAGTAGTTTTTGCGTGAAAGAGTAACAAACATCCACACATCCATTCTCACAAACTTTCACATTTATAATATTAGTAAGGATATAAATAATTGAGTTCTAAGTTTTAAATTTTGATGTGCCCTGCAGGGTGACAACAAACCTATCTTTGCTGTCAGCATCACTCTTATTGTTTAAAGAACACAGACTATTTTCGCTTGTTTGAGATGTATTTGGTAGTTTGTACATAATTAAATAAAGTTTTAAGTTTTATTTCTTCCTGAGCTCTGCAAAGTCCATAATTGACCAAAATATAAGCAATGTTGTTGTAAGATTTAGTGAGCAAGCGTGGTGATCAATGCTCGTACCTTCTCTATATGGGAAGAGGCCTGTGCCCAGCAGTGGGACTTTTATAGGCAGGTATTATTATTATAAATTAATGCCCGGTTTCTGAAACGTAGATCAAAACAAATTTGTTAATTACTTGTCAAACCTGATGTTGCAGTTTTATTAGTTGTTAGTATTTTGGTCAACCAATCACAATAATCTGTTGATTAGACAATAGATTACGTTGTTCAGCTTTTGTTAGACAATCTTTATTAAATAATAGCTATGCCCCTTGGTTTCTCTTGGCTATATCATCATATCATCACGCCTGTATCCTCGAAGGGTAAGGCAGAGGTGTACCAATGTACACCCGTTATACAATCTTAATTAAAGAATAGATATGCCCCTTGGTTTCTCCTGTTTAACATAAAATATACCATCACGCCTGTATCCTCGAAGGGTTAGGCAGAGGTGTACCAATGTACACCCACAGTTCGCCGGTATGTTTAGGTCCCATGTAATATTGGGCGAGCCTATTGCCACTAACCGGGCACTAATCCAAACTAAGACCTGCTACTGAGAATTTCGTAGAAAAACCCAATAACACCTTGGTCGACTTGGGAATCGATCCCAAGACCTCTAGCGTAGCAGTTGCGCTTAGCACCACTAGGCGAACGAGGCAGTCATATCTCCTGTTTCCGTGGGATCATATATGTATATACAGGGTGTTATCTGATTACAAAAATGTGCAAAAAAAATGGAAAAAAAGTTATAACCAAATTTTTTTTTTCTCAAAATTTCAGATAGAGAGTTGTCATCGTCACAGATGCTACCTAATTACCAAACAAAAGTCCCCAAAAAACAGGGGCGAAATTGGAGTTGTAGTTTTTGTTTTAATCTCTTAGGGAATTTGGGAGCAAAGAATTTTCCAAATTTGATATTTTATTTGGGCATATGATTGTGAACCCTATATCACCCTTTCGGGTCGGACAGGGATTACTTAACACTCTGTATATGTTATCTATACTATACATAATAGTATATTAGTACCTGAATGCAAATTCCAACTTGATAAACAACTTTTTATTTTTCTTATTTTGGACTACATTTTAATGCGCGTTCTCCAGATTTGGACACAGCTAGTTAATGCATACAGTACTATAGTCCGGCCGCTAATAGAAAGCTTTCCTGACACATGTCAGTTGGTCTTGATTTGTATGGGGAAATAAAAACTGTATTATATTATTTCATTTAACTTGGCATAATGAATAGTTTTAACTGATATTATTTGTTATATGACAAATAAGTGATAATTATTATCTTTGGTAAATTCTTCGCCACATTAAATTTACATTCCTTTTGACCACCACTTGTCAGGAACACTGTATTCTCTCAACGGCCGCACTATAGTTTTTTTTTTTCAGTCTCTCTATGATCCCAATGCTGGGCAAAGGTCTCCCCCTCCGTCCTCTAAACCAATCAATCTATTTTTTTTCCTAGACTTTTCTGTCCCACTGCAGGGCATAGTCCTCTCTACCCTCCTTTCATCTGTCTCTATCTAGAGCCGTGGTCATCCACTCCCTATCAAAAGACTCCAGTTCGTCCCGCCATCTCCGTCTGGGCTTGCCGCGATGTCTCTTGCCATTTAGAGGGTCCCATTGGGTCGTTCGTTTGGCCCATTGGTCGTCCGACATGCGGCGGATGTGGCCAGCCCAGTTCCATTTTAGCGTGGCAGCTAAACCTAACCTATCTATTTATTGCACCTTATTTACTAATTGTTATTTGTTTAGAACGTCGAAAATGTGTGAATTACATCAACGGACAAGCGGGAAGGTGTAGGCCGGAGAAGGAATGTCCCTCTGCTATTGAAGACCTAAGATTTAATATAGATCCACAGGTAAACCTAGATGTTTGAATTGGTCTGTCTGTAAGATTAAAAACTACTGATTAAGTGAAAGGTCGATGGGCACCTTAGTGTGAGAACTGTACTATCCACGCTGTACAGGCACAAAATAAGGTGAAACAGATTAATGTCTCTAGTTTACTATTTTTAGGTATACATTTTTAAATAATTGTATTTGTAACATTGATGTTAACCTTTTTTTTTTAAGAGTAACCTCTGGAGTTTCTTGCCGGTTATTCTTCATTGGAATGGCATTTTGGAACCTGCAACTAGAATCAATAATTAACGTTTTAAAAGAGCTTAAAAAAGCGTACTTGGAATAAAAATATTTTGATTTAGAAACTGCAATAAGAAAAAGTACATAAAATTAAAAATGGGGTACCTATAACTTAACAATTTAATTCTTGGGTTTTTCTACACAAATCACATACTGGGTTAGATTATGCCCTTTGTAAGAGATAGTCTAAAGACTGCAAAAAGGGTTATAAATGGCCAAATTAAAGGATCTCCGATCCTATAACACATTCTTTAGCTACTTACTTTGATGAGAGCAATGTTGTCCACATTTTTTTCTTTTATAAATACGGTATAGTATTTAAATCTTAATATATATAAATCTCGTGTCACAATGTTTGTCCTCAATGGACTCCTAAACCACTTAACCGATTATAATAAAATTCGCACACCATGTGCAGTTTGATCCAACTTGAGAGATAGGATAGTTTAAATCTCAAATTATAGTCGCAATTTTAATTTATTGCTAATTATTTGTCTGTTATTATTTGACAGTCACAATGATCTGTTAACTCCAAATGATTCTAACAGATGTCGATACCTTTCGACTGGGTTGAGTAAGTAATCAATAGATGGCGCTGCTATGGTAAATCTACGAACGTGATCTGCATTGCACCCGTGCGAAGCCGGGACGGGTCTCTAGTAGGTAATAAGGATAGATGCGAAACTACGAAATCAGGTTACTTTTAGATTTCTGATAATCATATTAAAATCGGCATTTTCAACTTACAGTTTTGCCCAAAAAATGGATCAGATATCAAAAGAGTTTGCTGTCTTGAAGAAGAAATACAAGGCCGATCTGAGTAAGTAATACAAGTATTATGCTATTATTTGGTCAGGCCTGTTGGACTAGTGGTTAGTGACCCTGACTGCAATACCGGAGCTCGTGGTCATTCCCACCCGGGACAAATGTTTGTGTGATGAGCATGGTCATTTTATTCTGAGTCTGGATGAAATTTTTCTATAATGTGAAAGTATTTATAAATATATAAGTATATCAGTAGTCTGGTTACCATAGTACAAGCTCTGCTTAGTTTGGGATCAGATGACCGTGTGTGAAGTCCCAGGATATTATTATTATTATTTATTCCATAGACTAAACATATACATAGACTGCTACTATCGCTAGTTTCCCCTTGTGCCAAGCGAGTGCAGTTTTTAGTCTGAACCTAGTACATTTCTTTACTGATTTAAGTTAATTTTCGCGCAACGAGAAACTTATATACGAGAATATCGATAGTTTTGACATAGTTAATATTAGTGTTTTAGATAGATTTTTTGAAACGGCAAGCTCCAGCTTCAAACATAATTCACGACACAACAATATCACACTAGTGCTTACGTTCAAACTCTGATAGGCTCACTCTAGTTTCTTATGTATACTCTAAGATTGATTCTTACAGAATGTTAAAGATCTTAAGAACTTACGGCGAGTGCTTGTCGCTGTATCCAGTTAACAGGAGACCAAAAGAAACCTTAAGGCAAGGGAATAAAGCTTGGAATAGTGAGTAGCTAGTTTTATTAACAGCTTCGGTAATAGCACACACCGTGGGTACACAAAGCACCAGCTTTCAAATAAAAAAAGAGTCATCAAAATCGGTCCACCCAGTCAAAATGACTTCGGTAACAAACATTAAAAAGAATACAGTCAAATTGAGTACCTCCTCTTTCTTTGAAGTCTTTTAAAAATGCCGACAAAAACGGTGTTGTAACTTTAAATAAATCCCAAATTTTTAGTGAGCGACTTATTATGATTATTTCAAAATTCATTTGTAATGTTAGTTAGTATCATAAATACTTCAAGTTTCCCATTTTTTCTTACTCAATTAAATCTATTACAAGAATATACCCTTATAAATATACTAAATTAAATCTTACATAAATAAATAAAACTAACACGAAACTTACTTACTAAAGAATAACTGTCAAAGCGTTTGGTAGACTCTACTCGTGATCAGAGGGCTGGTTTGTTCCTTGCACAGAGAATCGGCATAGCCATTCAACGTGGCAATGCAGCCAGCCTTCTGGGCACGTTCCCCGCCATTGACAAGGATGACGATGAGTTCTTTGACGCGTGTTTTATATTTGATTTGATGATGTAGTTCTGTGAAACTTTAATCACCCTTTGAGGTCGGTCGCGATTTTCTTAACATATGAATATAACGTAACATACCATCACGCCCTTATCCCTGAAGGGTTAGGCAGAGGTGTACCAATGTACACCCACAGTTCGCCGGTATGTTTAAGTCCCATGTAATAGGGGGCGAGCCTATTGCCACTTATCGGGCACAAATCCAAACTCCGACCTGTTACAGAGAATTTCATAGGAAAACCCAACAACACCTTGGTCGACTTGTAAATCGAACCCAAGACCTCTAGCCTAGCAGTCGCGCTTAACACCACAATGCCAACGAGGCAGTCATTTTCTTAAGGTTTATTTTATTATTCCAGTGTGTTTAAAATACCAGAACGAGGCGCTCTTTCCGTGTGGCATCCGCCATAAATGGAGGGAGCTAGAAGACGAATATAACTATGACATGGTTTCCGATATCACGAGACTAGACTTTTGTACCTATATTCATGGGGATGAGGACAAAACTGTGGGTGGAGGTGGGGCTGATGCCAAGGAGAGCGAATTCCCGCATATGGTAAGATAATATTCTGTACGGCAATAAGCAAGCGTGGTGATCAATGCTCGTGCCCTCTCTATATGGGAAGAGGCCTGTGCCCAGCAGTGGGCCGTTTATAGGCTGGATATTATTATTATTATTGCAGTCTTAGATAGGTCGTGATAACAGAAATATATTGCTTTCTTTTGGCAAAGTTTTTTTTTTTTTACTTATTTGTCCTATAAAGGAATATCGTCAAAAACCATATCATTATGCTAGGTTACAACGAATTGCACAGTTCTTTATTTTCCCAAACAAATCAAGACCAACTGACATGTGTCAGGACGGAAGTATAGCTGTGCCTCGCGGTTTTATCCCATTCTTAATGTTTTTATAGTAATTCTACTACTCAGGGAGAATATTATGTACAAAGAATGAAAATAATGAAAAATGGCTTTTCGTAAAATGTGTGGATCAATGCTCGTTCTCTGTATGATAGGCCTGCAGTGGGACAGTTACAGGCTGGTGTTAACAGCTTCGGTAATGGCGCCCACCGTGGGACCTAGCGTGGTGATCAATGCTCGTTCTCTGTATGAGAGGCCTGCAGTGGGACAGTTACAGGCTGGTGTTAACAGCTTCGGTAATGGCGCCCACCGTGGGACCTAGCGTGGTGATCAATGCTCGTTCTCTGTATGAGAGGCCTGCAGTGGGACAGTTACAGGCTGGTGTTAACAGCTTCGGTAATGGCGCCCACCGTGGGACCTAGCTTGGTGATCAATGCTCGTTCTCTGTATGAGAGGCCTGCAGTGGGACAGTTACAGGCTGGTGTTAACAGCTTCGGTAATGGCGCCCACCGTGGGACCTAGCGTGGTGATCAATGCTCGTTCTCTGTATGAGAGGCCTGCAGTGGGACAGTTACAGGCTGGTGTTAACAGCTTCGGTAATGGCACCCACCGTGGGACCTAGCGTGGTGATCAATGCTCGTTCTTTGCAAGGCCTGCAGTGGGACAGATACAGGCTGGTGTTAACAGCTTCGGTAATGACGCCCACCGTGGGACCTAGCGTGGTGATCAATGCTCGTTCTGTATGAGAGGCCTGCAGTGGGACAGTCACAGGCTGGTGTTAACAGCTCCGGTAATGGCGCCCACCGTGGGACCTAGCGTGGTGATCAATGCTCGTTCTTTGTATAAGAGGCCTGCAGTGGGACAGTTACAGGCTGGTGTTAACAGCTTCGGTAATGGCGCCCACTGTGGGACCTAGCGTGGTGATCAATGCTCGTTCTTTGTATGAGAGGCCTGCAGTGGAACAGTTGCAAGCTTCTATATTTTGAATATGTTTTTATATTTTTCAGGCACTATTGGGCTATGGCAAGAACTTTTCTGAAGCGGAGTTCTATTGCGGTGGATCTTTAATCAGTGAACGATTTGTTTTGACAGCCGGACATTGCACATATGCTACAGGATTGTAAGTAATATACAAATCATCATCATCTCCCTGTTCGGCTAATTTGTGGTCGTCGCAATGCGTATTCAGCTTCCATTCATCTCTGCTACTCATCTCAGCATTCGCTACTTTCTTTCTCCTATCATCGTTCACACAATCCATCTCTTTTTCGGTCTTCCTTAGCATGTATACCTATTCTTCTTCTTCTTAGCGTGTCGATGACAATCAAATTATATAGTGTCGGCCCAAAATTCTGCTACGAGAACTGCATTGTCAGTAGCTTGCATTAAATCGTCCATCGTGCAGGTGTAAGGGCACGAAGGACAAGATAACAAGTGTTTCATAGTCTGGGGAGTAATGCCACATCGACAACTCAGTGTAGATGTATCTATGTATCCCCACCTAGACATATTGTCTTTACTTCTGCCAACCTGTGTCCGAAGTCGGTTTAGATACCTATACCTAGGTTTGTATACCTATTCACATTCATACTCATAACTCGTCTAGTTACGTGACTTTCATCCCTCCTCATTACATGTTCATACCACGACTAACTGTTACCTCTAATCTTTTCATTAATTGGCGTTATTTTCAAGCTTCCAATAAGTCAAACAAATAAATAACTATATATTGTATACTATTGTTTTTTATTATTAATGTTATTAATTAATATTGTCGGGGTGTTACCGAAAGGGTATATTAATCTTAAAGAAGTGAAGACTGTTAGAATAGAATAGAATATTTATTTAATGTTGTTACAGGTATAAAAATAACAGGTGGTGTACATAAAAACGGATCTCCGTAACATACCCAAAGGGTGTACATTATTGGTATACGTGCAATCTTATTGAATTAACAAATTAAATAAAAGTACATAACTAAAATAAAAATCACTAATAAACACAATAAAGAAACAAAATTAGTAATTAACAATAGTAAAATTATTTGCTTAATATAATTTATGAATGGTATATATTCAGTTCAAATTAGTAGCAAGTAAAGGAACAAAATTTTACGTTTTACATACAAAAAATTGGGTTTCAATAATTAATCTAACTCATTTTGAGTTGAAATTTAGTCAACTGACTCTATACCAGATGTACTCTTCACCCCTTTTGGATAGATATTTCGGTAATACCCATTCAACATGGCAATGCTGCCAGCCTTCTGGGCACGTTCCCCGCCATTGACAAGGATGACGATGAGTTCTTTGACGCCTGTTAGTTTTTATTTATGTAAGTTTTAATTTTAGTATAGTTAGAGTTTGTTTGTATATTCTAATGTTTTAAATTATTTTCAGGGGAAACGTATCGTTCGCTGTTTTTGGGACACTATCTAGAAAAAAGACTCCTTTAGATAAATATATCTATGGAGTCAAGAATATTATAAAACACCCAATGTATAAGCCGCCTTTAAAATATCACGACATCGCTTTATTGGAAATGGATAGACTGTAAGTATAGCTTCTGATAAATCACCTAATTTCAGAATTAATTTGTTTTAAATAGTAATTTTTACATGGAGTCCAACCTGTAATCAACGCGCGTAACCGACGCGCCTTGCTTCTGAACATTATAATAATAAAAATCCAGTCTAAAAACGTCCCACAGCTGGGATCAGCCCTCTTCCCATATAGAGAAGGCACGATTTTAGGTCCCGACGTTTCGACACCTTTGCAGGTATCATGGTCACGGGCAGCGGGTGTCGAAACGTCGGGACCTAAAATCTAAATACAATACAAAAATCCGTAAAAAGTAGTTTTATTTCAATGTCTAACATTCGCGTAAACCTAAGAAACCAATATGTACAAAAAAATACTAATCTTTTTATCTCTTTTTTTATTTAAACTTGATATAAACATCATAATTCCAGGGTAACATTTGATAACCGGGTGATCCCGGCGTGCCTGCACGTTGGCGACTCGGTTGGAGACACCCGGGCGTACGGCACCGGCTGGGGCGCCGTCGGTAAAGGGAAGAACCAAGCCACAATCATGCAAAACGTAATGCGCTTATAGTGCGGCCGCTGAGAATGCGTTCCTGATACATGTCATGATTTGTGTGTTGTATTGTTAATTGTATCCTGGCGTAATTCATTGTTTTTAATTACATTATGCGTTTTAAGGAACAAACAAGTGACATCTAATATTTCATGTTAAGTAAATTATTTGACACTTTCAATTTATACTTTCCTTTTGACCACGACCTGTCAAGAACACATTCTCTCAGCGGCCGGACCATTAAAACGAGAATTAGACAACTTAATGAAATAAGATACCTGCAACTAGAGTCAGTAATTTAACGTTTAAAAGAGCTTGGACTTTATTTCAAGTAGGCCTTCTACTTGAAATAAAAAAAATTGACTTTGTTTTTGAAGATTTTATCAAATCCGTCTTTTTTTCAGGGATTAGCAGTACAAACAAACTTATGACCTTCACTATATTCCTTTCAGCATTTATTAACTTCGAGCTATATTTCCAGGTCCCCTTATGGAAGGTTTCCGATGAGTCCTGCCGGTTTAAGTTCTCGTCGTACAAGCGCCATCTGCCGGAAGGTATTAACAACTCTACGCAAATGTGTTACGGAGACGACGGGACGCCCAGAGATACTTGTGCAGTAAGTATGACTACTTAATAACTTTTAAACTATCGCGCTGCATGTTTATATTAATTTTATAGAACGGGGATTAGCGCGAACATGCATAAATACCTTTAGGGCTTGACGTTTCGACCGGGTTACACCGGCCGTATAGTGTGCCAAAAAGAAGTATGACTACTTCTTTTTGGCACTGGTTCAAATTAGAGCGAGGAGCGAGTAGCGAGTAGAATGATGAACACAAAACGAGTCGACGAGCAGCGAGTAGCGAGTATGTAGTTTTGTGCCCGGCGATAGGCGAGTGAGAGAGTGTGATAGGCAATGCTCGCATCACTCGCTCGGGTCATTCTATACTACTATAAAGGATGCGAGGGCAAAATGGAACATGCCTGACAACAAATTGGAGAAAATTTGTAACAGCAAGCGAAACTGAATTCAAATTCAAATTCAAATTCAAATTATGGATTTGCGAATTATGGGTTTACAAAAGGATGTTATATTACATAAATGGTATCACCATATTCTGCCTTTCAGCATGCAAATGTTACATGTTCCTTACATACAATGTTTTAAAAAGAGAAAATCAAATAAAGGTTGATCACACATAAATGTAAAAATTATTACAAGCGATGTATTCTGATATTCGGGGTGGAGAGCAATCTTACAATTTACAGATCATTAAAATCCCACCGTTCTTGAGTTCCTTCTTCTTCTACCGGATTCAGCTGAATACCGTATTTTACATGGAGCGACTGCCTTTTTTTATATTCAGGTGAAACTCATTTATGAGCCTGCCTTGCACCTCCATGGGGGGGGGGAAGAGCAAGAGTCCGGGCTTCCAGAGCCTTGAAAAAGGCTCTGACTACTCCGGCAAAACACCTGGTGCCATCTTTCGCCTTAGTGGCGGCGTTACAGGACCGACCGAAGTCTTTGCTCCATAACGCCCCTGGTGACTGCCCGCTTAGTGGCGGGCCCGACATGACCCCCTCCTATGCCGGAGGGAGGACAGCGGGGGCAGTGTATGGCACTACACCACCCCCACCCAGCAGAGAAGGAGACGCGTGCAAAGAAGGCTGAGGGACCCCCGTCCCCGCCCTCTGCGTCCCCCCAGGACAGGTCCTACGGCAGTTCTTGTCCGCGCCCTACCCACCCGCCGTCGGATGAAGCGACTGCCTATCTGACCTCCACAACACATTTTACTATTTATAAACCCAGTATCCCATACTAAGACTGGTTGTCAGAATTGACTTAACGACTGCCAAAGATCATAGTATAACGACGTACGGCTTAGGGTGCTATCCGAGGTGACTACGTAAGCCTTTTTGATTCCTGGCTTTGATGTCCTTTTAAATATTACTACTTTATATATTATTATCTTATTTTTCAGGGCGACAGTGGAGGCCCCCTACAAATCAAGAGCAAAGACATCTACTGCATGTACTTAATCCTGGGTGTGACGTCATTTGGTTACGTCACCTGCGCTGAGGTCGGATATCCGGGCGTCTACACCCGGGTGTCACACTACGTGCCCTGGATTGAAAGCATCGTGTGGCCGTAGAACGACTTAGCCGGATTTTTTAGACAGTCTTGAAACCTTTTTTTTGTATTAAAAATTACATACAGGGTGTTTCAAAACCCCTGTCCGATATTTTTTCCATTTATTTTCTACATTAATGTAATCAGATATCGATACCTAACAACCCCTTAACGGATCGGACAGGGGTTTTGTAACACCCTGTATGATTACTAGTGAAATAATGCTGACAAAAAAAAAACAACTTCAAAATAAGCTTTATATGGTTTTCTTATGGATCCCACTGTCATAACTGGACCCAATTAAAATTTTACCACACGGGAAGCACCACCTTTCAAATAAAAAAGGATCATCAAAATCCGTTCACCCAGTCAAAAGTTCTGAGGAAACAAAAAAAAAAAAGAATAAATTCTACTTAAACACCTCCTCGTTTTTAAAAGTCGGTTAAAAAGCGGGACGTTGGTTGAAAAATAATATATAATAATTTTTTGTTTTTAGTGTCAAATTACTGATGCGAAATTATTAAATAATTTAAAATTATTTTCTCGTTGGCCTAGTGGTGCTAAGCGCGACTGCTACGCTAGAGGTCTTGGGTTCGATTCCCGAGTCGACCAAGGTGTTATTGGGTTTTTTCTATGAAATTCTCAGTAGCAGGTCGGAGTTTGGATTTGTGCCCGGTTAGTGGCAATAGGCTCGCCCCCTATTACATGGGACCTAAAAAACATATCGGCGAACTGTGATAACGAGAACGGGGATACAGGCGTGATGATATGTAAAAATATTTTATTTTAACTACATAACTCAGTACCAGGAGTACTCTTAATTTGTTTTTTATTGATATACCCTTTCGGTGACATCCTGTACAGAAAACTTAACATTGCCTGGGTGTTTGTGGTACCTTCGTTGTCTCTGATTCCATAACACAAGTGCTAGTACTTACTTTGGTTTCAGAGCAATGTACCTATGTGATATTGTTCTTAATAAAAAAAATACTTTGACGGGCCTGTTGGTCTAGTGGTTAGTGACCCTGACTGCTATACCGGAGGTCGTGGTCATTCCCACCCAGGACACATGTTTGTGTGATGAGCACGATCATTTGTTATGTTTCTGTAGTCTGTTACTAAATCTCATAATAATAACCGTAGTTTTACCTATGAAAAGAGCAAAAAACAACTGTATAATTATTTTTTGAAATGACTTCAAAAGAAGGATTTTCTTTATTCGATGGTATGTATTTTTTTTTGTAATTGTTAGGAACGTATTTCTTTGTATCTTCAACAATTATTCTTCTAAGTTTCTGTGTGTGCGGCAATGATATTCTAATAAACAGATATGTTATAAGCGTGCAATCGTGAAGCCTCGAAAACGTCCTAATTGGGACGTATTGCCATTAACAACAACACTATTTGTCTCTTTTTTTCTTATGGGTTTTATCGCGCTATCTCTTTCGCTAGCTGCCGCGCTGCGCGGAACACTTTTTTCGATTGTTTTGTATGTGTATAACATATCTGTTTATTAAAATATCATTGGTGTGCGGTAAGTGCAATAAAACAAACAATTAAATACTGATACTGTTTTTTTATTATTAATCCTCGTCCTTATAACACTAACATAATTTATGTGAATGAAAAGTACAAAATTTTTAGGTACACATAAACTCAGGATGAGAATTAGATTTTTAACTTGCTTGATAGATTTTCTTCATATAGGATGTCTCTTTCTATATTAATACACAATTAAATCTAACATAAGAACAAAATCTAACTATACTAAAATTTAAACTTACATAAATAAAAACTAACAGGCGTCAAAGAACTCATCGTCATCCTTGTCAATGGCGGGGAATGTGCCCAGAAGGCTGACAGCATTGCCACGTTGAATGGCTATGCCGATTCTCTGTGCAAGGAACAAACCAGCCCTCTGATCACGAGTAGATTCTACCAAACGTTGGATGTCTTGTTTAAAATAATCTAAACATTCAGCTTATAATGTTGCTGACGCATATTTAAAAAAAAAATATTCTTAACATTAATGTTTACCTTTTTTTATAAGAGTAACCCTTTCTTGGCAGTTCTTTTTATAGGAATGTCATTTTGGAACCTGCAACTAGAGTCAGCAATTAAACCTTTTTTAAAGAGCTTCGGAAAGGAATATTTGAAATAAATATATATTTTGATTTTGATCGGTTTTTAGGCCGCATGCTGGATTACAATTGGCGCACTTTCTAAAATAGTTATCCCGTACTCAAAAACTACCCCCTTTCTTTACTCATTACCGGTGAAAAAGAACCATTAATATTGTCTTACTCAATGATATTCTAATAAACAGATATGTCATAAGCGTGCAATCGTGAAGACTCGAAAACGTCCTAATTGGGACGTATTGCCTTTCAACAACAACATTATTTGTCTCTTTTTCTTATGGGTTTTATCGCGCTATCTCTTTCGCTAGCTGCCGCGCTGCGCGGAACACTTTTTTCGATTGTTTTGTATGTGTATAACATATCTGTTTATTAGAATATCATTGGTCTTACTCCTATAATTTTGCCTTCCAGGGCAAAACCTATTACGGCCACACGATGCTTTCAATCCAGGGCACGTAGTGTGACACTCGGGTGTAGACGCCCGGATATCCCACCTTAGCACATTTGACGTAACCAAATGACGTCACACCCAGGATTAAGTACATGCAGTAGATGTCCTTGCTTCTGACTTGAAGTGGGCCGCCGCTATCTCCCTGTAATAATAAATTACTATAATAATATAAACTGCCCCGTTGGCCTAGTGGTGCTAAGCGCAACTGCTACGCTAGAGGTCTTGGGCTCGATTCCCTAGTCGACCAAGATGTAATTAAATAAAATAAATAAATAAATGCGGACAACATCACATACATTGCTCTGAACCCAAAGTAAGTAGCTATTAAGCACTTGTGTTATGGAATTCAGAAACAACGAAGGTACCACAAACACCCAGACTTGGGACAATGTAGAAAAGTGACTTTCTACATTGACCCGTCCGGGGATCGAACCCGGGACCTCAGAGCTAGCGACACCTTGAAAACCGGTGCGTACGCCACTCGACCACGGAGGTCGTCATTGGTAATTGGGTTTTTCTATGAAATTCTCAGTAGCAGGTCGGAGTTTGGATTTGTGCCCGGTTAGTGGCAATAGACTCGCCCCCTATTACATGGGACCTAAACATATCGGCGAACTGTGGGTGTACATTGTTACACCTCTGTATAACCCTTCGGGGATACAGGCTTGATGGTATGTTATGTTATTTTGTAACGAACAAAAAGATTTAATTACTTACAGCACAAGTATCTCTGGGCGTCCCGTCGTCTCCGTAACACATTTGCGTGGCGTTGTCGATGCGGTCCGGTAGATGGCGCTTGTACGACGAGAACTTCAGCTGGCAGGTCTCATCGGAAACCTTCCATAAGGGAACCTGGAAATAGCACTTAAAATTAGAAAATGTGCTAGTTTTTATATAAATAAATTTAAAATACAAGCTATATTCTCGCTGTATCGAAATATGTTAAGGCTTTTAAAAGTAATGGCGAAAATAATAAACTCCAATAAATACACTACCTTCTGAAATTTGTACTAATATCCTATTTAAGAGATTTGCATGAAAAATAATAAACTTTATTTACTTGTGTGCTGTATATTTGTTAAAAATATGCTTTTGCACACAAGCTTTTAAACCAGCTAGAATTACTACCCAATTAAAGACAAATTAAACAAGTCCAAACATGATTAGATGCCCCGGCTAGATGGACCGATGACCTGAAGAAGGCAGCTGGCAGTGACTGGATGCAAAGGGCGGGAGATCGTGAGCTGTGGCGTTCCTTGGGGGAGGCCTATGTCCAGCAGTGGACTGCAACAGGCTGATATGATGAAACATGATTAGGTTACGATGTTTCGTAATAAAGTTCCTCCGGCCTACCTGAGCAAGCGTGGTGATCAATGCTCGTGCCTTCTCTATATGGGAAGAGGCCTGTGCCCAGCAGTGGGACGTATATAGGCTGGATTATATATAAATATGATATTATATAATGTTTTAAGAATATATGTACGTTTTGCAGTATTTTAGCGGGGGGCCCAATATGGTCGCCGACGATACCCCAGCCGGTGCCGTACGCCCTGCTGTCTTCAACGGGGTCCCCCACGTGGAGGCAGGCCGGGATCACCAGCGAATTAAATGTTACCCTGAAATTAATAATAATAATATTCAGGGACAACTCACACACGGTTATCTAATCCCAAGCTAAGCAGAGCTTGTGTTATGGTAACCAGACAACTGATAAACAAACTCATCATCACATCATTGATCGTGCTCATCACACAAACATTTGTCCTGGATGGGAATGACCAAGACCTCCGGTATAGCAGTCAGGGTCACTAACCACTAGACCAACAGACCCGTCTTGACCTGGTCTTTTTTCATTCACACTTGCCTTACACTGTGGCAATGGGCAGGCCATATCGCTCGAAGAACCGATAACCGTTGGGGAAGAAAGGTTCTTGAGTGGCGATCACGAACCGGAAGACGCAGCGTTGGCAGACCTCCCACCAGGTGGACTGACGATATCGTCAAAGTGGCGGGCACCCGGTGGATGCTATTGGCGAGTTGTCGTTCATTGTGGCGTTCTAGGGGGGAGGCCTTTGTTCAGCAGTGGACGTCTTCCGGCTGATGATGATGACTTACACACGTCTTTCGTCAATCGTTCATCATTCATTTTCTCGACAAAGCCAAACCATCTCCATGCCTTTCTTCGTTTTTGTCTCAACATCCATCATGTGACATACTTCTTCAACGTTTCTTAAATCAGGGATCATTTAACACAATAACAAATTAAGAAGCAGTCACACTTACAGTCTATCCATTTCCAATATGGCGATGTCATGGTATTTTATAGGGGGCTTATACATTGGGTGTTTTATAATATTCTTTACTCCATACACATTTTGACTAAGAGGTATCTCTGATCGAGACAGAATTCCAAAAACAGCATGCGACACTTTTCCACTGAAAACAATTAAAACATAATCATGAAACGCAAAACTCAAACTCAAACTCTTAATCTTAATTTGCATGTTAAGGTCTTACATAGATCTTATTGAAATAACAGGCACAGCTTAACGGCCTTTTCCAGGCATAGCAAATAAGAGGGCTAGTACTAAACTTATCATAAATTACATTAATTAGGACTTAGCATAACTTATATATTAATTTTTAATGTATATTTATTGGTTTGTTCGGAATAAAGGGCAAGTATATAATATGTTATGTGGGTTATTGCAAAATGTAAGTAGGTATTTTTAAAATGTAGCATCATCATCATCTCCCGAGCCTTTTCCCAACTATGTTGGGGTCGGCTACCAGTCTTACCGGATTCAGCTGAATACCGTATTTTACAGAGCGGCTGCCTATCTGACCTCCAAAACCCATTTTACTGGGTAACACAGTATCCACTCGTAAGATTGCTTATCAGAATTGACTACTTTTTTATTTAAAACGTCAATGTAAATAAAAAATACTCTTGATTTCGGGAGATTAATAATTAATAACTTTTTAATCATCGCACTGCATATTTATAGTACTAAGCATAATTACTCGCAAATTTTCGTTTCACAATATGAATTTTAATTAACTGATTTTGTGCTGAAACTTTGTACACTGACTCAATGCCAGATGTACTCTTCACCCCTTTTGTATAGACATACCCTTTCGGTAACAGCCTGTATATTTCATTTTTTTTTTTTATAATACGACTTACACGCCTACAGCAAATGTGCAGTGTCCTGCTGTTAAAACAAATCGTTCACTGATCAAGGATCCGCCGCAATCAAACACAGCTTCAGTAAAGTTCTGGCCGTAGCCTAATAAGGCCTGAAAAAATAAATTCATATTAAAACATGAAACAAAAAATATATACCTACTTGTACAGAGAACGAGTATTGATCACAACGCTAGGTCCCACGGTGGGTGCCATTACCGAAGCTGTTAACACCAGCCCGTAACTGTCCCACTGCAGGCCTCTCATACAGAGAACGAGCATTGATCACCACGCTAGGTCCCACGGTGGGCGCCATTACCGAAGCTGTTAACACCAGCCCGTAACTGTCCCACTGCAGGCCTCTCATACAGAGAACGGGCATTGATCACCACGCTAGGTCCCACGGTGGGCGCCATTACCGAAGCTGTTAACACCAGCCTGTAACTGTCCCACTGCAGGCCTCTCATACAGAGAACGAGCATTGATCACCACGCTAGGTCCCACGGTGGGCGCCATTACCGAAGCTGTTAACACCAGCCTGTAACTGTCCCACTGCAGGCCTCTCATACAGAGAACGAGCATTGATCACCACGCTAGGTCCCACGGTGGGCGCCATTACCGAAGCTGTTAACACAAGCCTGTAACTGTCCCACTGCAGGCCACTCATACAGAGAACGAGCATTGATCACCACGCTAGGTCCCACGGTGGGCGCCATTACCGAAGCTGTTAACACCAGCCTGTAACTGTCCCACTGCAGGCCTCTCATACAGAGAACGAGCATTGATCACCACGCTAGGTCCCACGGTGGGCGCCATTACCGAAGCTGTTAACACCAGCCTGTAACTGTCCCACTGCAGGCCACTCATACAGAGAACGAGCATTGATCACCACGCTAGGTCCCACGGTGGGCGCCATTACCGAAGCTGTTAACACCAGCCTGTAACTGTCCCACTGCAGGCCTCTCATACAGAGAACGAGCATTGATCACCACGCTAGGTCCCACGGTGGGCGCCATTACCGAAGCTGCTAACACCAGCCTGTAACTGTCCCACTGCAGGCCTCTCATACAGAGAACGAGCATTGATCACCACGCTAGGTCCCACGGTGGGCGCCATTACCGAAGCTGTTAACACCAGCCTGTAACTGTCCCACTGCAGGCCTCTCATACAGAGAACGAGCATTGATCACCACGCTAGGTCCCACGGTGGGCGCCATTACCGAAGCTGTTAACACCAGCCTGTAACTGTCCCTCTGCAGGCCTCTCATACAGAGAACGAGCATTGATCACCACGCTAGGTCCCACGGTGGGCGCCATTACCGAAGCTGTTAACACCAGCCTGTAACTGTCCCACTGCAGGCCTCTCATACAGAGAACGAGCATTGATCATTCGAAAACTATTTTCTCCGTCGGTAACAAAAAAAAAACGCATGATTTTTAATATTTCAAAAAAACGAAGTAAAAAAACTGTGACTTTTGTAACAAAGGTACAGTCACAGGCTGGTGTTATTAACAGCTTCGGTAATGGCGCCCACCGTGGGGCTCACAGTGATCAATGCTCGTTCTCTGTATAAGATTATAAGAAATATTATTTACCATATGAGGGAACTCCCCTTTTAGCGCATCAGCACCCCCACCACCCAAAACATGGGGACCGTTTTCTATTCGATCTATATAACAGACACTCTCGTTGGCAGAACTAGAGTTTAAAACATACTTCGTTTGATATTCAAAGCATTCTGAAACAAGAAAAAGCTGTTTATAACAAATCATTCATTTCATTTTTTTTTTCTATTTTTTCAAGTCCCACGGTGGGCGGTTACTGCAGTGTGACAGTTACAGGCTGGTGTTATCAGCTTCGGTAATGGCGCCCACCGTGGCACCTAGCATGGTGATCAATGCACGTTCTCTGTATGAGAGGCCTGCAGTGGGACAGTTGCAGGCTGGTGTTAACAGCTTCGGTAATGGCGCCCACCATGGGACCTAGCGTGGTGATCAATGCTCGTTCTCTATATGATATTATAAGAAACATGACTTACCATATGAGGAAACTCCCCTACTAGTGCATCAATGCCCCCTCCACCGAAAATGAGGGAACCGTCGTGAAGATGATCTAAATAACAAATCTTGGGTCCTGCTTTATCTTCGCGAACCACATAATTCTTTTGATATTCAACGCACTCTGAAATAGAAAATAACTATAACAGAATCGTTAAATTTTTTTTGAATTACACTTTATAGTCCCACGGTGGGCGCCATTACCGAAGCTGGTAATTTAACACCAGCCTTTAACAGTCCTGCTTATTGCAGGTATTTTTTTAAATAGTTAGGGCGGTAATTTTCTTTTTTAACAATTAAAAGCGACGAACCGATGAAATAAAAATACCTATATATTTTTTACCGGTGCTGTCAGCCGCAAAACAATGTATACATGTTATAGTTCGATCGCTAAAAGAATGCGTTCCCGACAGGTCGTGGTCGATAAGATGATATTAAAAAAAAAAAAAAATATCCCTGGACAATTCACACACGGTAATCTGATACCAAGCTAAGCTCTAAGAGAGCTTGTGTTATGGTAACCAGACAACTGATAAACATACTGATATATACTCGTATCTAAATACATACATATTATAGATAAATTACACCCAGACCAGAACAAATGATCGTGCTCATCACACAAACATTTGTCCTGAGTGGGAATCGAACCCACGAGCTCCGGTATAGCAGTCAGGGTCACTAACCACTAGACCAACAGGCCCGTCAAATATTACCACGGTTTGTCAGGGGTCTCAGGTATGAAGTAGAAAATAAAAACGGCTAAGTTTTCGCAATGATCATGTAGGTAATGTCGAAGTCAGACAAAAGAGTAAGTGATTATATGACATGCAAAGGACAAATCAAAAGTTGAGAAGAGGCCTGTGCCCAGCAGTGGGACGTTTATAGGCTGGAATATTATTATTATTCTCTTTATTCAACAATTAACATATAAAATACATTTTTAAATATATACAAAAACAATCTATAGGTATATACATTTAAAAATATAAAATATAGTGTCCAACCGGCCTCGGGACAGGGTCCAAACTGCCGGTGGTTAGGACTCCAGAGAGAGGAACCTCCTCACAATACGCGCCGTGTCGAGAAGTACCGCTTTCTGAATCAAACCCTTCACCCAGGTGCCTAGCGAGAGCCTCTTAAGGTGCTGGTTGAGGCTCTTGGCTATTATGCCGTTGGCTGTAACGACTATCGGGACAATCATTGCTGAGTCCACCTCCCATATGTCGACAACCTCATGCGCTAAATCCAAATATTTTAATTGTTTTTCTTTTTCAGCTTTCACGAGGTTCTCGTCATGCGAAATAGTGACATCAACAATGATTGCCCGACGCTCTGATCGATCTATCACCACTATATCAGGCTTATTGGCTACAGTAGTCCTTATTATTATTATTATTTATTATAAGCTACTTACTCTCCCACGCCTTTTGTCCGTGCCTCAGGGGCTCTTTCGGTTTCCTATTTATCCTGTCTAGGCTTAAAGAATCATCAGATTTTAGAACCTTTAGCAATCTAGAACAAATATTTTAATTAACAATATTGTGATTGAGTTTTAGACATCATCACACACATTGATCTGACTCTAAAGTAAGTGGCTAAAGCACTTGTGAAATGGAATCAAAGTCAACGAAGGGACCACAAACACACTGACCTGAAAAAAAAAAAAAAACTATAACACATCCGGGGGTTGAACCCGGGACCTAAAAGATGGCGACACTTTGAAAACCAGTGTGTTTGACACTCGACTCGCGTATTGGTACAAGCTCATAATACTTTATGTATTAAATAATAATAATATCCTGGGACATCTCACACACGGTTATCTGATCCCAAGCTAAGCACAGCTTGTGTTATGGTAACCAGGCAACTGATAAACATACTTATATATTTCTAAATACATACATATTATAGATAAATTACACCCAGACACAGAACAAATGATCGTGTTCATCACACAAACATTTGTCCTGAGTGGGAATCGAACCCACGACCTCCGGTATAGCAGTATGAACAACTTACTCTGATCTGGCTTCAATATCTTCTTCAAGACAGCATATTTTTTTTACACCTGATGTACCATTGGTTGAGCAAGTCTGTAATTAAGAATAAAACTTGTTAGGTAAGTATAAATAAATTGCAGCAACCAAAAAATTCAATAGGATGTCACTGAAAGAGTATATCTATCCAAAAGGGGTGAAGATTACATCTGGTATAGAGTCAGTTTACAAAGTTTCAGCTCAAAATAAACAATTTTAATAATTGAGACTTGTCTGACATTATCATCTCCCGAGCCTTTTCCCAACTATATTGGGGTCGGCTACCAGTCTTACCAGATTCAGCTGAATACCGTATGTTACATGGAGCGACTGCCTTTCTGACCTCCACAACCCATTTTACTGGGGAAGATACTATCCTATAGTAAGACTGGTTGTCTGTATTTTCTATATTATATTTTACCTGCGGTTTAATATTGAATTTCAAGTCTCTTTTAGCGGAAGGACATTGATCTTCTGGGATACACCTTCCATGCTGCCCATTGCTGAAGTTCACACATTTGTCAGGTTCTAAAACAATAAAATTAGATAGGTATAATATAAAAAAAAACAGGAAAACTCTTTATAATTCTATAATATAATAAAATAATATAATATTCCGGGACATCTCACACACTGTTATCTGATCCCAAGCTAAGCAGAGCTTGTGTTATGGTTACCAGACAACTGATAAACATACTTATATATTCCTAAATACTTACACCCAGACACCGGACAAATGATCGTGCTCATCACACAAACATGTGTGGTCCGGGTGGGAATCGAACCCACGACCTACGGTATAGCAGTCAGGGTCTATAACCACTACACAAACAGGCCCGTCATTATCTAGAAAGACTGTGTCTAGTGTTGGAAGGTGTGGACCTAGGCGGTCGTTTCGAGACCAAATCGGGGACGTTTAAAAAGGCCAGGTCTAGAGTACCCGAAACCGAAGAGCGTGTATGAAGGGAATTATGACAGTGGATGAAGCGAAACAAGTATGTAAGGATCGTTGCAAGTGGAAAGAAGTGGTCTCTGCCTACCCCTACAACGGAAAGGTATGTAGCATGACTGTACTAGAGAATTCAAATCAAACAAGGCCAAACACGATGGGGTTGCGTCGTGTCGTTACAGAGTTCCTATGGACACCTTCTGGCTCCATCATCAGAGCAGCTCGAAAATAACATAGCAATAATATTGTATTGGTACCTAACTTATATAAGTAGAAGGGATCGTGGTTAAGTCTAAACCGTAATCAGACTAAAAGGTTAAACCACGCTTACTGCGGTTTTTCTACAGATGGGTGACCACTCCGTGCCTCGGCAAGCACGTTAAGCCTAGTCCCGACTGTCATACGTTGATCTTTGACAGTCGTTAAGTCATTACAATTCTGACAAGCAGTCTTACTATCCCGCAGTAACTGTGGAGGTCAGATAGACAGTCGCTCTGTAATACTGGCGCTCAGCTTATTAGTAAGACTGGATGCCGAACTCACCTGAACTTTTGAAAAGCTTACGCAGAAGCGACAACAAAACAAACAACTTTGTTTTATAATATATATATGTCACCGGAAAATAATAAGAACCGTAAGTTTATAAATTTCCTAGGAAATTTATAAACTTCCGTAGGATTCTAAACGAGAGATAAAATGTATTATTTTACGCAAACATTTAAGTTTACGGTTCTTGTTATTTTCCGTTGACATATATATGTCAACGGAAAATAACAAGAACCGTAAGTTTATAAATTTCCTAGGAAAATTATAAACTTCCGTAGGATTATAAACGAGAGATAAAATGTATTATTTTACGCTCACATTTTCGTAAAATGATAAACTTACGAAAGTCGAGCGTAAAATAATAAGTAAGCAATAACCAAACGCTATGTGCGTTCTGATTGGTTGAATAAATGACGCCTTCCCGCTCCGCCGCCATTTTGTGCCACGAAATGTAAACAAACCGGTTTCTCGTGTGTTTTTGTAAAGTTTTTTTATGTTATAACTGTAAAAATAGTTTAATAATAAAAAGGTTACTAAACTAGACTCATAATGAGCGACCTAGAAGCTGCAGACAGCCAAAGTGGTAAATATAGTGAAGTAAATGCTAGCAAATTTGTTGACGAAGTGTAGATCGACATCTCGCTAGTGCGATATGAAGAAATAGAACATAAACATATAGAACCGACATAGGCCCAGACATCCATTGCTTGGTTCGGTTCAACTTTGTGACAGAGATCAATAGGTTAGGTTAGGTTAGATATTGTGACCTTGCAATGGAGCGAGCGAAGCGAGCGACGGCCTTTGATTATTTAATATCTACTTATTTAATATATGTAATTCAAAATTTATCTCAGCAAACTACTGTAATACTGCATCAACGTACTACACTACCCTTGCTAGGTGTCAAACTACTGCAATACTGCACCAACGTACTGCACTACCGTAGTGTCGCACTACCGTAGTGTCGAACTACTGTCGCGCAATCGTTTGTCGCACTAGCGAGATGTCGATCTTCAGTGTGTCGCACTAGCGTGCATTCGAACTACGGTGAGTCGCAGTACAGTTTTGTCGCATAAGCGCTAATCGCACATCCATTTGTCGAGCTCACGTAGTACACTCCTTACTAACTTAAACGTTTAAGTTTCAATGTCTTTATTTTTTTAGTATGTTCAATTTGTTATTTTTTTTAACATATTTTTTATAAATGTCTTACTTACCTAGTATCTGTTTGTTAATTCGCCTGAGGATATTGTTGAAATTTAAGTTTGAAATGTTTGTTTTTTTTTTTATTAATTTTTTGTTTTATGATTATTTTTAATAAACCTCTTTAATATAGTAAAACACATTTCTGTTGTTTAATTTTGGTAGAGGGAAGTAGGGATCAGTAGCATATTATGTAAATAAACACCCTGTATAATAGGTACCTAACTAGTTATAAAGTAAAAATACTGTTAGGTTGGTAATCAAAACTGATAAATTTACAGATTGGCAAGTCTGATTATACGTAAGTCTATGGACACAAACATTTTCACTGTCAACATTGACCAATCAGAGAGCAGTGTGTTATTTTACGTATTTTAAAGACGCGTAAAATTAAAAGCTCTTCTGTGATTGGTCGAACCGTTTAGAATCTTACGAATGGATATCCGTCAGTTTATAAATTTACGAAAAGACATTGAAAATTTATAAATTTCCTAAAATGTTTGCGTAAAATAATACATTTTATCTCTCGTTTAGAATCCTACGGAAGTTTATAAATTTCCTAGGAAATTTATAAACTTACGGTTCTTATTATTTTCCGGTGACATATACATAACTTGCAAATATTAATTTCGAAAAAAAATTGTGTAAAATTTTTAATTTAATTTCGATGAACGAGCAATTTTTAATCCTATTTACCAAATTGTCATATTTAAGGTTTGTACATAAATATTCATAAACATACTACACAATTAAATCTAATATAAGAACAAACTCTAACTATACTAAAATTAAAACTATAATAACTTGCTAAATTAATAAAAAAACTAAATAAATATTGACCTTGAGAACACACCAACATAAAAACAAATCCACACACTAATAAGTAAATCCACATTGTAACTAAAAACTGGTTTATTTTCATTAAAATACAAGAACACAAGCTTAGCTTATAAGACTCTGAGTCAGACTGGATTGTATTAATTAATAATCAAGTCGCCTCAGTATTAACGTGTAGACTAACTAGAATATCAACATTGAATTAAGGAAAATGTTGGCGACTGATTTTTTATGATTTTTCTTATACATAACATATCATCACGCCTGTATCCCCGAAGGGGTAGGCAGAGGCGTACCAATGTACACCCACAGTTCGCCGATATATTTAGGTCCCATGTAATAGGGGGCGAGCCTATTGCCACTAACCGGCCACAAATCCAAACTCCAACCTGCTACTGAGAATATCATAGAAAAACCCAATAACACCTTGGCCGACTCGGGAATCGAACCCAAGACCTCTAGCGTAGAAGTCGCGCTCAGCACCACAAGGCCAACGAGGCAGTTTTTTCTTTTAGGATTTAGTTTTTCATGTATGGATATTATTTCGTTTTCATACAGGGTATTAAGAAAACCCTGTCCAAGCCGAGAGGGTTATATAGGACTGACAATCACATGCCTAAATTACCTTTACGATAATAATGAATTTTAAAAGAACCATTTTTAACGCAAAATTCCTTAAATTTGAGATTAAAACAAAATAATTGGCGACCTTTTATTCTGTTTTGATCATTTGGTAAGCACCTGTGACGACCTACTCTCTCTTGACTTTTTACAAATAGTAGATGTCCTAGTGTATAACAAACCTTTATATTTATGTATGATCTGTTGTGGCAGCCATTTTGTATCGCGCTTGCTTACTTTAAAACATGTTTCTTTCAACATGAGGAAAATTCTTTATTTTTTCCTCAAAACAAAAATTTTCCATCGCCATATTAGTCTTTATTAACTTAAGCTGCAATTATGGATACCACTGTCAAAACTGGACCAATATAAAAAAAATGGGACCACAAGAGAAGCACCAGCTTTCAAATAAAAAAAGAATCATTAAAATCGGTTCACCCAGTCAAAAGCCATGAGGTAAAAATCACAAAAAAAAACCTCCTTTTTTTAAAGTTGGTTAAAGAGAGGGGTTAAGTTTAACATTTAAAAAGTTAACAAATCTGTTCACATGTCTGTGGCATCGTAGCCCCCAAATTACTGAATCAGATTTAAAAATCTTTGTTTTACAGATATTTTTTAGGGTTCCGTACCCAAAGTGTAAAATCGGGACCCTGTTACTAAGACTTCGCTCTCCGTTCATCTGCCGTAAGGCTGCATCTCAAGAACCGCGATAGCTAGACAGTTGATTTTTTGAAATTTTCACAAATTATCTATTTCTGTTGTCGCTATAACAACACATACTAAAAACAAAAACATTAAAGGGGACTCATCTTCTTCTTCTTCTCGAAACTCTGTTTGACCAGAAAGTCGCCACTTGAATGGCTCTGTCGTTGGCTTCCATTAAGTCCTGGAGTGTCGCGGTGGTGGTGCAGGACGGACAGGACAGAAGATGCGCCATGTCTTGAGTTGGGGCACCGCATTCACATTGTGTATGCGAATATTCAATCATGCCCCATTTGCTCAGGTTGTCTCTACAGCGGCCCACTTGGGTCCGTAGTCTGTTGAGAGATTTCCAAGGGGACTCATACAACGGTGGTACGGAACCCTTTGTGCGCGAATCCGACTTGCACTTGGCCGGTTTTAACTTAACTTTCCATGATGGTTGAAAGTAATTAAAATGCTTATATTGTTCAGTTTATAATGACGCATTTATTTACATCAATTATTTTACATTTATAACTTACAAATAACAACTTAAATACTTAACAAACAATACTTAAACTTAAATTAACATAAACACTATCTTATAAAACAATTTGTCGTTATTTTAAACTGGTTTATTTCTGTGTTAACTTTGATTTGAACTCAATTGCATTCGATCCTACATACATACATATAATCACGCCCCTTTCCCTTGTAGGGGTAGGCAGAGACTACTTCTTTGCACTTGCTACGATCCTAACATACTTGTTTCGCTTTGTCCACTTTCATTATTCCCTTCATACATGCTGTTCGGTTTAGGGTTTTCTTGCTCGGCATTTTTATCATACACACTAGCACACCATTCGATACTGAACTCCCAAAATAAAACACCAAAAATCAAGATAGGACAACTGACACACGGTCATCTGATCCCAAGCTAAGCAGAGCTTGTGTTGTAACCAGACAACTGATAAACATACTTATATATTTCTAAATACCTACATATTATAGATAAATTACACTGACAAAGATCATGTTCATCACACAAACATTTGTCCGGCGTGGGATTTGACCCACGACTATTGTCAGGGTCACTAACTACTAGACCAACAGGCAAGTTAAAGAGATCCAATCTGAAAAGATTGTTGTCACCGTTTATCCGTTAAAATATGACCTAGTGACATAAGTTCTAAAGAATCTTTACGTTCAGTATTAAAATAAATTGAATTTATTATATCTCCTAATGTTTTCTGAATGAATTTTCTTCGGTTATTCTCTTTCTAACTTAGTTCCAACTCGTGCCACTACCCGATCTAGCGCTAGTGTCGAATTTCTGACTACAGTCTGGCCGCTGAAAGAATGCATTCCTGACAGGTCGTGGTCAACAGGAAGATGTAACTTTAATGTGGCGAAGAAGTTACTACACATAATTACTATCACTTTTTTCTCCTATAAGCAAAAAATATATTTCATAACTATAATTATGCTAGGTTACAATGAATTTTCTAATGCATTTCTAAACCAACCAACTGACATGTGTCATTAACGCATTCTCTCAGCGGCCGAATTATAACTCGATGACATTTCGATTTAAATTGAACTCTTTGCCATCAGAATGTCGTGCCTAATATTAAATGAATTAACGTATAATAGGTGTTTCAGGCCACACGATCCCCTCGATCCAGGCCACATAGTTGGCCACCCGGGTGTAGATGCCCGGCTGGCCGACGAAGCCGCACGCGCGCCCGGTTGAAGTCACTCCCACGACAGTGTACATGCAGTGGATCTTCTGGCTCCTTATCTGAATTGGACCGCCGCTGTCGCCCTGGTGGAAAAATATGGATTTTAACAACTTGACTGTCCAGTAGACACAATAGTTGAACAATGGAAATGTTCATATGTGACTCACGGGACTGGGAAATGGTTAAGACAATTCGTTAAAATAATAATATGCTCGTGTGAGGGGCTCGTGGCTAAGTGTGACCATTTCCGAACATACCGAAACCCCTCCATGCCTCGGATAGGATGTTAAGCCGTAGGTCCCAACTGTCATATTATGATCTTTGGTAGTCGTTAAGTCAATTCTGACAACCAGTCTTATTATGGGATACTGTGTTACCCAGTAAAATGGATTGTGGACGTCAGATAGGCAGTCGCTCCATGTAACATACGGTATTCAGCTGAATCCGGTAAGACTGAAAGCCGACTCCAATGTAAATGGGTAAAGGCTCAGCAGATGCTGAGTTTAAATACTAATATATTGCTCCGAACCTGGAACCCGGAAGGAAGTAGCTATAAAGTACTTGAGCTATGTATTAATCCCAGACAACGTAGATACCACAAACACAAAGAAGTGTGTACAGTGGTTTTGACCTGTACGGGGGAACCCGGGACCTCAAGAACTGGTGACATTTCGAAAACCAGAGTGTAAGCCACTCAACCATGGTTGTCGATCTCCGTTGAGCTGTTGAAGTCAGATAGGCAGTCGCAGTCGAAACCTGGATTTCAAAATTTGGGATCTGAAATCACCAATTCGCAGAGAGTAAGCGTGGTGATCAATGCTCGTGCCTTCTCTATATGGGAAGAGGCCTGTGCTCATTAGTGGAATGCTGATAGGCTGGATTATTATACCTGGCAAGTATCCTTAGAAGTGTTCATGTCTCCGTAGCACAGTTGCGACTGGGGATCGAACCCCCTCTTCATGAGACGCACGGCCGGGTAGTTGGCAGAACACTGCGCCGTTGTGAACTTATTTAAAATCACCTGGAAAAACACAATTATTGCTGTCAGAATTTTAATTGGATTTACTTATTCCCATATTATAACAACTAGTAAATTTCTTTGACAACTAATTTCATTTGACTTATTCCATTTAAGTCTACACTATAAAAAAAATCTTTTGTGGCATTTTTAAATATGGCACCAAAGCTGTAGCACCGCTAAACGCGATTTTATCCAGGGTTTAAAATTCTGTATTCTCATACATTTTTCGATGACAAACCACGATATTATCGATTAAATAAACTACTAAGAGGGCAGAGTTGGACCTCCTTAGCATTTCTTAATATGATACCAATGCTTAGGAGGACAAGCTCTGTCAGAATATTTTTTTTTGGTTGGCACTTTCAAATTTTGACCAGAAATGTATAGAGAGTGGATTCAGGATGATGTCCTTTACAAGTCCGGTAACTGGGAGTCGAAATAAAAAAAAATCCTCAGAGGTTCATGTAAGTTTCCTTGCTCCATAATCAATTATACCATAGCTGGTAAAAATTAAGATTTTTCTAGGTTAAGTACCTTCTGTAGTATTTCCGAGGTGGCTCCACGGTACTGTGTGAGTCCCCAGCCACTGGCGATGATCCTTGCATCGTTGATCGTGTCTCCGGAGTGCACGCACGCCGGCACCACGAACTGGTCCAGTTGGATGCTGCAATCAAGAAAGAGATGAGTAAATAAATGACAACATCACATGCATTGCTCTGAACCCAAAGTAAATAGCTAAAGAAGTGTTTTGGAATCAGAGACAACGAAGACATACGGACCCGAGACAATGTAGAAATGTGATTTTCCACATTGTAGGATCGAATCCCACTAAATGACGATAAATATTAAAAACTTTTTAACAAAAAAATTAAACCGCCGAAAAAACTGAAAAGCAAAAAATAAGAAACCTTTTTTTATTTAATCTTAATACCTAAGTTCTTAAACGAATGTGTGTATACCTAAGTAACTTCGAGTGGGCGCCAAACAGGCAAATTAATAAATTACACTAAATTTACTTATTTTTTTTTGAAATTTTAATGTTAATCGCTGGAGATTTCATTGCATTGTTAAGTTGATTCAAACTCAAACTCATACTCAAAACTCAAGGTGGTAAGTAAAGAATATAAGTATAGTATAGAGTGGTTTTGATTTGGTTGTTTCTTTAAATTTAAGGTAATTTTTTGATCGTTGTTCATTGATAGTTTGGCGCCGCCTCAAAATTATTTAGGTATACTCACATTTGTTTAAGAACTTAGGTATTAAGATTAAATAAAAAAAGGTTTCTTATTTTTTGCTTTTCAGTTTTTTCGGCGGTTTAATTTTTTTGTTAAAAAGTTTTTATTTTATATTTTTTTGTGCCTATAATACACTGATTGCTACATGCTGAATTTTTTATTATTTTTAAAATAGCTAACTACCTTATTTTAGTATTCAAATCTGTGAGTGAACAATAAATCACCCCTATTTTCCCACCCTTCGGGTTAGATTGTATGGGACCAGCTTCTAGGTATCCCCTATCTAATAAAAAAAGAATTATCAAAATCGGACTATTCTGTAATAAGTTACGTGAGTTCAAATATTACAAACCGTTAGTGAACAATCAATATTTCCCTGTTTTTCTACCCTTAGGATTGGAATATTTTTTCCAAATTTATATGGGACCAACATCTAGGTATAGCCTACTCAATAAAAAAAGAATTATCAAAATCGACGACTACTCTGTAAAAAGTTACGCGTGGTAATACGTTACAATCAGTGCGAAAACAATCAATTAACCCCTGTTTTCCCACCCTTAGGGTGGAAATTCTTTTTCCAAATTTATATGGGACCAACTTTGGAGTATACCCTTTCCAATAAAAAAAGAAATTTCAAAATCGGACTTTTCAGTAAAATGTTATGCGTGATCATACATAAAAAAAATATATATATACGCGTCGAATTGAGAACCTCCTCTGTTTTCGTCGGTTAAAAATTGGTATCTTCTTTTGACAACCAAATACTACTAAATGGATTTTCATGAAATTCAGAGTAGCGGGAAAATGGAATTTAATGTCATGAAGCTTGTATTTAAATAGCATAACATAACATATCATCACGCCTGTATGCCCAAAGGGATACACAGTGCGCCAAATATGTTTAGGTCCCATGTAATAGGGGGCGAGCCTATTGCCACTTACCGGGCACAAATCCAAACTCCGACCTGGTACTGAGAATTTCATAGAAAAACCCAATAACACCTTGGTCGACTTGGAGATCGAACGCAAGACCTCTAGCGTAACAGTCGCGCTTAGCACCACTAGGCCAACGAGGCAGTCTATGAATTTAAATAGCATATAAAAAATAAGAAGTCAATATAATTATGAAGAAAAAATCTTTAGATTTATTATAAAGAAGACTTACGTCTTTTTAGTCTCCATCAAAGCGATGTCATTATATTTGATGGGCGCCCTGTACTGATGGTGTGGGATGGTGCGGTTTATCTCGTAGACCTTCGATCTGTCCACAGCATCTCCTCTTCTTAAAGCACCTATGAGCACGTAACTTGCTGGTCCCCTGAAAATAAGAATTTAAATCTCACATTTAATTTTACAAAGAAATTTCGAAAAAAAAATACTCTTTCTGATATCCAAAAGTATGTAGTGTTCGGCTTCTAGTCTCAACGAAAATTTCAAAGTCAATTGTAGTAATTCACTTTGAGCTAAAACTTTGTAAACTGACTCTATACCAGATGTACTCTTCACCCCTTTTGGATAGATATACCCTTTAGGTAACATTCTGTATAATGTTTTCCTTGCTGCTTGTGCATTGCTTCTACTTAAACAGTTAAGTCCAGAAACAGCATACAGCATCGATTTGACTGGTATCAGAGACAGGGACATAAATAATGATTAAGATTATAAGGGACTAGTATCTCTGTGCTATTGATGACAAACAAAAATAAATTCATCCAAAACTATATACCATTGAGATCGCATTTTTTTTTTTTTTTATTAGCCTACATGTGATCCCACTGCTGAGCAAAGGCCTCCCCCTCCGTCCTCCAAACCTGTTTATCCATTGCGATTTCTGGCCACGTGCGACCCGCATAACTGACTAGATCGTCACCCACTGGAAACCGGAGGGACATCGTCGTCGAGGTCGTCCTAGGCGAAGGTGGTGATATCGCATTAAAAATGTAAAAAGAAAACTGACGAATTGAGAACCTCGTATTTTTGTGGTCGGTTAAAATGGGAGGCCTAACCCCAGCTGTGGGATTACAAGTCTGTTCCTATACTTACAGGTCTCTATGCGCGGTGCAGTGCGCTGCAGTCAGTATGAAGTTCTCGCTGATAACAGCACCCCCACAGAGCCACTCCACCCTGTCTAGCGGACCGTAACCTATCATGGCCTGGAAAACAAAGTTTTATGACAACGTGACTAAAAACAAAATTATAAAAAAAACCTTAGACTCCTACCGAAACGTCTGGCCCATCCTAGCTCAAGACAGAAGTGCGTGGAAGAAGAAGAAGGAGGCCTTTGCCCTGCAGTGGGACAACACGGGCTTAATAGATGGATAGATTATATTAATGTTTATTAGGCATGTCTTATCATACTGCCTCGTTGGTCTAGTGGTTCTAAGAGCGACTGCAACGCTAAAGGTCCTGGGTTTCATTCCCAAGTCGACGTCGTGTTATTGGGTTTCTCTATGAAATTTCCAGTAGCAGGTCGGATTTTGGATTTGTGCCCGGTTAGTGGCAATGTGCCCGGTTAGTGGCAATAGGCTCGCCCTCCACGGGACATAAACATACCGGCAAACTGTGGGTGGACATTGGTACTGCCTAACCCTTCGGGATACAGGCGTGATGGTATGTCTTTATGTATGTCTTACCATATGCGGGAACTCATGCTCCGCAGCATCAGTGCCTCCTACGATCAACTCCTCAACGTTGTGGTGGCACTGGTTACTTCTGCTCATCCCCCCCATGAGGTCCACTCCCCTCTCACAGGGGTACACGTACTTCTCCTGGTATTCTATACATTCTGGAAGGGATAAATAAATTGGGGATATAAATGACTGGCTATTTGGTCTAGTGGTTAGTGACAACGCTGCTGAAACGGAGCTCTAAGTTCGATTCCCAGACAAAACTTTGTGTGATTAGTGTCATCGTTTACTGTGTCTGGATGCAATTATTACCATAGTATATTTTATAGATGTATTTTTACAAAAATATGTGTTATCATTTATCAGGTGGCTAATACAGGTATCTGTCTGGTTTGGGAACAGACGGTCATGTGTGAGTCATTGTTATTTATGTAAAATATGGACAACCATACATTGATTGTTCCGAATCCAAAAGAAGCTATACCAATTTTGTTATGAAATCGCACACAAACACCTAGACCCGAGACAATGTAGAAAAAGCTACAAAAAATAACAAAATGGTTTTCAATCTGGTAATGGTACATTTACTCTTCTTTTTCTTTCGACTACCTATGTGGTCAGGTGCACACAGTGGTTTTTGAGACATAGTCCACTCAAATGTCCCGGGTTCGATCCTCAAACGGGTCAAACCACTTATCTACATTTGTTCTGTGTGTTCATGGTACTTTCGTCGTCTCTGATAGCATACCACAAGTGCGTCACCTACTTACTTTGGGATCAGAGCACTGTATGTGATAGCGTCTACATTTATTTATTGTAATATTAACTTACTATCAAAAGCCTTCTGCCCAGTCATCTCAGCAGTCATATCAGATGGGATCGGTTCACAAGAGTCGGTATAATCGTATTCATACATCGGTGGCTCGTATACTGCAAACGTTGGCTCTGGCACTGGTCTGTGGATTAATATTAAAAAAGGTAAAATTTCACTTGACAAGTTTAACATCATATCATCACGCCTGTATCCCTGAAGGATAGGCAGAGGAGTTCCAATGTACACCTACAGTTCGCCGTTATGTTTAGGTACCATATTGACAAGTTTTGATAAATGTTTTAACCGATTTTAAAAAAAGGACGAGGTTCTCAATTCTGATGTTTGTATTTTTTTGTATGTATGTTCGGGCGTAATGTATGCTTGAAAGCGTATTTCAATAAAATAGCCTCATAAAAAAATGTTGAAAAATAGTAATAATTTTTATACATTCCCCAAAGAATTAAAATAAAATCTCATATCTCCTTAACTATAAAAATCGCGGTAAAATAAATGGGATATTTAACTATCCTTAATCAATGTATTTGTTTTTAATTTCTCTAATTAGTCTACCTAAGTATATAAGGTATCTAAGTATATAAGGTACATTCTGTATAAAGTATAGTACAGGACAGCCTGCATATAAACTCAAGAGTAAATATACAGTATACCTCACCTTTTAGTGGTGGTGGTGGTGGTGGCGACGAACCGTGGTTGTGGGGCTGGTGTCAAGTTATCCAAGCAACATACTATGGGATCCGACTTGTCGAACGAACATATCTGAGAAAACAATACAATAAATATAATAAATAAATGTGGACAACATCACATACATTGCTCTGAACCCAAAGTAAGTAGCTAAAGCACTTGTGTTATGAAATTCAAAAACATTTAAGGTATCTGCCCTAGGGTAGAACCCGGGACCTCAGAGCTAGAGACACCTTGAAAAAGTTTAAGCCACTTCACCACGGAGATCGTCAAACAATATTACATTACTTTCGAGCTGGTCTGATGATGGAGCCAGAAGGTGGTCATAGGAACTCTGTAACGAAACGACGCAACCCCATCGTGTTTGGGCTTGTTTGGTTCGTCTTCCCTAGTTCTGTAAGCTTAGCTGATTGTTTATGAAAATATATTTTTTGTAACTCTTTCATAGGATAGTATAGTAATGTATGTATCTATGTATGATTTATTTATGTTGTTTTCTTAGTGTATCTACATACATACATACATATAATCACGCCTCTTTCCCTTGTAGGGGTAGGCAGAGACCACTTCTTTCCACTTGCTACGATCCTTACACACTTGTTTCGCTTTGTCCACTTTTATTATTCCCTGCATACATGCTGTTCGGTTTATGGTATGCTCTTGATGTGGCCTTTTCTCATTCACACTCGCCTTATATACTTTTTCGTCAATCGTTCTTTTATTCATTCTCTCGATATAGCCGAACCATCTCAGCATACCATTCTTTATTTTCGTCTCGACATCCATCATCTGACACACTTCATCCACCTTACCATCCATTCCTCCTCTTGCATTCAATGCAGCGAGGCGGCTCTCCGTGGCCCACTTTTCGCCCCCGCGAGGAACGAGAGTGTATCTAGTGTATCTATGTAGGTTTATTTATTCCGGCATAGCTTTTAAAAGCCTGTACAGTATACAGATTTAGATACTTACTGGCGGTATTTTTTCTAGTATTATACTAAAATTAAAACTAAAAAAACTACAAAGTTTTTTTTTTTAATTTTCTTTTATGAAAACTTCGTTCTTACAATAAAAACCAGAAAAGAATTCGATTTTCCGTTTTGGTGTACTCGTTCAAAAATTACAGAGTGACTAAGAGAAATTGAAATAAATTATATATAATTAATTATCTTACCTGTGGACGTTTCCTATTTCTAAGATCTTGTATGGCAGTAAGACAATTATTTATGTTAGTACATTTTCCATTTTTTCCGTCTTTCACGCATTTGTCACCTGCAACAAAATAAAACAAAATACGGATTTTTGATTTTGACCCTTCATAGCCACTTCCAATAATTTGAATTATCAAGAAGATTCCGACGAATTGAGAACCTCCTTCTTTTTAAAAGACGGTTAATAAAACTTTTGTCCATAAAATAATTTTTGAATAATTTTGGAAGATTTGGAAAAATTGAGAACCACCTCCTTTTTTCAAGACGGTTAAAAAGAAAACGAAAAAAAATTACCTTCATAAGCAGCTTCACTTAACACGAAAGCACAAAATAAAAGTAATTTAAAAATCATGATTTTAATTAATAATTAAATACATTAATAGACAACCGTCCTTCAAGGCAGAGTTTGTATAACTAAAGGTAAATTAACGAATTATATCAATACAATGCAGATTATAAATATCTAAAATGAAGGAAAATGCTATAATAATAACCTATTTTAATTTGTTTATTAATTATGATAACAGGTTATCATAACAATTGAAAAGGAATGAGCATTTACGAAGGAAAATATTAGTTAATATAATATCCTCGTTGGCCTAGTGGTGCTAAGCGCGACAGCTACGCTAGAGGTCTTGGGTTCAATTCCTAAGTCGACCAAGGTGTTATTGGGTTTTTCTATGAAATTGTCAGTAGCAGGTCAGAGTTTGGATTTGTGCCCGGTTAGTGGCTTAGGCTCGCTCCCTATTACATGGGACCTAAACATATCGGCGAACTGTGCACACCTCTGCCTAACGATTCGGGGATACAGGCGTGATGATATGTTCATTAGTCACTGGTCTTAGAATAAGATGATGTTAAAATATACAAACTTAGTCCTTAGCTTTTGTCTTTTCTTGGGATCCAAGCTTACCTACCAAAATTTCATCAAAATCGGTTGTATGGTTTAGCAGTGAAAGCATAACAGAAAGTTGGACAATATGTCACATTTCTAATATCATTTAGTAATTAAGCAAGTATTTTTTATGTATGCCAGATCTAAAGTTTTGGTAAGACAGTTACAGGATACTGATACGAAAAGCATCTAATGGCGCCCACTGTGGGACCAACCACAAGCGTGTGGCAGCGGTGATGATAATTCTCACAAAAAATAATTGTATTTAACCGACGGACAGACGGACTCTCGAGTGATCCTATAAGGGTTCCGTTTTTTTATTTGGAAGTAGGTACGGAACCCTAAAACTATCCCACTGTCAAAATAAACCGAATTGAAATGGGACCACATGAAAATCACCAATTTTAAATAAAAATAATCATCAAAATCGGTTCAACCAGTTGGATCTCCTCCTTTTTCGAAGTCGGTTGACAAAAATATAATAAGAAAAAAAAATAGTTGTTCAAAATAAAACTTGCATAATTTAAAATAATAATTGGCCTATAACAATATGCAAGGCTATTTGCATACTATATTTTATCCTAATTAAAACATCAATCTTACGGGATTTCCCTAAACTGAAATAGAACCAACAATAATTAGATTATTTATTTAAGTATTATTTTATATTATGAAGCTAATATTATTTCCTTAACGGATAGAATTATTAGTTTAAATAACAATTATTATTTAATACAAAGAGCAGGTCGATATTAAAAGATTTTATTCAATTTCCTTTATTATGTATATAAGGTAAAATCTTGCAGCAGCCTTTGTTATTTGAATAAATGCGGACAACATCACATACATCGCTCTGAACCCAAAGTAAGTAGCTTAAGTACGCGTGCTATAGAATCAGAGACAACGATACCACAAACACCCAGACCCGGGACAATGTAGAAAAGTTTGTTTCTACATTGATCCGTCCGGGGATCGAATCCGGGACCTCAGAGCTAGCGACACGTTGGATACCGATGCTTATGCGTGACATACATTGCTCTGTATGTAATTAGAGATTTTGGATTTTCGGCTCTTCTTCATGGGAAGAACACTTTGGAACCGAGCAACTAGAGTCAGTAGATTTAACGTATCGTTTTTTTGGTTTATATAAAATTAAAACATTTTGATTTTAAACGATATCATAAACACCCTGACCCGAGATAATGTAGAAAAGTTCTATTTTATTGTATGGTTTTATCGTCCGATGATCGAACCTGGGACCTTAGAGTCGGTGGGACCATAAAAACCGGTGTGCGCACCACTCGACCACTGAGGTTATCAAACTTGATTGAGATGTGATTAATGTGTTTTATTATCAATTCCAATTACATAAATATTTGCTTCAAGTATAAATAAATAAACAATAAAATAAACAACTATACAAACAGAATGCACAACGAAAATAACTGAATCATTAAAAATATACGTGATCTTTGGTAATATCTTTACCAATATAATATGAAAGGCTGGCTCGTTGGCCTAGTGGTGCTTAGCGCGACTGCTACGCTAGAGCTCTTGGGTTTGATAACCAAGTTGACCAAGGTGCTATTGGGTTTTTCTATGAAATTCTCAGTAGCAGGTCGGAGTTTGGATTTGTGCCCGGTTAGTGGCAATAGGCTCGCCCCCTATTACATGGGACCTAAACATACGGGCGAACTGTGGGTATACTTTGGTTCGCCTCTGCCTAATCCTTCGGGGATACAGGCGTGATGATATGTTTTTTTTTTTAAATAATATGAAAAAAAAAATATTAGGTGTTTAAATGCGCTAGTCTCAAGAACTACCAGCCCGATTTCAATGGATTTTGCTTACTCGATCGCTCGAAGTAGTCAAACTTAAAGCAGTCTGGGGCCCGAGTCTGCTATTGACAATTGTTTGAATCGTCTGAGTGGGTGGCGTCAGTAGTTCCATTCTAGGATAATTAGCATTCTACTAAATGTCAGAACGTCAAAATTGGCCGTCCCAATCGCCAATTTTGACGTTAAAATGACGTTTTACCTACGTAATTATCCTAAAATGGACCTACTAACGCCACCCACTCACACGATTCAAACAATTGTGAATAGCAGACTCGGGCCCGTGAGCGCTTGCTCACATTCTTTTGGGAATTCCACAATTTCAGTTTTAATTGTATGAAGTATCATAGCTGACGCATTGATTGGGCCATTTGAACGCTAGATAGACATTTCTGAAAAATAGACGTCATAAGTAAATAAAATAAAATATAATGAATGAGTTTCTTACCTAATCTTTACCTTTACTAATACTAGCTGTGCTCTGCGGTTTCACTCGCTTCTTTAATCTCCGAAAAAATATATTTCTAAAGTAACGTTATGTTAAATAGTAATAACTGTCATTGTATATTTAATGTAAATAAAAAGAAGACGTTTTTCAAATCAGTCCTGTAATTTCAAAGATTAGCGCTTTTAAAAAAACTATTTAGCTTTCTTATAGCTGTATATTATTATTATTTCTAGGTTGTTTCACACTAATAAAGTAAAAATAAAATAGTTTATTATTTACATACGGTTTTGTTTAAATAAAACAATTGCACCTTACTGCTTACTTCACCACGATTAATTTGCTTTCTCATTAAAACGTCGTAAAATGCATGTTAGTTGCAGTACATTGCTGCCTACGTTCGGTCACTTATTACCTGACGACACCATTACCTGACGACCGCGCAATGGACTGCCACTTGCCAGATATTCTCTCGCATCGTCTAAATTACAGTTTACACTATAATGAATAGGTCATTAAGACGTATTATAAGAATATCAATTAAAAATGTCGTCATGCGTCGGTCACATCAAACTAAGATACTGTATTTAAGGAAAATGCTAAGTCTGTCACACTTCTATTAAATGGGGTTTCCCCACATAAAATACACTTCCTTAAGGTTAATTAATATATTAAGAAATGCCAGTTGTATAGGGGTTTAAAAAAGAACGACCTGTAAGTGTCCCACAACTGGGAAAATCACTTCGATTCAGCTACTTTAAACATGTCAGTGGTCGGTCAGTGTATTGGTCATTGTGTCTAATTTTCGTATTCAGATAAGCCTACAATAAAATCTCATAGTATTCTCGAAGATAAATGACCAATTAATGCTCGGAATGACAGCAGAATGCCAATTAGCGTAAAAAATACCAAATGAAGCATGACATTCGGTCAATTCAAGCAACTCTTAAATAGATGAATCGAGGATTAAGCTTGTTACTTAGATAGGTAATTCAGGTAAAAAAAAACAAGGTTTATCACGAATTTGTCTTTCTTGAAAACTTTGGTATGTATCTAACTAGGATTCCACCCGGAATATTTTGTCAAATAAAATCATTAACTTGCTAGCTGTATCCCGCAGTAACTGTGGAGGTCAGACAGACAGTCGCTCTGTAATACTGGCGCTCAGCTGGCGGTCACACTGGGAGCCGAACACAACATAGTTTGGGAAAACGCTAAAACTAAACATATTTTTGACTAGCCTGTTGGTCTAGTGGTCAGTTACCCTGACTGCTTACCGAGAGATCGTGGGTTCGATTCCCACCCAGGACATATCTTTGTGTGATGAGCACGATCATTTGTTCTGTGTATGGGTTTAATTTATCTATAATATTTATGTATTTATCATTTGTCTCCTTCCCATATTACAGGCTATGTATAGTTTGGGATCAGATGACCGTGTATTATGTCCAAGATATTTATATGTATAGTTATTTTTAAATTTATATTAAAACGCAGGTAAATCCGAGTACAAATACTAGTTCTTAATTACATAATTAGGTATAATACCTACATCTATCTAAGTTAAAACAGGAAAATCTATTTAAATATATTACAATGATTATAACATAGTCGTTACACGTATTATGGACGAAGATAATAATTAAAACATATTGTGTTATTGTTACATTTAGTATAGTTTAATAAATAATGCATTTTCCTTAGCATTTATTTAATTGTTTAAATACAGGGCGTACATAAATTAGAACAATATGTTTTTCAAAAATATTTATCCATTATGTATTTTTGAAAAACATATTGTTTGATTTATGTGTAACTAGCTGTGCCCCGCGGTTTCACCCGCGTGAATCCATAGGTCCCGCTCCCGGTGCCTTTATATTATTGGAGGCGTAGATAAATCCAACAAATCACTATCATTTTTTTTTTCATAAAAACCTTCTCTTGACAATAACGAAGAATCAGCGAAATCGGTCCAGGCGTTATTGAGTTATGCGCTTACCAACACATTTAGCGATTCATTTTTATATATAAGACTAGCTGTGCCCTGCGGTTTCACCCGCATGAATATCTAGGTCCCGTTCCCGGTGCCTTTATGTTTGGCCGGTGATGACTTTTTTTTTTTTTCCGCGCAATTTTCCCTTTTTTTTTCATAAGAACCTTCTCCTGATAATAACTAACACAATAAAAAAAGAATTAGTGGAATCGGTCCAGGTGTTATTGAGTTGTGCGCTTACCAACACATTTAGCAATTCATTTTTATATATAAGATAAATGTTAATAACTAAGTATTATAAGGTCAGTCAGTGGTTAGTCAGTGTACTCGTCATTGTAACTAATTTTCGTATCCAGATAAGCCTACAATAAAATCTCACTGAACTCTTGAAAAGAATGATCGTAATGACAGTCAGCAGAATGCCAATAATCGTAAAATTACCAAATAAAGCAGGTCATTCGGTGATTTCAAGCAAGTCTTAAATAGCTGAATTGAGGCCCTGGAAGAAAATAATGTCTTTTGGTTTTATCACAACTGTTGGAGATATCGAGTAAAAAATACACGAAAAAGAAAATATAACGTCAAAGTAACTCTTTACTGCACAAAAATTTTATTTATAGAAGATAAACAAGTTAAAATACTGCCTTCTTTTGCGTAGTCTTTTCCCAAGCTATGTAGTGTTGTGCTCCCAGTGTGACCGCCAGCTGAGCGCCAGTATTACAGAGCGACTGTCTAACTGACCTCCACAGTTACTGCGGGATACAGTATCACATAGTAACACTGGTATATTTAACATACTGTATATCAATACTCTATTCTTATGCTATGCAATTACTACATAAGGATATTTGACACAACGCCTGCAAATGGGTTTTACCTAATTATCATAATTATTACAATAACAATATCAAGCGCGCAACGTTTTTCGTAAAAAAGGCAATGTAGAAAATAAGTTTTTTACCCGTTAGGTGATCGAACCCGGGACCTCAGAGCTAGCGACACCTTGAAAACCGGTGCGTACGCCACTCGACCACGGAGGTCATCAAAATTGACAATAATCTTTCCTTATATGTATGGGAAGACACTTTTAAATTTCCCAACAATGATCGACTTAGGTACTTTACAGTAATAATAATTATAATATGAAACAATAAATGACTCATAAACAATGTTTTACAAAAAGGATATGGGTAGTTCTACAAAGTAAGGAATTTTTTGCGGCTCAGCCAAATTATACTAAAAAAAATGTTTCAAAGAAATTTATTGGTATGGAATACTGTTATTTTAAGCTGTTTCTAGTTGGTCACTGAAAATAATTAATAATAAAAATTATTTACACAACGAAATCTTTGTTCAAAGTGTCAAATTCTCAGAATCCTGTACTGTCCCTCGGACAGATTCTAGTAAAAAGTGCGTCGTGATTTATTCAATTTTCTGTATCAAGGTCATTATGATACCCAAATTAATGAGTTTACTATTTCTTCTTGCTAGGTAGAATAATTATTATCTTATTTACCCAAAAATATATTTAAAAAATCTTGTCAACATTTTGTCCCCACGATTTCATATCAGGATCCTGGTCGGTGTAAAATAAGCAAATACCAGCTAGGCTTTTTGTCGTGCGATGTTGCCGTTCAGCTGAGTCGATCAGACGTACGAAAGAGACAAAGAATATCATCTAGCTATTCGCACCTAGCGCGTTGTTTAGTCAGCCCGGCGCGGTCAGCAAGGGAAGTGGTGTCGTAATCAGTGGAGTTCCCAGAATCCTGGTAAGATATTTTTTTACTTAATAAATAAATAATATGAGTAATTATAGCGTTTTGATATGTAAGTTGCTGACGCAAAGGCATAGTTTTCCTTAATTTTGGTTTAATGTTATAAATTGATCAGTTTTTTTTAATATTAGACAGAAATTCTCAGGATCCTGGTCTCAGGTTCCTGTCAAATTGAAACCCAGGATACTGAGATCCATCCAGGATCCTGATAAGTTCATACTAAAACATTGTTTCTGCGTAAGATAATTTACAACTTTCTACCTATAAACATTAAACTACGTATAAAATAATATAAGAAATCATTTGAGTAGCTGTCGTGATTAAATATCTACAGATAATTAGCATTGGTACTGGTCTACTTTTAGTATTCACGTTATCTTTTAGAAACTTCGGCATAAAGCATAAAACATTAATTTTACCGATCTTAGCAGTTCCTAGTACTATTTTGATTATAGTTATTTACACTACAACTAAATTTATGCCATGCCATATAAATCTTTAATAGTCAAATAACATTGATTGTACATATATTAGTGTAAAATTAAGTTGGTTGCATTGCATTATATTTTGAACACTAAATATTATATTTTGTTGTACAGAAAAAATGGCGAAACCAAAGAAACAACTGACAAAATAAGAAATATTAGAGAAAAAAAGAAAAGCTGAAAAATTAAGGTACGAAAAAATTAAGAATGATCCTCAGAAATTAGCAGCTGAAAAAGATTAAAGAAAGCAAAAATATAAAAAAATGAGAGAATGTGGCAAAAAGAAACTAGTGTCTGAAATGACGGCTCGTGAAAAGAGGCAAGCTCGGAAAAATTGGAGGGAATACTCAGACAAATCCTACAAAAAGAAAAAGTTAAATACTAATATGATGAATCAATTTGTAAGAGAAAATACCCCGTCTAGTTTGAACGAGCAACCTATGAGTCCCGGACCTGAACAACCTCAGCAAGAATATCTTGAAAATCTTGATATAAATGCTCCTCAACTGTTGTCTCCGACGCCAAATCCAAGACTGAAATCAGCTCGAGAACGATCACAGAAGCAGCGTTTTAAAAGAAACCAGGAGTTAAAACGCAAAAACGTTTTAATTGTAAAGCTGAAACAAAAACTCAGCAAATATAAAAAAAGATGCCAGAGATTGAAGAAACAAAGCAAACAAATGGAGCTTACACCTAATACAAAAATGACCCAACTAGCTGAAGATCCAACCACACGGCCTGACGTTGTAAAAAAGGCTTTATTCGGCGATGTATTAGAAAAGCAAATAACAGATAATATATCTAATCTGAAGACTCGCCAAGAGAAAGAAGTAGCAAATAATTTGCTTTTGGGCCAGATTGTGAAAGAACGAAAGGTTTGGAAGATAAAGAACAAGGTTATTAGTTATAAAAAGATGTGGAGTCAAGAAAAGCGACAAAAGGCTGAAAAGAAACAAAAAAGATGCTTAAAACAGATTGTTCAAACTTTTTTGGAAGACGATAAGTATAGTAGACTGTGTGCAGGCAAGAAGGATTTTTTGTTATTATTAAAGGTACTGGTACTATTAAAATTTAATTTAATAATACAAATTCTAAAATTCATGTAATACATGATAAATAAACGTTGATCTCTATAGATTTTTGTTGTTTTTCTCAGTTTCCTGGTGACCTTCTCAGTTTCCTGTAGCTTGATTTCCTTAAAATGGCCATAAATCGAAAACTATTAAATATTTTGACTGTTCCGCTCTAGATGCGCTAAAAGACGTTGTACTCTTGTTATTAGACTGAATTCCGCAACCAGAATGTTTAAAAAAATGTTGGCCGATATCAAACTCAGTTTCGTCCATAGTTTGTAGAACTACCCATATATCTATCCAAAAGGGTTGAAGAGTACATATGGGGCCCGAGTCTGCTATTGACTATCGCTTCAATCGTCCGAGTGGGTGGCGTCAGTAGTTCCATTTTAGGATAATTGGCATTCTACTAAATGTCAAAACGTCAAAATTGGCCATTGGGACGGCCAATTTTGACAGTTAAAATGACGTTTTACCTACGTAATTAAGTATCTTAAAATGGACCTACTGACGCCACCCACTCAGACGATTGAAGCAATTGTCAATAGCAGACTCGGACCCCATGTATAGAGTCAGTTTACAAAGTTTCAGCTCAAAATGAGATAATTTTATCATTAATATCCAACTTTTAGTCAATTATTTTACATATTTAGTAGTGAATGACAATGGTAGTTTTTCCGGTATTATTGTTAAAGAATAGTCTTGTAAAAAATACGCGTTACTCATTGTAAAGGTGTGAACACAATGTGTTTTAATACGAAATGGAAAATTGCAAGTGGAAGTTTTTATATGAGAAGACAAAAACAAAAACAAAACTGAAACTTTATGATCATTTAATTGATATAGATTGTTATTCAATAAAAAAGGGTATTGCTAATTGAAGACACATATTGACTTAAATTAAAAAAATAGTTCTTTTTTGCTGTAAAATCTTAATCCCTTTACGGACTATCAAGCCGGAAACCCACAGTGGCGCACGGAGAGGCTGTGCACGTGTATTAAGCTTGCTTGTTAAGCAAAAATTTTGACACATTTTCCTTTTTCTTCAGGGTATTTATTAAAATAACTGGAGGGATTTTATTAGCATTATATGAGGAAAAACTTAGGCTTATTTGCTATCCGAAAATAAGGTAAGTTACTAAGGACAAAACACAAATTACATCTCACGGAAATAGAAAAAAGCGGGTAAAACTCAGTTTAGCTAGCAAAAGAGTAAACTTACCTTTTTTAATCATTACAAGTAAATCTAATAAAACAATATTATGACAACGATGACGATGAGTTTTTTGACGCCTGTTAGTTTTCATTTATGTAAGTTTTAATTTTAGTATAGTTAGAGTTTGTTCTTATATTAGATTCAATTGTGTATTAATAAAAGTGTTTTTCAAAAAAAAAACAATACTAATACAGATATTTAAAAGTTGTCATAACAATTACTTATAACTTTTATGAGAATTAAAAATGACTCATTTAATAATATTTCTTTACTGTAGAGGACTCTTTATAACTTGTCTTACAACAAGAATCTTGTTGACTCGTCGTTCTTTAGTTGTCCACAGTCTGTGGAGACAAACGGTTGTGTTATAAGAAGTGATTTAAATGCATTTATGAATAAAACAATAATGTTTAAATTAGTATTTTTCTGTGTTGTTCTAGTGTTAATTGAAGCTGCTTACGAAGGTATGTAATTTAAAATATATTTATATTAAGATTGTTTTTGGTAAGGTTGATTAAAAACCAGTTTTGAAACTTGTTTGTTGATTTTGTGTTTTTAACCGATTGATAAGAAAGGGTTGTGTGTTTCGTGTTTATTTGTATGTCTGTTTTTATGTATTTTTTTGGCTGGATGGATTTGAACAGTTAATGACATTAACTATTCAAATCCATCCAGCCAACATTAACTTAATGTATACTTAGATATTTCTTAAAAACCTATGAGTTTGCTTAGATAAAAAACTTGAAAAAAAAAGGTTTTGTTTTGGTTTTTTTTGTTTGAAAATGTCGTGGTGGCCTAGCGGTTCAATGAACGGATTTGTATGCACAAAGTTGCAGGTTCGAACCCGGGCAAGTACCAATGTAGCTTTTCAAAAGTTATATGTACTTTCTTAATTATTCTAAGACACTTCTGACTAACGGTGAAGGAAAACATCGTGAGGAAACCTGGATTCCAAAATTTGGGATCTGAAATCGCCAATCCGCAGAGAGCAAGCGTGGTGATCAATGCTCGTGCCTTCTCTATATGGGAAGAGGCCTGTGCCCAGCTGTGGGACGTTTATAGGCTGGATAATTATATTATTATTATTATTATTTGTTTTGGCTATAAATTATAGATATTAATCCTTCTTAGTCGTTTTTTTTAGTCTTTTACTTATGACTTGTTTTGAAGCAACCTATTAATTTTATTGTCTTGTTATTTTCCTGTAGATAAGACAATTTGTTCTTAAATGTATTTAAACATATTATCCTGTTTAAGTTTTAGTTGTTTAAGTCATTGACGTAGTTATATTCGTAATAATATTGTTCTTATTTTATTCAGAATATTATAAAGATTCATATTTTTTGGGTTTATTTTGCAAAGCAGACAAATACCCTGTTTTTGAAAATACGTGATTTAGACTTTCTAATTTCTATTAGGTATATAACATAACATATCATCACGCCTGTATCCCCGAAGGGGTAGGCAGAGGCGTACCAATGTACACCCACAGTTCGCCGATATGTTTTAGGTCCCATGTAATAGGGGGCGAGCCTATTGCCACTAACCGGGCACAAATCCAAACTCCGACCTGCTACTGAGAATTTCATAGAAAAACCCAATAACACCTTGGTCGACTTCTATTCTTTCTATTATATAATATATTAGAATACTACACGGGGTAAACGGAGGTTATCGTATTCAGATGACCTCAGTTTTATTATGTTTTGTAAAATTCGCGGAAAGTTAGAAATAATTAAGTAAATTTTAACAGTTATTTGCTATTAAATAACTGGGAAAATAATACTTACTTCCCAGAATGTCTGTTTTTTGTAGCTTTAGTTATTTTTGTTATGAAATAAAGGTAGGTTGTACATACAAATAATTTAAGCTACCCACAATATAGAATATGTAATAGCGAATGGTACAGGCACAACGCCTGCGGATCCACCTCGTAAATAGTCGTAAACGTATATTAAAAAACAATAATATCTGAAATCTGTCTATGTATTAAAAATATATATATGTATTTTCGACTAAATCCCTCTAGCCGTGAAAGCATAACAGACAGAGTTTACTTACTAACTATTATAACTAACGTTGTCAAAATACAAAAGGTCCGTTTTGACATTTGATAAAAACCCTAGAATGTAACTTGGAACGAAACTAGTTACATTTTAGGGTCTTTCTCAAATGTCAAAACGTACCTTTTATGTTTTGACAACGTTATAGTAATAGAATAATGTCTGGTTTTCTTTTATAACTCATACAAGTTATTTAATCATCTCAGTATGAATATAATTCTAATAGATGCTGCTAATGATAAAACCACTTAATAACAAGTTATTTATAAACTAGGTATTATAAAGTAAACCAGTTCATCGATCATAGGACATTGACTTCAAGACTCTGAGTTGAGGGACTGTTTGACCGCCGGGTATAATTAATATATATTTGTTTATTCGTTTATGTTGTTAAACAGACATAAACAGTGTTTTAATAACATAGAATGTAATAAATACAGTTGGTAATAATAAGATTTCATAAAATTACGATGGATTCCAACAAAACAATCGCCAATCCGCAGAGAGCAAGCGTGGTGATCAATGCTCGTGCGTTCTCTATATGGGAAGAGGCCTGTGCCCAGCAGTGGAACGTCTATAGGCTGGATTATTATAATCATTATTTAATTACTGGAGTGAATAAATAGTAGTGTCGCCCGGTTAAATAAAAAACAACAAAGTATATTCTCCAGTGTCGCCGAATATTTTAAACATTTTATATTCACATTTTGACGGGCCTGTTGGTTTAGTGATTAGAGACCCTGACTGCTATACCGGAGGTTGTGGGTTCGATTCCCACCCGAGACAATGTTTGTGTGATGAGCACGATCATTTGTTCGGTGTCTGGGTGTAATTTATCTGTATTATGCAATGATATTCTATTTATTAGAATATCATTGGTATTATGTATGTATTTAGGAATATATGCGTATGTTTATCAGTTGTCTGGTTACCATAACACGAGCTCTGCTTAGCTTGGGATCAGACAATCGTGTGTGAGATGTCCCGGAATATTATTATTATTACATATTTAGTTTCATTTAGTACAAATATAACTTAGAACTATTCATTGTTTTAAAGTGTTATTTCGATGGATTCACAAATGCTTTAAAGGGCGTATGCAAAGCCTTAATTTCTAAATGACTTACAAAATAATAATAATAATCCGGGACATCTCTCACACACGGTTATCTGATCCCAAGCTAAGCAGAGCTTGTATTATGGTAACCAGACAACTGATAAACATACTTATATATTTCTAAATACATACATAATATTATAGATAAATTACACCCAGACCAGAATAAATGATCGTGATCGTATTTCCAACTTGCATATTTATACGTTATTCGTGATTAAGTAATGTTATATGTGTTTATTTATTTGTTTGTTTATTTTGTTACAGGTGAATTATGTGTAAAAGATGGCAAGACAGGAACGTGCACGAATTTAAACAGATGTCGCACTGCTATACAAGATATTAAAAACAGGAAGAATCCACAGGTAAGACTCAGTAAATATACTTACTATTATAAAGCTGAAGAGTGTCTGGTTGATCGCGCTAATATCAGAAACTGCACATCGGATTTGATTAGTATTGCATTTTATACTTACTAATATTCTATTTTTTTTATTTACTAGCATTACTAACATTATCAAGCTGAAGAGTTTGTTTGGTTGAACGCGCTAATCTCCAAAACAATACGATTTGTTTTTTTTTTGCATTTGAAAGCCCTTTTCTACCCTATTGAGGTAGGTTGTGTTTTTATAATGACACTATAATTGGAAGAAAATGCGAGTGAAACCGCGCGGTGTGACTAGTTTTAAATACTTTATTAATATCTAATAGAGTAGATGACTGGTTATGAAAAGACAAAATCTAGATAAATTGTCTAAGAAATAATAAAAAATATTAGAAACCTAAATATTTGCTAATTTAAAATAAGGAAAAACCAAGTGGAGCAAATGACGTAAGAACAAAATATCAAAAACTCGTAACGTCAAGTGACATTTTAAATAAAATTAAAAATTATTATTTCCAAGTTATGAATTAGTTAATTTGGTAATATATACCCACTAGGAATAGTTATTTACTTAAGTATAGATGACTGGAAAATATAGAAGTCTTTGGTATTTCAAGTAAATTCAGCAAATGTCCGGAAATTCTTAATATTTGTGACTGCAAATTTTCATTTTCAGTTAGTTTGAGAATGTCATTTATAACATATACTTTTTTCTTAGCCTGTATTGTCTCAGTGCTGGAATATAATAAAATATTTTTTTTTATTTACTTCAAGTTTTTTCTTTATTATTTAGTAAAACTCTCTGTACGATAATCAGACTTTACACTAGACTCTTGACGTAATAATTCTTTATTAATACACAATTAAATCTTATACATATAAGAACAAACTCTAACTATACTAAAATTAAAACTTACATAAATAAAAACTAACAGGCGTCAAAGACTCTTGACTATTTTTTTTACTATCATCGTCCTAATGCTGGACACAGGTGGACACAGGCCTCTTTAAATACAGAAAAGGCAGAGTCAGTGGTACCTTCGTTGTTTCTGAATTCCATAACACGCGTGCTTTAGCTACTTACTTTGGGTTCAAAGCAGTGATGTTGTCCGCATTTATTTATTTATTAATAAAGATAATTATATTATTATTTCTTACAGATATGTTCGTTCGACAACGCGGATCCCATAGTATGTTGTCTCGACAACGTGGTGGCAGCGCCGACGCCGCGCCCGGGGCCCAGCGCCACTACCACTAAGAGGTGAGCTTTGTTCTTCTATTATCTTTATTATTTTCTATTGTATTCTAAACATTTTATTTTAATTATACAACGGGTAAGTCTGAACTTTTAAATAGTGCATAACAGTGTATGTGTTTTTGTTCATCATCTCCCTGCTCTGTTCCCAATTATTTGTGGTCGGCGCAATGCGTTACATTCAGCTTCCATCTCTACTACTCGTCATCACAGCATTCACTCCTTTCTTTCTCATATCATCTTTCATACAATCCTTTTGTGCAAGTCTTTATAAATCTTAGTATGATAGACTAGCCCCAATAGACGAAAAGTTAACTTAATTCTGGGAACAAATTTCCTGGGAGCCTTTTCCCGATATTTAAAACCAAATTATAGTCTATTCAAATTCATGTGCTATTTATTTTTTTATATATCTTCGGAAACAAAAATTAACTCAATGACAGTGTTATTAAAGGTTATTTAATACTAACTAGTATTAAACCAGGGGACCGAGTCTGCTATTTACAATGGCTCCAATCGTCTGAGTGGGTGCCGTTAGTAGGTCCATTTTAGGATAATTACGTAGGTAAAACATCATTTTAACGTCAAAATTGGCCATTGGGACGACCAATGTTGACGTTTTGGTGTTTAGTAGAATGCCAATTATCCTAAAATGGACTTACTAACGCCACCCACTCAGACGATTGGAGCCATTGTAAATAGCAGACTCGGCCCCCTGACTGGTGTAAAAAAGTGATAAACTTTATATGTATATGAACATAAAGTTGTTGTTCTTAAGACTCGTGTGTGGAATATAAATTTGTACTACAAAATGCTTTATATTCAAATAACGTAACCATTCTTACACATTATATGTACTTACAAATACATACTTGTCATGGAAAATAAAGATGTACTTATTCCATCACTTTTTTAATGTTTGTTTGTCTCACCATAGACAAAACATAGCGCTCTGTACACCTGATTGTAAGATCTGTATTTTTGTTGCCTACCTATGTTTTACAAATAATAACTAAAAGACTGATTCTTTTCGTTATATGACAAAAAACATTAAATATTTTAAACTCGATTCCTTAATTTATCAAGTTTCAAATACTAAGGTTCCGTACCCAAATCGCAAAAACGGAACCCTATTACTAAGACTTTGCTGTCTGTCCGTCCGTCTGTCACCAGGCTATATCTCAAGAACCGCGATAGCTAGACAGTTGAAATTTCCACAGATTATGTATTTCTGTTGCCGCTCATCATCATCATCTTCCGAGCCTTTTCCCAACTATGTTGGGGTCGGCTTCCAGTCTTACCGGATTCAGCTGAACACCGTATTTTACATGAAGCGACTGCCTATCTGACTTCCACAACCCCAACAAATTCTGTTGCCGCTATTACAACAAATAAAAAAACATAAAACCTACTATATTGTACAGGACCCTTCGTGCACGAGTCAGACTGCCACTTCTCCAGATTTTACAATATTATAACAAGTCATACATTATTTCAGGCCAGTATCAACGTCGGCAGAAGATGACTACGTGCCCCCCGTGTATGACTACGAGTCCACGAACACGAATGGCGTGTGTGAGCCCATCCCGCTGGAAATGACCTCCAAGAAGACTGGCCAGAAGGCTTTTGATAGTAAGTAGTATTTCAAAGGTATCACATTAAAAATAAATCCCGTCAAGTTGTCAAATCCTGCACTTAGGCTAACTCCAGAAGACAACATTACAGAAAGATGTTGAGACATAATTATATTGTTGTATTACGATAAAAATATTTTTTTACCGATAGAAAACTCCTTTTTTTCTAAGATATAATAAAGATTTTTTCAATAATATTTGACCAGACTTTCATCAGTTCGGGGTAAGACGAAAACCGAAGGCAAATGAGGGCAAAAATACAGGGTGTTTAAAACCCCTGTTCGATCCGTTAAGGGCTTGTTAGGTATCGATGTCTGATAACACTAATGTAGAAAATAAATGAAAAAAATATATATAACTTAAATATTTTTTTTCTCTAAATGGATAGTGAGAGTGACGGTATCGTCACAGGTTGTGCCACATGATCATACAAAAGGCCACCATTAACACCGACGAAAACGGTGGTGTAGTTTTTAATTTATCCTCTAATTTAGGGAATTTGGAAGCTACTTCAAAGTTCATTATTATTGTTATTATCATGAATGTTCCAAATTTAACATTTTATTTGGGCATGTGATGGTGAACCCTATATCGCCCTTTCGGTTCGGACAGGAGTTTTGTAACACCCTGTATAGTTATAGGTACGAATTTGTATTTACATTTATAGCTATTCTGCTATTCGGGGTGGAGAATACCCGACCAAGCCATTACCAAGTTATAATCATTGGTGTAACTACCCGACTTTGTTCTAGATACATTATTATTTAGATAAATGCGACTTATCTTGTTTTATTTGTTCTCCAGAATGTATCGAGTACCAAGAGAAGTACGTGTACCCTTGCGAGAAGGGAGTGGACCTGCTGGGCGGGCTGAGCCGCAGCAACAAGTGCCACCACAACGCGGACGACCTCATCGTGGGCGGGACGGACGCCGCCCAGCATGAGTTCCCGCATATGGTAGGACATACCATCACGCCTGTATCCCCGAAGGGTTAGGCAGAGGTGTACCAATGTACACCCACAGTTTGCCGATATGTTTAGGTCCCAAGTAATAGGGGGCGAACCTTTTGCCACTAACCGGCCACAAATCCAAACTCCGACCTGCTACTGACAATTTCATAGAAAAACCCAATAACACCTTGGTCAACTTGGAAATCGAACCCAAGACCTCTTAGCGTACAAGGTGTAGATATGGTTTCACTCCCCAAACGATAAAACACCTAATATTTTGTGCTTTGTGCCTTTACACAGTTCACTATTTGACGACAGCTACTGATAGTACATTTTTCATATAGAATACTTGGTTGACTCAGAAATACAGATCCATTGACACGCTAATAAGCAGAACACACTTGTGTAATATAAACATCATAGATGAATTACACCCAGACACAGAACAAATGATCGTGCTCATCACACAAACATGTGTCCTGGGTGGGAATGACCACGACCTCCGGTATAGCAGTCAGGGTCACCAACCACTAGACCAACATTATCAATGGTTTATTATTCTCAGGTGATGATAGGTTACGGTTCGCTCGACAAGATCCAGTGGCTGTGTGGGGGTGCTATCATCAGCGAGAAGTTCATCCTGACTGCAGCGCACTGCACCGCGCATCGAGACCTGTAAGTATACTATCATCGACAACCTCGGTGGTCGAGTGGCGTACGCACCGGTTTTCAAGGTGTCGCTAGCTCTTAGGTCCCGGGTTCGATCCCCGGACGGGTCAACGTCAATTTTCTACATTTACTCGGGTCTGGGTGTTTGTGGTACCTTCGTTGTTTCTGAATCCCATAACACAAGTGCTTCAGATACTTACTTTGGGCTCAGAGCAATGTATGTGATGTTTTCCGCATTTATTAAATTATAATAATTATCAGCTGCCCTTGTTGCCCCTCTGCTGGGAGTGGGGATCTGTTAAATTCTGTGCTTCATTCATGCCTGTCAGTCTTATCAGGTAATTAACATAAGACAAGGTGAACAGGCTTGTGGGCTGAGTGTATGCCCTACTATTTGACCGATCATAAAGGTTAGACGTCGCTCGCCGTGGTTGGTCCTTGGATGGGCAACCATTTGTAAATGTACAGAAACCTGGAAAAGCAGGACAGCCGTTAAATTAGTGACAAGCAGTGTTACTATGTGACACTGTATCCCGCAGTAACTGTGGAGGTCAGATAGACAGTCGCTCTGTAATACTGGCGCTCAGCTGGCGGTCACACTGGGAGCACAACACTACATAGTGCGGGAATTGGCAGTGTAGTAGGTATTTTTAGTGCACATTTGTTAGGAAACCAGGATTTAAGGAATTATTTTGCGTATTTTCAGGGGACCAGCAACACATGTACTTATCGGTGCTTTAAGAAGACGGGATGCTGTGGACAGATCGAAGATCTACAAGATTCAGCGGATCACCGCACACCCGCAGTACAAGGCGCCGGTCAAATATAATGACATCGCGCTAATGGAGACTGAGAAGACGTGAGTAATCTTATATATTTATTATTATTATTTTCAACCATTATTTATTTATTTCGAGGTCGTCCTAGGCGAAGGTGGTGTGATGATCTAGTCAGTCATGCGGGTCGCACGTGGCCAGAAATCGCAATGGATAGACAGGTTTGGAGGACGGAGGTGGAGGCCTTTGCCCAGCATTGGGATCCCATGTAGGCTAATAAAAATTTATTAATTTTAATTATTATAAAAATATAATTTATTTATCCAACTGCAGGACAAAGGCCTCACCTTCTTTCTTCCAATGTGTGTCTTGAGCTATTGTTTCTTTAAATGCTAAAAAAGTAGTCAAATTCATCCCGCCATCTCCTTTTGGTCCGACCACGAGCTCTTTTGATATTTTGTTATTTTCAGGGCACCAGTAATCTTACTTCCATTAAATATTATGAAAAAGTTTGCCTAAAATTATTTTTGTAATTTATAGTTTGCCTAAGAGGTGATTCTAAATCAATATCATTAAAATCGATCCACTCATTTAGAATTAAATCAAAATCTTAAAAAGGAAGCAGGGTAATCAAAACATTAATTGCAGACGTTTTTAATTGAAGTCAGTATTTTTTTATTTTATAAAAATAATCCTTGGATAACAGAATCTCATAATGCTCTCTAAGATTTACCTACTTATTTTTCAATGCTTGCATCACAATCTTTCAAGTCTATCTGTACTAATGAGTGTTTCTGTTGTCATTGCAGCATCCAACTGGACCAGTTCGTGGTGCCGGCGTGCGTGCACTCCGGAGACGCCATCAACGACACCAGGATCATTGCCAGCGGCTGGGGACTGACGCAGTATACCGGATCGACCTCCGAGACACTGCAGAAGGTAGCTACAGAAATCTAGACTTTATACCCTTCGGCGAAAGTAGTTTTTGCTAAAAATATAAGGTATGGAAAGAGATATCTAGATTTTTTTACGCGGAACAAATTATTTTTTTAATGGAAATATAGTTTTAGATCAGCTAAGTTCAAATTACTAGTGACGACAAATCAAACGAGCCTAAACACGATGAGCTACTGAAATCTACACTTTATAACCATTTACGAAGATATATTTTGCCAAAAATATAGTTTTAAATCAGCTAGGTGCAAAGTACTAGTGAAGACGAATCAATCAAGCCCAAACACGACGGGGTTGCGTCGTTTCGGTACAGAGTTCCTATGGCCACCTTCTGGCTCCATCATCAGACCAGCTTTAAAAGTAACAAAACATGCAAAATTTCACCTCAATTAGTTTTTATTTAATGTTCTTGTAACTTAGCATTGACATAACCAAATTATTAGTATTCATGGTAAATTATAAGTAATGAAAAATGTGTTTCTGTAAGTCTTTATAGTATCATAGCTCCTAAAAGGATAAGTCGAATTTAATGTGAATTCTCTGATCGAAAAGTTGACGTCATCATTCTAGTTAACTCATTTTGAGTTAGTTATAATTAATGACGATATTTTATGATTACTTTTTCTTTCTTACATTAATTTATTATAATATTAATTTCAGGTGTTTTTGAACAAGTTCACAACGGCGCAGTGTTCAGCCAAGTACCCGGCAGTGCGTCTCATGAACCGCGGGTTCGATGCCCAGTCACAACTCTGCTATGGTGATATGCAGGCTGCAAAGGATACTTGCCAGGTATGTAATTATAGCTTATATAAATAAATAAATGTACACAACATCACATACATTGCTCTGAACCCGAAGTAAGTAGCTAAAGCACTGTGTTCCATATGGAATTCAGAAACAACGAAGGTATCATAAGCACTCAGAATCGAGACAGTGCAGAAAAGTGAATTTCTGCCAGACCTCTCCATATGACGGGCCCTAGAATGCCTATTATAATGAATATTTGCCCTGATTTAGTTAAACTTACTTTTGGCAATCGTCATCCTTTTCACTTGTATGTAAATAGATAGAGGGACATATTATTATAAAAGGAGCTCTCAAAGTTCCGCTCCGACTAAAATTCTTTTGCCTATTACTCAGAATCCTGACTTTCTAAAAACAGTGACGTTAAGGCGAAAACTATATACCTAGTTTAACATTTCTTAGTTAAATTATATTTATTACCACCCTTTTCTCAGAGTGAATGGTTAGTAAAAGATAGCAATGTTTTAATTCCGATGTACCTAGTTTGTGTAAAACGGATTTAGCGCCATTAGATAGGTTTGTGTACATATTCTATGGTATTATTTATTGTTACATTTAGTTCAACTTTCTTAAAATATTTTCCCATTTTTCCTTGCCCAGGGTGACAGCGGCGGCCCAATCCAGATAAAGAGCAAGAAGGTCCACTGCATGTACACTGTCGTGGGCGTGACGTCATTCGGGCGCGCGTGCGGCTTCATTGGCGAGCCGGGCATCTACACGCGGGTGGCCAACTATGTGGCCTGGATCGAGGGGATCGTGTGGCCTAACTAGTTTAGATTTATAGGTTTTGTATATTATGATTAGTATTAGGAAAAAAAACTCGACTGTTCCATTATACCTGGCACGTAAGTTGGCAAGATTTTGACGTAGTGGGGATAACGCGCATACTCGACCTAACTCGCCAATCTCTAATCGACTCGGTCGACAAACGCACCAATCACGCGCTCGGATCGGCGCTAACATACCCCGCGTCCCGCTTGACCACCAAATAAATAAATAAATGCGGACAACATCACATACATTGCTCTGAACCCAAAGTAAGTAGCTATTAAGCACTTGTGTTATGGAATCAGAGACGAAGGTACCACAAACACCCAGACCCGAGACAATGTAAAAAAGTGACTTTCTACATTGACCCGTCCGGGGATCGAACGCGGGACCTCAGAGCTAGCGCCAGCTTGAAACCGGTGCTTACGCCACTCGACCACGGAGGTCTACCAAATAGATCTAAAAAACGATTTCTGCGCATCTAACGACTCTTGCCAACTTACGTGCCGGAACAATACAGGTTTAATATTATTGTAAGGCTTTTAAAAAGCCCTTATCCGAACCGTGCGAAAAGTTCCGAGAAAAATAATTGAATGCGTCCATTTTTAGTTTAGTTCTATGATTTTTCTCTCACAAATTTAACATACCATCACGCCTGTATCCCCGAAGGGTTAGGCGGAGGTGTTCCAATGTACACCCACAGTTCGCCGATATGTTTAGGTCCCATGTAATTGGGGGCGAGCCTATTGCCACTTGCCACAAATTTAAGAGTTTTGTAATTTCTAAATTTTAATTCTTAACGAAAATGTTAGTTAAGTCTCAAGCTTTCTTTCATTTTAAAAAAGTTGCAATATATTACCTAAAATCGTCCTAGGATTCAAGTTTTGATGGTTGTTTCATGAAAGATTATTAAAACTAAGATTTTCTTGAAATTGATAGGGAAATACTCAAGTTAGTTTGTAAGTTGTACATCCTAAGTCTGAAATTGTAATTGATGAGAATAAACACAACAATTTTTTTTTGTGTTAATTATTTATTTTATTTACTACCCTCATTGACTTACTATTTATATAAACTTAAATCCCAAGAAAAGAAATAGATATTACTATGATAGCCGCATATACCTATTTATGGATATTTAACCGTGTGCAGGATCGGTGGTTCACGTCTTTAATATCCAGAAATAAAACGTTGTATGCTGTGTTTTACATTAAAAATGTATATTACAAACGAAAATATATCTCACAGTTGTGGTCGACGATGACAGGAACAGAAAACAAAAGCACGCATGAAAAACGTATAACAATAAAAAGTATAAATCGAAGGAGGCCGCATAGCTCTCTCCATACATGGCGCGAACAAACCGTGTTAAATAACTTCAAATAGGTATAAGGGAACAAAATAAAACACGACTTAATGAAAAAATATTTATTTAAAAAAAAAATCTGGATCAATACAAACAAAATAACACAATTTATTCTTATGACAATACAACATTATTTAAGAAACAAATCCGAGCAAACAATACATAATTTTTCGAACATTAACAGCTTCGGTAATGGCGCCCACCGTGGGATCTAGCGTAGTGTGATTATAACCACGCTTCGAACCCCGGTGGTGTCATAGACAGGATTCTTGGGTCTGTACAATGATGAAGAAGACAGGATATCTGGAACAAAATACATTTAATTAAATTTGTGTACAAAGTTTTTATTTAAATTGGCATAATCTAGTATTAAATAGGACAGTTTTAATCATTATAATTTGACTATTATTGATAATTATAAAAAAACGATGCTTTTAAAACAAGAAATTAATGTGGATAGTAGCTAAAGCACTTGTGTTATGAAATTCAGAAACAACGAAGGTACCACAAACACTCAGACCCGAGACAATGTAGAAAACTCATTTTCTATTAACCGTCCGGGGACCGAACTCAGGACCTCAGAGTTGGCTACCACGAAATAAGTTTGTCCCGTTTGCCCAGCAGTGGGATTGGACAAAAATAAGACCGTATTTTTTTCATTTTCCTTTTGACGTCCCGCTGGCTGGGCAAAGGTCTCCGCCGTCTGAGTCCAAACATTCCTGTCTCGAGCCACATTACATAAATCGTTTAAGAAGCGATAAATATCATAAATAAAAACTAATGATAGCGCACGAGGTTGTCGACATGTGGGAGGTGGACTCAGCAATGATTGTCCTGATAGTCGTTACAGCCAACGGCATAATAGCCAAGAGCCTCGACCAGCACCTTAAGAGACTCTCGCTAGGCACCTGGGTGAAGGGTTTGATTCAGAAAGCGGTACTTCTCGACACGGCGCGTATTGTGAGGAGGTTCCTCTCTCTGGAGTCCTAACCACCGGCAGCTTGGACCCTGTCCCGAGGCCGGTTGGACAATATATTTTTTAATGTATACCTATAGATTGTTTTTGTATATATTTAAAAATGTATTTTATATGTTAATTGTTGAATAAAGAGAATAATAATAATATTACCTGTTCTTCAACACTATAATAAGATTTCTGAGTAAAGTCTTTGAAGACATCTTGTAGGAGTTCCAAATGGTTCGCTTTGTACTTCTTGTCGCTGTTTTGTATATGTTCCTTAGATATGTCGTAGGATACTGATGTTCCGTTTAATATTGATAGTACGTTTTTAAGCTGAAATGAAGAAAAAATGTTTTTCTTTAATAATATAGAAAAGTTAAAGATTGTATGTTTGTAAGTAGATATCTATGAAACTACTCATCTGAGTCAGACAATTATTTCCTATAGATGGCTCATACTGCAGAATGTCTTATAGTTAACAATGTGGCCAAATGTTTATAGAAATGTATTCTTTAAAACATTATTGTTAAACATAAAATCGGGGACGTCTTAAAAAAGGCCAGGTCAAGAGTAAACCGAACAGCATGTATGAAGGGAATAATGAAAGTGGACAAAGCGAAACAAGTGTGTAAGGATCGTAGCAAGTGAAAAGATGTGGTCTCTGCCTACCTCTATGGGAAAGAGGCGTGATTATATGTATGTATGTTAATCACAAGGTTTTATATTAACTAGGCTTAAAGTACTAGTAAAGACAAATCAAACAAGCCCAAACACGATGGGGTTACGTCGTGTCGTTACACAGTTCCTATGGCCACCTTCTGGTTCTATCATCAAAATCATCAATAAAAACTAATACTTTCTTTACTTACATCAAAAAGCTGTTTTTTCCTAGTATTTTTTTACATTAATGGAATAAGTTATCGATACTTATCAATACCTTAACGGATCGGACAGGGTTTCTTAACACCCTGTATAAGTACTTTAAAAAACCTTACCTCCTCAAAATTAGGTTCCATCCAATAGAATGAGGTTTTGATAAATGCTTCCAGAAGTTTACTGGATTCTCTTAATGATGTCAGCATGTTTTGTAGGCGGCTCTCCAAAACTGTGAACAAATATTTAACTAATAATACATAAATAATATATGTGGACAACATCACATACATTGCTTGAGTCTCGTGATTTCACCGATAATACAGGTTAAGCCGCGCTCGCCGCGGTTGGTCTGTGGATGGGTGACCCGATGAAGGTTTTCTAAACTTACCGAGACCCCTCCGTGCCTCGGAAAGCTTGTTTCGCCGTTGGTCTCGACTGTCATACGATGATCTTTGACAGTTGTTAAGTCAATTCTGACAAGCAGTCTTACCATGGGAGACTGTGTTACCTAGTAAAAAGGGTTGTGGAGGTCAGATTGGCAGTCGCTTTGTAACATATAATATTCAGCTGAATCCGGTAAGACTGGAAGCCGACTCCAACATAGCTTGAGAAAAGTAGTAAATATGTTCTGAAGGTGACGGTCCCCCACATCTAAGATATATATATAACACGATATAGTTACCGTGTGTGTCGACCACAGCCAGCAGACACCTGGTGACCCTGGCGGGGGGCACGGCGCGTGTGGCGGCGAGGTCGACCCCGCAGAGCGCGCCATAGCGGACGTTATATAATATGTTCTGAAGGTGACGGTCCCCCACATCTAAGATATATATATAACACGATATAGTTACCGTGTGTGTCGACCACAGCCAGCAGACACCTGGTGACCCTGGCGGGGGGCACGGCGCGTGTGGCGGCGAGGTCGACCCCGCAGAGCGCGCCATAGCGGACGTTATATAATATGTTCTGAAGGTGACGGTCCCCCACATCTAAGATATATATATAACACGATATAGTTACCGTGTGTGTCGACCACAGCCAGCAGACACCTGGTGACCCTGGCGGGGGGCACGGCGCGTGTGGCGGCGAGGTCGACCCCGCAGAGCGCGCCATAGCGGACGTTATATAATATGTTCTGAAGGTGACGGTCCCCCACATCTAAGATATATATATAACACGATATAGTTACCGTGTGTGTCGACCACAGCCAGCAGACACCTGGTGACCCTGGCGGGGGGCACGGCGCGTGTGGCGGCGAGGTCGACCCCGCAGAGCGCGCCATAGCGGACGTTATATAATATGTTCTGAAGGTGACGGTCCCCCACATCTAAGATATATATATAACACGATATAGTTACCGTGTGTGTCGACCACAGCCAGCAGACACCTGGTGACCCTGGCGGGGGGCACGGCGCGTGTGGCGGCGAGGTCGACCCCGCAGAGCGCGCCATAGCGGACGTTATATAATATGTTCTGAAGGTGACGGTCCCCCACATCTAAGATATATATATAACACGATATAGTTACCGTGTGTGTCGACCACAGCCAGCAGACACCTGGTGACCCTGGCGGGGGGCACGGCGCGTGTGGCGGCGAGGTCGACCCCGCAGAGCGCGCCATAGCGGACGTTATATAATATGTTCTGAAGGTGACGGTCCCCCACATCTAAGATATATATATATAACACGATATAGTTACCGTGTGTGTCGACCACAGCCAGCAGACACCTGGTGACCCTGGCGGGGGGCACGGCGCGTGTGGCGGCGAGGTCGACCCCGCAGAGCGCGCCATAGCGGACGTTATATAATATGTTCTGAAGGTGACAGTCCCCCACATCTAAGATATATATATAACACGATATAGTTACCGTGTGTGTCGACCACAGCCAGCAGACACCTGGTGACCCTGGCGGGGGGCACGGCGCGTGTGGCGGCGAGGTCGACCCCGCAGAGCGCGCCATAGCGGACGTTATATAATATGTTCTGAAGGTGACGGTCCCCCACATCTAAGATATATATATAACACGATATAGTTACCGTGTGTGTCGACCACAGCCAGCAGACACCTGGTGACCCTGGCGGGGGGCACGGCGCGTGTGGCGGCGAGGTCGACCCCGCAGAGCGCGCCATAGCGGACGTTATATAATATGTTCTGAAGGTGACGGTCCCCCACATCTAAGATATATATATAACACGATATAGTTACCGTGTGTGTCGACCACAGCCAGCAGACACCTGGTGACCCTGGCGGGGGGCACGGCGCGTGTGGCGGCGAGGTCGACCCCGCAGAGCGCGCCATAGCGGACGTTATATAATATGTTCTGAAGGTGACGGTCCCCCACATCTAAGATATATATATAACACGATATAGTTACCGTGTGTGTCGACCACAGCCAGCAGACACCTGGTGACCCTGGCGGGGGGCACGGCGCGTGTGGCGGCGAGGTCGACCCCGCAGAGCGCGCCATAGCGGACGTTATATAATATGTTCTGAAGGTGACGGTCCCCCACATCTAAGATATATATATAACACGATATAGTTACCGTGTGTGTCGACCACAGCCAGCAGACACCTGGTGACCCTGGCGGGGGGCACGGCGCGTGTGGCGGCGAGGTCGACCCCGCAGAGCGCGCCATAGCGGACGTTATATAATATGTTCTGAAGGTGACGGTCCCCCACATCTAAGATATATATATAACACGATATAGTTACCGTGTGTGTCGACCACAGCCAGCAGACACCTGGTGACCCTGGCGGGGGGCACGGCGCGTGTGGCGGCGAGGTCGACCCCGCAGAGCGCGCCATAGCGGACGTTATATAATATGTTCTGAAGGTGACGGTCCCCCACATCTAAGATATATATATAACACGATATAGTTACCGTGTGTGTCGACCACAGCCAGCAGACACCTGGTGACCATGGCGGGGGGCACGGCGCGTGTGGCGGCGAGGTCGACCCCGCAGAGCGCGCCATAGCGGACGTTATATAATATGTTCTGAAGGTGACGGTCCCCCACATCTAAGATATATATATAACACGATATAGTTACCGTGTGTGTCGACCACAGCCAGCAGACACCTGGTGACCCTGGCGGGGGGCACGGCGCGTGTGGCGGCGAGGTCGACCCCGCAGAGCGCGCCATAGCGGACGTTATATAATATGTTCTGAAGGTGACGGTCCCCCACATCTAAGATATATATATAACACGATATAGTTACCGTGTGTGTCGACCACAGCCAGCAGACACCTGGTGACCCTGGCGGGGGGCACGGCGCGTGTGGCGGCGAGGTCGACCCCGCAGAGCGCGCCATAGCGGACGTTATATAATATGTTCTGAAGGTGACGGTCCCCCACATCTAAGATATATATATAACACGATATAGTTACCGTGTGTGTCGACCACAGCCAGCAGACACCTGGTGACCCTGGCGGGGGGCACGGCGCGTGTGGCGGCGAGGTCGACCCCGCAGAGCGCGCCATAGCGGACGTTATATAATATGTTCTGAAGGTGACGGTCCCCCACATCTAGACAAATATAAATTTTCGTGACCATAAAATAATAAAAATAAAGATTTCTTGACAAAATTCGTCGAGGAGCCATGACGCTTTAAGTGAACAGCAAGCCGACTCAGGCAATTAAGACCGCTCTTTTTGCAAAGGATTCGATAAAAAAATCTGAGGTAAGTAGATAATCAAAATATTGTTTCATAAATCAATCACTGTCGAATATTTCTTGTAATAAACATAAAAAGCTCATAGGAGGTATTGTTTACCTCTTCTTTCGACCTCCTCATTCTTTCGAAGTCAAAAATTAAATTACCGACCACTACTGACCTACGTAAACATTAAATAGATCTAAGAATGGACAGAATTATGACATCAACAATTATCATGTGTTAATTGAAATAATAATAATAATATTCCGGGACAACTCACACACGGTTGTCTGATCCCAAGCTAAGCAGAGCTTGTGTTATGGTAACCAGACAACTGATAAACATACGCATATATTTCTAAATACATACATATTATAGATAAATTACACCCAGACACCGAACAAATGATCATGCTCATCACACAAACATTTGTCCCGGGTGGGAATCGAACCCACGACCTCCGGTATAGCAGTCAGGGTCTCTAACCACTAGACCAACAGGCCCGTCAAATGAAATGGACATTGCTATAAAATAATCATTATTTAAGAGGCACTTTTAATTATATTTGATTAACTTACCAAACAGCCAGTTCAGTATGGTCATAGACGCGAGCGTGTCCCCAAACGTTTGTTTCTTCATGATAAACTCCTTTAGACATGAGCTGTCGTGCTCAATTGCTGATCTGAAAACGATACAATATTATTACAATCCTCGTTTAGGCTTACTAGAAGAGCACATGCAGCGTCCGTGCCAAATGGGCAGTGCATGAGCAGAACACAAGCAGAACATTACCCGAGCACGAGCCGAACACGGGGACAGTACTAAAAGAGCACAAACTCGAACATAATTAATTTTGAAACAAAAAACGTGTCCTATTATTGTCGTTGTTATCATCTGTCGGACTATTTAAATTAAATTATTTTTTACCTAGTCATGAATCCCATTTCATGATTAAGGAAGATTTAAAAGATAATATACGACGAAATAAATTACGTAAAAAAATCACTAATCAAAAATCGTCCACTTAAATAAGCGTGGTGATCAAAACTTGTGTACCTGTGTTGCACAGTAGTGGAATATTAATTATAGGCCATATTACAATAGTAATATAATATATTTACCTGAGTATATGAGGCGGCACTTTATCGCACATGGCGTGGTACTGCTCCAGTGCTAAAGATGGCGCTAGTATCAGTCTGTCACTAGCATCGCGAGATACACCGACTGTAGAAAATGTGTAGTATTACTTATTAGTGTTAGCAACTTAGTAAACCTTACCAGTTTAACTAAGTTGCTAACTTTTTTTTCTGTATACGTGACAAAATAATATTTTTTCTTAATTAGTTTACGTATGTCAAAATTACTTTCTTGAAAAATCAATGGCCAAGAAAATGTAAAATATAATTTTATTTTATTTATTGCTATGACATGAACTGGACTCATAGAAAACATAACCCTTCTTGGCAGTCGGGTAAAAAAGGAGTGGCAACAAACAGCAATCAATAGAAACCTGTGGGTAGAGGAAAGGGAGGCCTTTGCCCAGTAGTGGGACAGTTCCAGCTCTAAATTATAACTAAATAGTATTTGTATAGTACTTACTATTATCAATATCGAATTCCTCCTCCATGAGGTCTCTGAGTCTGACGTGGTCTTCTAGATATTCTATGATGGCTGACTCCTCACCTAGTGGAGTTACCTGAAACAAATATATTTATAACAACAATGCTAAAGCGATTTATATTTACTAAAAGCTTAACAAGTAATGAAATTAGATATAGACTACGGGCCCATGAACAAAATGAATGGGTCATATGAACCACCAGGTGACGTATATAGGACGATAGAAGAGCATAAAATAATAAGATTCAGCACTATGCCGTCACTTGTGATCAGTCCAACTGGGTGCTGGTGAGCATTCAAAAGTGCAGCTAGAGTGAGTACATTTTGGTCATTTATTTCTGTACGGCATTGTTACCATCGAATAGATCCATGAAAAATAATAAGAAAGCGCGCAGTGCCGTACAAAAATGGTGGTCCAAAAAGTTGGTATTTTAGTTTTACTTTCTGTCAATTTCCAGGGTAAATTTGGTCATTAAAATTTGATTATGTACGGCGTCAGTTTCATACTGTTTCAATACAGCTTCTAATCCATTATCTAAAAAATATTATCTATGCATGAAATACTTTCAAAATAAATAATTTTATGTTGTTCAAATCACGGAATGAAGGCGGGTTGCAACCCTCTATTTTTTCCCCTTGTTCAAAGATTTTTGTTCGTTTGTACGGCGTTGCGGAATAATGGATTAGAAGCTGTATTGAAACAGTATGAAACTGACGCCGTACAGAATCAAATGACCAAATTTACCCTGGAAATTGACAGAAAGTAAAACTAAAATACCAACTTTTTGGACCACCATTTTTGTGCGGCACTGCGCGCTTTCTCATTATTTTTCATGGATCTATTCGATGGTAACAATGCCGTACAGAAATAAATGACCAAAATGTACTCACTCTAGCTGCACTTTTGAATGCTCACCAGCACCCAGTTGGACTGATCACAAGTGACGGCATAGTGCTGAATCTTATTATTTTATGCTCTTCTATCGTCCTATATACGTCACCTGGTGGTTCATATGACCCATCCATTTTGTTCATGGGCCCGTAGTCTAATATGGATGATAAGTTTGTTGTGAATTTTGAAGGATTTTTATTATTTATTGAACTCATTTTGAGTTGAATTTTTGTAAACTGACTCTATACCAGATGTACTCTTCACCCCTTTTGTATAGATATACCCTTTCGGTCACAACTTGTATGTCTCTAAATACATACCTGTCACAGATAAATACAGACTCACAAAAAAATTATTTTTTTTCGTCACACAAAGATTTGTGCTGGTTTGGAATCGAACCCACGACTTTCAGTTCAACAGTGGTCTCTGACCACTAGACCAAGAGGTCATTCGCGATCTTGACAAGTTGAATTTTACTTTCATTAAATGAAAGATTATAATATGTACTCGTAGTATAGAAACGTCCCGGATTTATACCTACTTATACATAAGAGCTACTTAAATATAAGTGGTAACATGATAGCTGACAACATGACTGCCGGGAGCTACATAAGGTAGTATAGAAGCCACTCTCGCTTAAACACCTACTTATACTTAAGTCCTACTTAAAGTTGAGTGGTACTTACATGATAACTAACAACATGACTGCTGGGAGCGACATAAGGTAACACAGAAGCCACTCTCGCTTTAAGACCTACTTATACTTAAGTCTTACTTAAACTTGAGTGGTACTTATATGATAGCCTATAGTACGTAGTAAAAAAGGAAAGAGCAGTTAAGCGTTATACTTAACGGCTGCTTAAGATCTACTTAAATATAAGCAGTACTTACATGATAGCTGACAACATGACTACTGGGATTAACAGCTACTTGTATTTAAGAGCTACTTAACTTTTGACGTCTGTGACTCCGTGGTCGAGTGGCGTATGCACCGGTTTTCAAGGTGTCGCTAGCTCTGAGGTCCCGGGTTCGATCCCCGGACGGGTCAATGTAGAAAGTCACTTTTCTACATTGCCTCGGGTCTGGTTGTTTGTGGTGTCGTTGTTTCTGAATTCCATAACACAAGTGGGTGTTTGGGTTCAGAGCAATGTATGTGATGTTGTCCGCATTTATTTATATACTTAAGCTTAAGTGGTACTTACATGATAGCTGACAACATGACTGTTAGGAGCGACATAAGGTAGAACCGCAGCCACTCGTTGTATAGAAGCATCGCGGTATAGAGACTCGCCGCACTTGACGATGTAACTCCGAGTGCAGCCGTTAGAGAGCAGGGCTTTCAGCACGCATGGACGCCGGATCGAATCCGTGAATATTTGAACCTGTGAAGGTGAGATAAGGTGATATAATAAAAAACTGATGTAAATGGTAGTAAAACCAAATAGGTAGGAGGCCAAACGTAACCGACGCCTATAGTAATCGACGCCTATCACGATAGGCGTAACCGACGCCTATCATAACCGACGCCTATCGTAACCGACGCGTATAGTAACCGACGCCTATAGTAACCGACGCCTATCACGATAGGCGTAACCGACGCCTATCATAACCGACGCCTATCGTAACCGACGCGTATAGTAACCGACGCCTATAGTAATCGACGCCTATCACGATAGGCGTAACCGACGCCTATCATAACCGACGCCTATCGTAACCGACGCGTATAGTAACCGACGCCTATAGTAACCGACGCCTATAGTAACCAACGCCTATAGTAACCGACGCCTATAGTAACCGACGCCTATCGTAACCAACGCTTATCGTAACCGACGCCTATTGTAACCGACGCCTATCAAAAACGACGCTTCTAAAACCGACGCCTATCAAAAACGACGCTAATAAAAAACGACGCCTATCAAGAACGACGCTTATAAAAACCGACGCCTATAAAAACCGCGCTTATAAAAAACGAAGCTTATAAAAAACGACGCCCATCAAGAACGACGCTTATAAAAACCGACGCCTATCAAAGACGACGCTTATAAAAATTGACGCCTAACAAAAACGACGATTATAAAAAACGACGCCTATCAAGAACGACGCTCATAAAAAACGACGCCTATCAAAAACGAAGCTTATAAAAAACGACGCCCATCAAGAACGACGCTTATAAAAACCGACGCCATCAAAGACGACGCTTATAAAAACTGACGCCTAACAAAAACGACGCTTATAAAAAACGACGCCTATCAAGAACGACGCTTATAAAAACCGACGCCTATCAAGAACGACGCTTATAGAAACGGATGTCTATTAAGAACGACGCTTATAAAAATCGACGCCTATTGTGACCGACGCTTATAAAAACCGACGCCTGTTAAGAACGACGTTTAAAAAAACCGACGCCTATCAAGAACGACGCTTATAAAAACCGACGCCTATGAAGAACGACGCTTATAAAAACCGACGCCTATCAAAAACAACGCCTATTACACTCGACATCTATCAAAAACGACGCTTATAAAAAACGACGCCTATCAAGAACGACGCTTATAAAAACCGACGCGTATAAAAACGACGCTCATAAAAAAAACGACGCTTATAAAAACCGACGCCTATCAAAAATGACGCTAATAATAAACGACGCCTATCAAAAACGAAGCTTATAAAAAACGCCGCCCATCAAGAACGACGCTTATAAAAACCAACGCCTATCAAAGACGACGCTTATAGAAACGAATGTCTATTAAGAACGACGCTTATAAAAATCGACGCCTATTGTGACCGACGCTTATAAAAACCGACGCCTGTTAAGAACGACGTTTAAAAAAACCGACGCCTATCAAGAACGACGCTTATAAAAACCGACGCCTATCAAGAACGACGCTTATAAAAACCGACGCCTATCAAAAACAACGCCTATTAAACTCGACATCTATCAAAAACGACGCTTATAAAAAACGACGCCTATCAAGAACGACGCTTATAAAAACCGACGCCTATAAAAACGACGCTCATAAAAAAACGACGCCTATCAAAAACGACGCTTATAAAAACCGACGCCTATCAAAAATGACGCTAATAATAAACGACGCCTATCAAAAACGAAGCTTATAAAAAACGCCGCCCATCAAGAACGACGCTTATAAAAACCGACGCCTTTCAAAGACAACGCTTATAAAAACTGACGCCTAACAAAAACGACGCTTATAAAAAACGACGCCTATCAAGAACGACGCTTATAAAAACCGACGCCTATAAAAAACGGCGCTTATAAAAAACGACGCCTATCAAAAACGACGCCTATAAAAACCGACGCTTATCAAGAACGACGCTTATAAAAACCGACGCCTATCAAGAACGGCGCTTATAAAAAACGACGCCTTTCAAAAATGACGCTCATAATAAACGACGCTCATAAACAACGACGCCTATAAAAAACGGCGCTTATAAAAAACGACGCCTATCAAAAACGACGCTTATAACAAACGACGCCTATTAAAAACGACGCCTATAAAAAACGGCGCTTATAAAAAACGACGCCTATCAAAAACGACGCTTGTAAAAAACGACGCCTATCAAAAACGACACCTATAAAAAACGGCGCTTATAAAAAACGACGCCTATCAAAAACGAAGCTTATAAAAAACGCCGCCCATCAAGAACGGCGCTTATAAAAAACGACGCCTATCAAAAACGACGCTTATAAAAACCGACGCCTATCAAAAATGACGCTAATAATAAACGACGCCTATCAAAAACGAAGCTTATAAAAAACGCCGCCCATCAAGAACGACGCTTATAAAAACCAACGCCTATCAAAGACGACGCTTATAGAAACGAATGTCTATTAAGAACGACGCTTATAAAAATCGACGCCTATTGTGACCGACGCTTATAAAAACCGACGCCTGTTAAGAACGACGTTTAAAAAAACCGACGCCTATCAAGAACGACGCTTATAAAAACCGACGCCTATCAAGAACGACGCTTATAAAAACCGACGCCTATCAAAAACAACGCCTATTAAACTCGACATCTATCAAAAACGACGCTTATAAAAAACGACGCCTATCAAGAACGACGCTTATAAAAACCGACGCCTATAAAAACGACGCTCATAAAAAAACGACGCCTATCAAAAACGACGCTTATAAAAACCGACGCCTATCAAAAATGACGCTAATAATAAACGACGCCTATCAAAAACGAAGCTTATAAAAAACGCCGCCCATCAAGAACGACGCTTATAAAAACCGACGCCTTTCAAAGACAACGCTTATAAAAACTGACGCCTAACAAAAACGACGCTTATAAAAAACGACGCCTATCAAGAACGACGCTTATAAAAACCGACGCCTATCAAAAACGACGCCTATAAAAACGGCGCTTATAAAAAACGACGCCTATAAAAAAAGGCGCTTATAAAAAACGACGCCTATAAAAAACGACGCCTATAAAAAACGGCGCTTATAAAAAACGACGCCTATCAAAAACGACGCCTATCAAAAAGGGCGCTTATAAAAAACGGCGCCTTTCAAAAACTACGCTCACAAAAAACGACGCCTATAAAAAACGACGCTCATTAAAAACGACGCCTATAAAAAACGGCGCTTATAAAAAACGACGCCTATCAAAAACGACGCCTATAAAAACCGACGCTTATCAAGAACGACGCTTATAAAAACCGACGCCTATCAAGAACGGCGCTTATAAAAAACGACGCCTTTCAAAAATGACGCTCATAATAAACGACGCTCATAAACAACGACGCCTATAAAAAACGGCGCTTATAAAAAACGACGCCTATCAAAAACGACGCTTATAACAAACGACGCCTATTAAAAACGACGCCTATAAAAAACGGCGCTTATAAAAAACGACGCCTATCAAAAACGACGCTTGTAAAAAACGACGCCTATCAAAAACGACGCCTATAAAAAACGGCGCTTATAAAAAACGACGCCTATCAAAAACGAAGCTTATAAAAAACGCCGCCCATCAAGAACGGCGCTTATAAAAAACGACGCCTATCAAAAACGACGCCTATAAAAACCGACGCTTATCAAGAACGACGCTTATAAAAACCGACGCCTATCAAGAACGGCGCTTATAAAAAACGACGCCTATCAAGAACGACGCTTATAAAAACCGACGCCTATAAAAACGACGCTCATAAAAAAACGACGCCTATCAAAAACGACGCTTATAAAAACCAACGCCTATCAAAAATGACGCTAATAATAAACGACGCCTATCAAAAACGAAGCTTATAAAAAACGCCGCCCATCAAGAACGACGCTTATAAAAACCGACGCCTATCAAAGACAACGCTTATAAAAACTTACGCCTAACAAAAACGACGCTTATAAAAAACGACGCCTATCAAGAACGACGCTTATAAAAACCGACGCCTACCAAAAACGACGCCTATAAAAACGGCGCTTATAAAAAACGACGCCTATCAAAAACGGCGCTTATAAAAAACGACGCCTATAAAAAACGACGCTTATAAAAACCGACGCCTATAAAAACGACGCTCATAAAAAAACGACGCCTATCAAAAACGACGCTTATAAAAACCGACGACTATCAAAAATGACTCTAATAATAAACGACGCCTATCAAAAACGAAGCTTATAAAAAACGCCGCCTATCAAAAATGACGCTAATAATAAACGACGCCTATCAAAAACGAAGCTTATAAAAAACGCCGCCCATCAAGAACGACGCTTATAAAAACCGACGCCTATCAAAGACAACGCTTATAAAAACTGACGCCTAACAAAAACGACGCTTATAAAAAACGACGCCTATCAAGAACGACGCTTATAAAAACCGACGCCTATCAAAAACGACGCCTATAAAAACGGCGCTTATAAAAAACGACGCCTATAAAAAACGGCGCTTATAAAAAACGACGCCTATAAAAAACGACGCTTATAAAAAACGACGCCTATAAAAAACGGCGCTTATAAAAAACGACGCCTATCAAAAACGACGCCTATCAAAAAGGGCGCTTATAAAAAATGGCGCCTTTCAAAAACTACGCTCATAAAAACGACGCCTATAAAAAACGACGCTCATTAAAAACGACGCCTATAAAAAACGGCGCTTATAAAAAACGACGCCTATCAAAAACGACGCTTGTAAAAAACGACGCCTATCAAAAACGACGCCTATAAAAAACGGCGCTTATAAAAAACGACGCCTATCAAAAACGAAGCTTATAAAAAATGCCGCCCATCAAGAACGGCGCTTATAAAAAACGACGCCTATCAAAAACGACGCCTATAAAAACCGACGCTTATCAAGAACGACGCTTATAAAAACCGACGCCTATCAAGAACGGCGCTTATAAAAAACGACGCCTTTCAAAAATGACGCTCAGAATAAACGACGCTCATAAACAACGACGCCTATAAAAAACGGCGCTTATAAAAAACGACGCCTATCAAAAACGACGCTTATAACAAACGACGCCTATTAAAAACGACGCCTATAAAAAACGGCGCTTATAAAAAACGACGCCTATCAAAAACGACGCTTGTAAAAAACGACGCCTATCAAAAACGACGCCTATAAAAAACGGCGCTTATAAAAAACGACGCCTATCAAAAACGAAGCTTATAAAAAACGCCGCCCATCAAGAACGACGCTTATAAAAACCGACGCCTATCAAAGACGACGCTTATAAAAACTGTCGCCTAACAAAAACGACGCTTATAAAAAACGACGCCTATGAAAAACGGCGCTTATAAAAAACGACGCCTATCAAAAACGACGCTTGCAAAAAACGACGCCTATCAAAAACGACGCCTATAAAAAACGGCGCTTATAAAAAACGACGCCTATCAAAAACGACGCCTATAACAACCGACGCTTATCAAGAACGACGCTTATAACAAACAACGCCTATCAAGAACAACGCTTATAAAAACCGACGCCTATCAATAACGACGCTCATAAAAAACGACGCCTTTCAAAAATGACGCTCATAATAAACGACGCCTATAAAAAACGGCGCTTATAACAAACGACGCCTATCAAAAACGACGCTTATAACAAACGACGCCTATTAAAAACGACGCCTATAAAAAACGGCGCTTTTAAAAAACGACGCCTATAAAAAACGACGCTTGTAAAAAACGACGCCTATCAAAAACGACGCCTATAAAAAACGGCGCTTATAAAAAACGACGCCTATCAAAAACGACGCTTGTAAAAAACGACGCCTATCAAAAACGACGCTTATAAAAAACGACGCCTATCAAAAACGACGCCTATAACAACCGACGCTTATCAAGAACGACGCTTATAACAAACAACGCCTATCAAGAACAACGCTTATAAAAACCGACGCCTATCAAGAACGATGTTTATAAAAACCGACGCCTATCAAGAACGATGTTTATAAAAACCGACGCCTATCAAGAACGACAGTCTATTTACATACGTAGTAACATACGGTATTCAGTTAAATCCGGTAAGACTGGTAGCCGACCCCGACATAGTTGAGAAAAAATAATATTTCGGGAGAACACACACACGGTTATCCTATCCCAAGCTAAGCAGAGCTTGTGTTATGGTAACCAGACAACTGATAAACATACGCATATATTTCTAAATACATACATATTACAGATAAATTACACCCAGACACATAACAAATGATCGTGCTCATCACACAAACATGTGTCCTGGGTGGGAATGACCACGAGCTCCGGTATAGCAGTCAGGGTCACTAACCACTAGACCAACAGGCCCGTCAGATGATGATGTAATACTCACGTGCTCAGCAAACTTCACGACCCACACTCCGTGTGGTAGGCAGAGCAGGCGCTGCAGCTTCGTTCTAGAACCTTCTAGAGCGGTGACGTCACAGAGTGTGGGACACAGCTGTGATAGGCGGAGCGATGTGCGAAGCGATTTGGGTTTTAGCTCCGATATTATTGATTTTAGATGATTGTTTTTTGATTCTGCAAATAATTTGAAACATATGTTGTTCAATTTTTGACCGACTTCAAAAAGGAGGAGGTACTCCATTCGACTGTACTTTTTTTTGTTAGTTCAGATCTTTCCACTGGGTAAACTGATTTTGATGATTCTTTTTTTATTTGAAAGTTAGTGCTTCCCGTGTGGTCATAAGAAAACAATTTACACAAGAAAACACATTTCTTATGTAACATATAGAACATTATTGTTATATAAATTTATTACTTTATAAAAAACAATACTTTTTAAATCATCTATATTATAAACATGAAAATTTACTTACCAATATCATCCATATGTTCTAGGGCGTAGAGTTTATTTTTGATTGTAATCAATGATTGGTAGTCAGTCCCTCCGTATGGCGTGTCTAGGAGCATTCTCTTCATAGTACTAAATGTTTTATTCCATTTTGTTTCATCTAGAACTAATAGGAATAACTATTTAATAAAGTAAATTCATCAAAAAATAATAATTTACTATTTATATTAGAAGTATCAGAAAAAACAAGTATTACGGAACCCCACAGCTTAATAATAAAAGTTAAAAAAGTTGCCTTTAATTTTGTTCATTTTTTTATTATTTACAAAAATTTGTTTTTTTTTTGCAAGAAATAAAAATTAAAATTATTAAACTTTCTTATTATGAAAAAAAAAATGAATAAGTATCTTGAGCCAAAATAAGGGTGCAAAAATGCAAATAGACTGCCGAAATTATTAATTTGGTAACGTTATAATAATTTCAAACATTTTTTTTCCCTCTCACTAGCTCTTTTTACATGTTGCAATAGCCCCCTTTTTTGAAATCGGTTAAAAATACTTACGATTTCTTCTCAATGTATCACAATATTGTAATAACGAGTAATTAGCATCGCATATCAATTGGAAATGCATTTTACATGTGTCAACACTGTCATCTTTGAATTTATCCAAAAAATTGTGATTTGATGCTGGCAACATCGGAATAATCTTCTTGATGATGGCAATACTGGAGAAATCTAGGTTGTTGAATACTCGATTTATCTGTAATGAATAAGATAGGATTATTTAGTATCTAAAATTTTTATGCAAAAAGAGGGCTGCTATAAGTTTAACGTGTATACTTGTCTGTGGCACTGTAGCTTCTAAATTGGTGAACCAATTTTGATAAATTATTGTTTGAAAAACAGCAAGATGGTTAGTTTACTTTCCATCAGAAACTACCTTAAAAGTATAAAATAACACATGGGCAAAGCTCTTAATATAAAGTAAATTCTAAAAATATTCTTTAAATTAGACCTCATTCAGTATTTTTTTTTTCACATAGAAACACAAATGTATATATTATAACACACAGTAAACTAACAACACCCCTCTTTTTCGTCGTCGGTTCAAAACTTTCAAAACTATTATACTTACCAAATCCAGTATTTTTGTAACTGTCCCTTCGCTTACAACTATACCTGAATAGGCGAGCCTGTTTAACAGTACAGATAGTATTAAGTCGTATTGTCGACTTAAATTGTGATCTAGTATGGTTCCTATTATTTCTGACATGCGAAGTAGTATTGTGTTTTGGATTGATTTGTCTGAAAAAATACATCATTTAAGTATTTAAAACTTAAAGTTAAAAATAATTAACAAACACAAAATTAAATTATCTAAACAAACGATTTTGATCACAGAAAAAATATGCTTAATTATTTAATAGTTATCTTTATTTACAAAAATACAAATTAAGTGTTTTGGATAGGATTTTACATCAAATACAGTCTTTCTTTTGGTTGCGATAAATAATAACTACGTTTGCAGCCGATCTGGTGAGCCTATTTTTCCTAACTGCCAAATTCAATAGATAAATAAATGCAGACAACATCACATACATTGCTCTGAACCCAAAGTAAGTAGCTAAAGCACTTGTGTTATGGAATTCAGATACAACGATACCACAAACACCCAGACCCGAGAAATGTGATTTTCTACATTGACCCGTCCGGGGAACGAACCCGGGACCTCAGAGCTAGCGACACCTTGAAACCGGTGCGTACGCCACTCGACCACGGAGGTCGTCAAACTTATTATATTTGTCATAACATATCCAAATATCGTTTTCCTTGCAAATATTGAAGGACTTAATTTGTATGACACTTATGTCAAAATTCTATAAACATATAAAGTGTAAAAACTAGGAACGGATATGTTATTAAAGTATTCGTAAGTGTATAAAAGAATATTTTTTTATCTATTATTATAATTGGCCTTTGCCCAGAAACGGGACAGTATATTTTAGGAAAATAAATCTATTAAGTGTCCCACTGCTGGGCAATTTTGTGTAGAAATAAGAATTAAAATAAATATATATTCACCATCATCCCTCCACAGCCCATCGTAGAACACCAGACCTTCTTCATAGAACCTCCTCAAGCCTTGCTTATTATCACAAGACATCCCTCCCTTATGTCTGAGTAGTTGTGTGGTGATACTCTGTGTTATATCGTCTAGCTTGGATGGTGATAGTGCTGAAATGTGTGGGTTTTAGTTAACATATGCTTTTATTTTTATATTAGATATATTAGAATAAGAAAAATGTGTTAAGAATTATTTGATTTAAGGCTAGTACTATATCATTGTTACATGAAAGTGTAGATTTTAAAAATATAATATATATAACACAAGAACCTGTTGAAGATAAATATTGATATAAATATGAATGATTGAAAATTATAAACTATAATTCTTATAAATAAAAACGACTTCGTAATAAGTCTTTTATGTATTTCTTATGGATCCCAATGTCATAACTAGACCAAAATAAAAAGGGACCACAGGGGAAGCACCAGATTCATAAAAAGAAATCATCAAAATCGGTTCAACCAGTCGAAAGATATGACTTAACAAAAAAAAAATACAGTCGAATTGAGTACCTCCTTTTTTGGGTTGGTTAAAAAGATGTATTGTTGATCTGTTTCTTGCTGACTTTTAGTTATATTTTTCTATTTAAACATAATGAAAAAAAATATTTCCTTACCTAAATTTATACACCAAAATAAATATAATAACCAATTTGTTAATTTATACTTACAATTTAAATCATGGTTCAGTTGTAATATCAGTCTCTGTATAGATACATTAGTATCCAAAGATGATTGCTCTGCATATCTTAAAGATTGCCTCTCTAAAACAAATGTATAATAATACATAAATGCGGACAACATCACATACATTGCTCTGAACCCAAAGTAAGTAGCTAAAACACTTGTGTTATGGAATCAGAGACAACGAAGGTACCACAAACACCCAGACTCGGGACAATGTACAAAAGTGGGTTCCTACATTGACCCGTCCGGGGATCGAACATGGCGCCTCTAGACATGAGCAAAAACTTGTTAAACTTGCTTCACCGGACTTTAGCTAAACATAGCTAATTGTAAAATAAATCAAGCGAGATTTATTTGTCAAAAACTTCAGTACATGACTAAGGATCTGTTTTAAAAGTTTTTTAGTATAAATCTATGATTAAAAAGATCAATCAATTAAAAATAGCTTAGTTTATTCATAATTGTGCTCGTGACTGTACACCACTCGACTAAAGAGGTCGCTACTCTTTATAAATTTAGCCTGTTTAATTAAAAGGCACATACTAATAAATTAAACATACCTGCGGCCCCTAAAGCTTTCTGTAGACTCTCAATATTATTATCTTTTAGACCAATCGTTCTGTAAGCTGCAACTTTCTCAGTTACCCACGGTAGTATATCCACATCGAGTAACGAACTGAAACAAAAGAATTGACCATAAAATAATGATTATAAATAATTGTCAAGAAAAATTACCTAATTCCGGCTCTGACCTATTTTAACCGGTATATGTATGCGTTTGTTAAAAGAAAATAAAATAGAAAATGCTAATGTAGGTATTACGTTCACGTCCGGGTGTGTTTCATGATCTCAAAAAGTGTGACCTTAAATAATATCTCTAAACTTTTCTATAAACTAATCTCGTAACAACTGATGCACTCTTCCAAAGAAAATACTAAATGATTATTATTTTTCATTTAAGAAGCACCTCAACTCAATGAGTTTATAACAGAATGAAGTTTGGTTTATATTGGGTCCATAATATCTAATTTATTTTTTTTGTTATCTGTTGTTTCATAATTGAGAAATTTACGCGAATGTTAGACATTGAAATAAAACTACTTTTTACGTATTTTTTCACGGAGACATCAAGACACTGTACAGTGAGCTCATATTGCGTAGGTCGGAACTCAATAATAAATTAAAATATGAAGGTGGAACGAGCAACATCTTCTGTCAAGACGAACGCCATCTCAGTCTGCCCGTGACCATGATACCTGCAAAGGTGTCGAAACGTCGGGACCTAAAATTTTAATATAAACCGCGAAAAAATCCGTAAAAAGTAGTTTTATTTCAATGAGAAATTTATTTAATTTAATTTTGTATAAAAACCATTTTGCTGTAACCACATTGTTTTATTTAATTTTTTATTTATACCATCTTTATGTACTCATTGTTATAAATAAATAAATATTTCTTATTCTTTTTCTCTGTTATTGATGGTCTTCTTACTATCTTGATATACTTACTCTTTATTCCTGTCGACACACTGCAGCGCTAGGTAAGGCAGTTTCCTAGCATTGGCTTGGCGGCACCAAACCAGCTCGTCTGCTAGAGACATTCTGTTCACGGAGTCGTGGTCATAGCTGTGGCTGTTCTGCTGGGTAAATGATGATCTGAAATATGAGTCAAAATGTATTGCTGAAATAAATTATGACCTATAGTATGCTGTTAAAACGAATGGCAATAAAATGTGGAAAATAATAAAAAAAAGCAATGTTGATTTGAGGTCGTGGTGGCCTGGCGGTTCAATGAACGGATTTGTATGCACAAGGTTGCAGGTTCGAACCCAGGCAAGTACCAATGTAACTTTTCAAAGTCATATGTACTTTCTTAATTATTCTAAGACACTTCTGACGAACGGTAAAGGAAAACATCGTGAGAAAACCTGGATTCCAAAATTGGGATTTGAAATCGCCCGCAGAGCAAGCGTGGTGATCAATGCTCGTGCCTTCTCTATATGGGAAGAGGCTAGTGCCCAGCTGTGGGACGTTTATAGGCTAGATTATGATTATGTATTTACCTGATCATAAGTCGCGCGGCCCACTCAGCGAGACAGTGAGACGCTCTCAAGTCTGAGGGGAAGCGGGTGACGTCACTCTGGTGCCATTGTATCGCTTCGATTATCTATAAACAATATATACCTATTAGTGTTATGTTTAAATAGGAAAATAATTTACAGAGCGACTGTCTATCTGACCTCCACAACCTTACTGGGGAACACAGTATCCCATAGTAAGACTGCTTGTCAGAATTGTCTTAACGACTGACAAAGATGTACGTATGACAGTCGGGACTAGGCTTAACGTGCCTTCCAAAACACGGATATTTTATAAATCTCGGTATGTTATAAATGGTCACCCATCCATTAACCTGTTTTGTTAGTCAAACCGTACGGTTACACTTAAACTTAGCCACGAGCCCCTCTACTCATGTGCAATATAAATAAATAATATTATTAACCTTTCGCCTACCTCTATAAACGACCAATCCTGACCACACTGACGTCATCAGGGTAGTACGATGCTACTAGCTTGTTGAACCATAGCTTATAATCTATTATTACTTATATTAATAACATTAATTAATAATATAACTCACAGCAGAAGTAACGAACTCCCTTCTGGGCCAGCGCTCGGTTTGTTTGAGCCAACTGTTCCGGTCCTGAGTGACGTCATCAGGGTAGTACGATGCTACTAGCTTGTTGAACCATAGCTTATAATCTATTATTACTTATATTAATAACATTAATTAATAATATAACTCACAGCAGAAGTAACGAACTCCCTTCTGGGCCAGCGCTCGGTTTGTTTGAGCCAACTGTTCCGGTCCTGAGTGACGTCATCAGGGTAGTACGATGCTACTAGCTTGTTGAACCATAGCTTATAATCTATTATTACTTATATTAATAACATTAATTAATAATATAACTCACAGCAGAAGTAACGAACTCCCTTCTGGGCCAGCGCTCGGTTTGTTTGAGCCAACTGTTCCGGTCCTGAGTGACGTCATCAGGGTAGTACGATGCTACTAGCTTGTTGAACCATAGCTTATAATCTATTATTACTTATATTAATAACATTAATTAATAATATAACTCACAGCAGAAGTAACGAACTCCCTTCTGGGCCAGCGCTCGGTTTGTTTGAGCCAACTGTTCCGGTCCTGAGTGACGTCATCAGGGTAGTACGATGCTACTAGCTTGTTGAACCATAGCTTATAATCTATTATTACTTATATTAATAACATTAATTAATAAAATAACTCACAGCAGAAGTAAGGAACTCCCTTCTGGGCCAGCGCTCGGTTTGTTTGAGCCAACTGTTCCGGTCCTGAGTGACGTCATCAGGGTAGTACGATGCTACTAGCTTGTTGAACCATAGCTTATAATCTATTATTACTTATATTAATAACATTAATTAATAATATAACTCACAGCAGAAGTAACGAACTCCCTTCTGGGCCAGCGCTCGGTTTGTTTGAGCCAACTGTTCCGGTCCTGAGTGACGTCATCAGGGTAGTACGACGCTACTAGCTTGTTGAACCATAGACTGTAATCTAGGACAAAACATTAATATAATAAATAAATAATATAATTTTCAATTGATAAATTCTGGTTCTCCACAGACCTAACCTCAAAGAAATGTAAGGATGGACGCCTTTGACCTGCAGTGGGAAAGAAATGGCAACCTTTTTTCTGTCCCACTGCTGGACAAAGACCTCCGCAATTCCTTCCATTTAATTCCTCTTACTAGCCCTTACGGAAAACACCGGACGTTTATTAGTAAATTAAATAAATAATAATTATTAATTACTTTAGGAACTATTTGTGCGACAAACCTAATTCTATTTTTTTCTTTCGTGCGTTGTTTTTCAACTGTTAGATCTATTATATAAAAATGAATCGCTAAATGTGTTGGTAAGCGCATAACTCAATAACTGCTGGACCGATTTCCATAATTCTTTTTTTGTTGTGTTAGTTATTATCAGGAGAAGGTTTTTAGGAAAGAAAAAAAAAATGGAAAATTTGCGGACTTTTTTTTTAAAGTAATTCTGACCTTTGTTACTATAGTGATTTGTTGGAATTATCTCCGTCCTCTATAATATAAAGACACCGGGAACGGGACCTATGGATTCACGCGGGTAAAACCGCGGGGCACAGCTAGTAATAAATAAATAAATATGTTACTTTCATAAATAACTAATAAATGATTAAATAAAGGTCGATTTTTGCTAAAAAATGGGTCAATATAGCTAAAAATAAAATAACAATTAGTCAATTTCATTTCGGCTACAGGCGAATTTGATTTATTTACCAGGAATAGTAGAAAATTATCTAAAAAAAACATACATATAATAATAAATCATAATAACTCACCCAAATTCTTCCCAGCCGCATCAAAGTACTGTCTGAGCTTCACCCTGAACTGGTCCTCTCCCACCCAGAGGGGGGGGAGGCTGTGCTCTATGTTCTGCCGCTGTTGGGACCTCAGGGAGTCCCAGTCTGATAGCCTGCCGAATACGTCGATAACACCTAGAAAACAAAAGTTACTTAGCAACTTATATTAAGAAAAATGACGTTGAAAAAAAATAAGGCATCCGTTTTTTACTAATTACAAAATAATTTATAATACTGAACTGAGTTAAAACAATATATATCGCTAATAAAGAATTTAACCACGTTAGCTATTAAAAAAAATCAGAAACTATTAAACAATATAAATGCAACACAATCGATCTATTCGTTAAGGAGTAACAATGCCACACACAGACACACAGGACAACACGTCAAACTTGTAAGAATGAGCATTTTGCGTCAGAGGTTAAATATTGGTAAAAAAAAAAAAACTTTTCTATTCAAAAAAATATATCACACTCATATTGTGAATGCTGTATCTAACTATAATAAACATGCATAAAAAATGTCTTTATTTACTAAGTACTTTGAGTTCGTACATAATTATTTAGGGCACAAATAAGTGGAAAATATTTATAGTTACCTTCCAAAGAAAACTCTTGATCTCTCATCTTAACATCTAAATCCTCTTGCATCATTCTGAAACAGAAAAATAATATTATAATATCCTGGGACAACTCACACACGGCCATCTGATCCCAAGCTAAGTAGAGCTTGTGTTATGGTAACCAGACTACTGATAAACATACTTATATATTTCTAAATACATACATATTATAGATACATTACACCCAGACACAGAAGGGTGGGATTGACCACGAGCTCCGGTATAGCAGTCAGGGTCACTAACCACTAGACCAACAGGCCCGCCAAGTTTTTTTTTATGTCTGATCATTTGTTATGTCTGGTTGTAATTTATCTATAATATGTATGGATTTAAAATCAAAATCAAATCATCAAAATCAAAATGTTTTTATTTCTTATAAACCAAAAAAAAGGCGCTCAAGAAACGTTACGTTAACTCTACTGATTCTAGTTGCTCGGTTCCAAAGTGTCTTTCCTATGAAGAAGAGCCGGCAAGAAACTCCATAGGTTACTCTTTTAAAAACAAATTATACAATTATTTTTACATTATTGGTTAAATATATGCGTCAACACCGCAATAAATCTACGATAATAAAATAAAGAAAAAAATAAGAAAATAATTTAGAAACATAATATATTATATAAGTATGTTTATCAGTTGTCTGGTTACCATAACACAAGCTCTGCTTAGTTCGGGATCGGATGACCGGGTGTCTTAGCAGACAATCGTGTGTGAGATGTCCTGGAATATTATATTATTAAATAAGTCAACTCTTACAATTCTAAGAGGTATCAATGCTTATTTAACTGATATTAATAACTATTATCTACTTTACCTGCAAACAAATTGATTCCTATCGCCATTTCTAATCAACAGATCTTCATACAATATATTAGTATACATATATCCTTCGCTATTCCTTACACTGCGGTTCAATACTTCTACACTCTCTTTAAAGCTGAAATAACAAATAAAAATATCATGACAATAAATAAAAATAAACCGTTTAAAATAATTTTACTTTTAATTTCTAACCTTCGCTTAAATCAAGATAAAAAATTAAATGAAATTCTGTTGGTTTCTGAGTTATACGCGAAAGAAATTACTTTTAAATGTATTCCATAGTAGTATTTTAAAGTTTTATTTTATATTAAATAGTTTTAATTCCAAGTAAAAAACATTAAAATAACCTATTTAAGTTAAAAAATAATATTATACATTATTAAAGAGGGAGAGTGGGGAGGCCTTTGCCCAGCAGTGGGACATTGCAGGCTCTTAATAATAATAATTATTATTATTAAGCTAACTCATGTACTTAAAATTAAATATTGTGTAACATACATAGCCTTTTTAAAAAAAATTGTCTATTTAAACCGGGATCATTTTTTTTAAATTAAAATCTAATTAATATAAATGAACTCACCCAGTCACCCCACTAACAGCATCCACAAAGACTCTGCAAGCTTCTAACACGAGTGGCGTCAAGCAGTTCGCGTCTCTCTGTACTATGCCTACTAACTGCCTACTGATCACTGCGCCGATATCGAACCTGCGACTGGAGAGACATCTCATGACCTGAGCGCAGAGCTCTAGGCAGGATTCTGTGTTTACCTGCAATTGGGAGGTTTTAGTAAGGTTTTTAAGCGATTTAGAAAAGAGATGTATGTCATTTTGTGAAGGAATATGTGAGGCAATTATACATTGATTGATTATTTTTTTCTTTGACAAGGTACATCTCAAAGGTGATCCTATATTATTTTTTATTAAATCGGTTCTCCTTTACATTCACCACTAGGACTGCCTCGTTGGCCTAGTGGTGCTAAGCGCGACTGCTATGCTACTTCTTGGGTTCGATTCCCGAGTCGACCAAGGTGTTATTGGGGTTTTCTATGGAATTTTGATTAGCAGGTCGGAGTTTGGATTTGTGCCCGGTTAGTGGCAATAGGCTCACCCCCTATTACAGGGAACCTAAACATATTAACTGTGGGTGTACATTGGTACACCTCTGCCTAACCCTTCGGGGATACAGGCGTGATGGTATGTTATGTATGTTATGTTTTAATAAGGTTGCCTTTAACCGATTTGGAAAGGGGTTTGTCCATTTGTGTTTTTTATTACCTTAGCTAGTTGTAGGAATGTGTCCAATAGTTCTGTTATACGTATTTGTACGTCGATTTCTCGTCGTTCGGTTGCTAGAAGAAAAAATGTAAATTAAAACCAAATAAAATATTTACTCCGACTTATATGAGGTCATTTTATCAATAGTAAAAATATAATTATCAATTTTAGTACATAACAAATTATATGGACTTTTTTACGTATTAGTATGATAATAGTAGGTACTTACCTTTCTTAACTGTCTGTCTGTATGTCATACTTGACCTAAGAACAGTCTTAGGTTTACTTCTCGTAGTAAGAGTTTCATAAACTTTAAGGATGCTGAAAAAAAAAAATTTTTTTCACTACATAAGTAGTAGTAATAGTATTAATCTATCACAAAAACAGATCAAAAATAAATTTAATTATACAATCTAAGGGTAGATATTTTCCGAAATAAAGGTATGTTTGAAAAATTTTATATAAAAGAGAAAAAAAATTGTAAAGTATGTTTTTAATCTCTAATTACAATAGAAGTTTTTCGCTAGAAGCATTCGTCTAAAACACAAAAACTATCAAGTTATCAAAGCTGAAAAGGTTTTTTCATTGCGACTATTAGAACCAATTTCTTTTATACAAATTGTCCTTTAAAATAATATTTATTTTATATCATTCATACAACAAATCTTCGTCTTCTTCTTCTTAGCGTATCGATCAATGGCAATTGGCTAGATTTTTGTGGACCAGTACTCAGCCACGCGGACAGCGTTATCTGTAGCGTTGTACAGGTCCTCGCGTGTACAGGCGGTGGGACACGCTGGGCAGCTCAGCAAATGAGCCATGGTCTGCGGAGAGGCACCACACTCACAAAGTACAACACATGCATCCCATACATACCTCTGCGGAATGCCATCTTCTCTCAACTTAGTAGCACAGAACGCATCATTGTCCCTCAGCCCACTGAACAGCATTTCCAACAGCTTGCACCCACAGCTGCGGAGCTCCAAGCTGTCTATGTCCGTGAAGAAACTCTGGTACACTAGGATATAGAATAGCTCTGCGAATCTGTAAGGAAATGTAGTTGAATTATTATTTAATAGTATATTTGTGTTTAAAATAACAAAAATCAGAAATAAAGTTGTTAAATTCTCACATGTACAACAATATCATTATTTTTCAACAAACAATATCATTATAAAGAAATAAATAATAATAATCCAGCCTATAAACGTCCCACTGCTGGGCACAGGCCTCTTCCCATATAGAGAAGGCATGAGCATTGATCACCACGCTTGCTCTCTGTGGATTGGCGATTTCATAAATAATATTAAGAAAGAAATAAAGTATTTTTTATATAATGAACATTTATTTTCTTCCATTTATAATTGTTTAATTTGTATATCTGCTAACAGAGATGAGAGAGATCAAAATGGGCGCTTTTGGGCATTATAAGGAGTTTTATTAACAAAAGGTATCACAGAAAGGAAAAACATAGGGACATAAAACAAATTAATATTTATAAATTTTTAAACGAATTGACTTCAAAGTCAGGACCCCCCTTAAGTTTGAGTATTGGAGGCAATAAGTTAATCTTAACTATACTTAAGTTTAACTTAATCAATAAGTTAATAAATTATCTTTTGAGTTTTCTTAATAACCCAAATTTTTTAACACGGCTTTTTACACTAAGTTGGAATCAAACCCTGAACAACCCTGGCACTGGCCCAAGCCCTTTATACATATTCCACTTTTCCCTCCTTATTTTTTCGATGCAGCGAACTTATTGACTCTAATATAACTATACCTGAGCGTGAGGTCCTCGGACAGACATTCCGTCAGTCCCTCCGTCACCATCGCCGCGGTATCCCCACCGTATATCCCACGAGCGACCACCATCACCAACTCCTGGTCTGTCTCTAGAGCGGAGAGAAGTGGTGTGGTGTCTAACGCGCGGCGTTTGGAGGAGAAGTGGGGTTGGCGCTTGAATTGGGCTGGAAATATGTTTATAACATTACAATACGTAAAAAATTAGGGGTTACTTAATACCAGTAACCTTCAAAAAATAAACATAACAAATATAGAATACCTAATTTAATAGAAATATCTTTTCAAGAATTTACAACAGGCACGTATAATGTTATTTTTGTATCAAAAATTCATTTGTTGCATATAAAATATTAAATAAGAAAACTACAATATTATTTTGAGGAAAATAAATTATTTAGTAAAGTGGGCCTTTTTGAACCTACGGAGATATTTACAATTTAAAATTTAATTTCTTAAAACAATTTCGTCTAAAGGCAGTTTTGTCAAATATGTGTTAATTTTTTTAAATATTATTCGACTATTGAAATAATGTTAAGATATTTAAGGAACGCCACTTAAATTATTTTCATATCTCAGTTTTGTTTAGTTTTTTACATAGCTGTAACTTGTCAATAGTATAATAAATAAATATAACCCTGTAATTTGCAAAAACCCTTACTTTTCTCTAAACATTAAAAAAACACCTAATAAAATAATAAACTCACCTTTAAAAGCCTTCATAACAACATTGTACGCTTCTCTCCTCACCCCCGCAGCCGAACTCTTACAGTTCTGGGCAACGAACCCCAACACCCTCGCTCTCAAACCCTCACTCATATACCTAGATACAGAGATAAACAAGACACAGGTTATCCTTACTAATATTATAAACTAGCTGTGCCCGCGACTTCGTTCGCATGGATGCCGAAACGTATCAATGAGATTTTTTGTTTCAAGTGCTATTTGTGTAGAACGTTATATGACATAACTTTTTTATTTATGTACCGATTGACATGAAATAAACACTAAATGTTAAGTGAAGCTTACTACAATATATTAGTGAAAACCGCATCTAAATCGAATAAGCCGTCTCTGATATTAGCGTGCACAAAAACACAGACAAACAGACAAAAAAAAAATGTAATTACAAATTCTGGTTCAGCATCGATATAATAACAACTCCTGCTACTTTTTTCATATATATTTTCACTGTACAGACACCACTTTTTTTCAATTTTATTATATGTATAGATAGATAGATAGATGTGAAAGTTTGTGAGAATGGATGTGTGGATGTTTGTTACTCTTTCACGCAAAAACTACTGAATGTATTTTAATTAAACTTTACATTAATGTACCTAGCTTATACATCGGAATAACACATAGGCTATAATTTATAAAGATAGTGCATAAATTGTCATTCACGCGGGTGAAACCGCGGGACACAGCTAGTTTACAATAAGAGAAAAAGAAAAAATCACAAATAAAAAGACACAAAGGATTGAGAACACAAAAATTAAGAGAAGAAAAACAAGTCCACAATACATAAACATATCATCACGCCTGTATCCCCGAAGGGGTAGGCAGGGGTGTACCAGTGTACACCCACAGTTCGCCGATATGTTTAGGTCCCATGTAATAGGGGGCGAGCCTATTGCCACTTACCGGGCACAAATCCAAACTCCGACCTGCTACTGAGAATTTCATAGAAAACCCAATAACCCCTGGTCAACTCGAGAATCGAACCCGAGACCTCCAGCGTAGCTGTCGCGCTTAGCACCACTAGGCCAACGAGGCAGTCACAATATAAAGGAAAAAAAAACATGAGACATAAGAAGTGACATTTACAGGGTGTTACAAAACCCCTGTCCGATCCGTTAAGGGGTTGTTAGCTATCGATATCTGATTACATAGATGCAGAAAATTTTTTATTATAACCTACAAAAAAAAACCTCCAAATGGATAGTGAGAGTGGCGGTTTCGTCACAGGTTGTGCCAGATGATCATACAAAGGGCCACCATTAATACCGATGAAAATGGTGGTGTAGTTTTTGATTTATCTTCAAATTGCGGGATTTTGGAGGCTATTTCAAAGTTCATTATTATTGTTATTATCATGAATTTTCCAAATTTGATATTTTATTTGGGCATGTGATTGTGAACCCTATATCACCCTTTCGGGTCGGACAGGGGTTTCGTAAAACCCTGTATAACTTTAAGGCAGTCTTTCCCAACGTGGGCAATAACGCCCCCTTGTGGGCGCTGCAGGCCTAAAGGGGGCGATAAAAAATAGTTTATTCTTAAAGTGGGCAGTAGACAAAAAAAGGTTGGGAACCCCTGATTTATAAGTACTTAGCGGTTTTTAAGTATGTTTAAAAAGGGGGCCGTTAAAAAATAATTTATTCTTAAAGTGGGCAGTAGACAAAAATAAATAATAAATGCGGACAACATCACATACATTGCTCTGAACCCAAAGTAAGTAGCTAAAGCACTTGTGTTATGGAATTCAGAAACAACGAAGGTACCACAAACACCCAGACCCGAGACAATGTAGAAAAGTTTGTTTCTACATTGAGCCGTCCGGAGATCGAAACCGGGACCTCAGAGCTAGCGACACCTTGAAACCGGTGCGTAAGCCACTCGACAACGGAGGTCATAAAAAAAAAAGGTTGGGAACCCCTGATTTAAGGCAATAAAGGGAATAAAAATATAATGATGATGTACCTCAAGCCACTACCCGCTATTTTCATGGCCTCAACTTTGAAATCTCCCTCTAATAGTTCGCAAAGAGAAATGATCTCAAACACATCGTTGTAATAAGGATCAAAATTGCTTGCACTCTCTAAGTAGTTGGATATAATGTGCAGGCATTTTGATTTCTCGATTTTTGTTGATAAGTCTGTTATGTTTCTGGAAAATGGGATTTATGTGTTAGTTGGTAAGGTTGACTTTTGTTTGTTTTCATATTTTTGAAGTATAATGTAATATAAATTATAATCTTTATTATACAATTATTGTGTGACTTTATCACAATAAGTAATTTAATAAATAAATGTGGACAACATCACATACATTGCTCTGAACGCAAAGTAAGTAGCTAAAGCACTTGTGTTATGGAATTCAGAAACAACGAAGGTACCGCAAACACCCAGACCCGAGACAATGTAGGAAAGTGATTTCTACATCGACTCGTCCAGGGATCGAACCCGGGACCTCAGAGCTAGCGACACCTTTAAAACCGGTGCGTACGTCACTCTGCTTTGGAAATTTTCGTAATATGTAATAGAGAAGTGTTTATAACAAAAAAAACTTATTTACTTACTTAAATTGTTGAAAATCACAGCATTCATTGCAATGCCTTTGAGAATAATATAATATCTTAATATACCCAGCAACATTATTAGATCTGGCACTATTTAATATCGACCAGAACTTTGGCAAAAGTGCCAGTCTAGTGGCAGAATCTGCCAGAGATAGTGCCAGGCCACATACTTCAGATAATTTAGAAGTGCCTGACCATATTTTGGGGTCTGTTATTAAGAATATAGTTGGTAAAAGGTTTGGTATGACAACTTTATTTTTTAGTATTTTTTCGAATGTTGGTAGTAGAGAAAATATGTCTTTGGGTGGATCTGTAAAATAGTAGATTATAAGTTACTATTAAAGAAATGGCAACAAAGTTATGACAGGATAATTACGTCAAATGATTTAGAACTGTATGACAATAGACGTATGGTTGAAATTAAAATGTTATGTTTTAGAATATTTTGGCCTCTATTGGCCAACAATGTTTGAAACTGTATTTTATGAAAGATATAAAGTAGAAAACTAAATTTTATATTTAAGAATATGTTTTCCTCAATGTCCTTTTGATACAAAAAAGAAAAGTATTAGGGTGTTACCACACCAATCGATCGATAGTCGATCGATGCATTCGATCGACATCGTTCGACGTTGATCGATTGGTGTGGTAGCTTCACCTGATCGACGGATACTGGTCGACTAACCAATCGATCGATTTCCAGGGCGATGGCATCGGTCGACAGATACCTAGTAGAAACTATCGAACGACGTCGACTAATCCATTCTACCATCGATCGATGGTATCTATCGACGATCGCTCGATTGGTGTGGTAACACCCTTACATAAGGCGCTGGCTGAGCATTAGACATAGGCTGATAAAAGCTTAATTTCAAAACAGAAAAAAAAAACACTATTATTTGTATTTCCACTTCATTACGGTCCACATATATCATACGGACAGTTACAAGTTGATTGACACATTGCTTATCAAAATGGGGCCAGTAGTTTAGGCGCTACAGTTAGCACACTTTCAAATCATACTTATTTCTCTTTATTTTCGCGAAAATTCACTATAGACGGGTCAAAGATATAATGACACTTTTTCACACAAATTATTGTTATTTTCTCTTTATTTTAGCGAAAAATACCTACAAATTAGTCAAAATTATCAAAATCAATAGCATACCTTTACAATAATCTTCAAAAACAGTCCATGTTATATCAACAATTGCCCCGAACCTTTCTAACACATTGCCGAGTACATTAACGAGTCGCCTCTGTAAGCCCTTCCTGTGTTTATACTGTGTAATCGTGGTTATTAGGTAAGCTATAGTGTTGTCTAAGTTAAGGTCTTTGGGTAGGCCTGTGTGGTTCCAGGATGTTATTGTTGTTAGCTGTAAATAATATACAATTAATACTCAATACTCAATAATTTATTGCGTTCCATAATTTACATAAATGGTCTTAAAAATAGAATGATACAGAAACATTATGGATGATGGTCGGGCACAGCAAAAACTTAGGAGAGAGGAAGAGAGTTTTGTATATGTATTTAATATATATATAAATATTTAATATAATAAAATATTTATAAATAATTAATATAAATAGAAATATAAATAAATATATATATATAAAAATATAAATAAATAGAAATATAAATAAATATTTAATATAATATATAAATGTTTAATTAAGAGTATTTCTTAATAAAGGGAAAAGAGTAATATGTTGTGAATTCTTACAGAAAAAGCGAAATAATAGAAAGAAATGTATTCTTCTTTATTTTAAAAAAAAAGAATAATACCTTGTGAATTATTTAGGATGAACTAAATAGTAGAATTTCTTTTTCGATTTTTTT